>JAFBJW010000129.1:1771932-2326021 GCA_016785235.1 Pseudorhombus dupliciocellatus | reverse complement strand
AAAATACCAACCATCTCTGGACCAAAGATCAATTTGCCAGATGTAGACTTGAATCTGAAAGGTCCCACTTTGAAAGGTGATATGTCACTTCCAAAAGTCAAGGGAGACATTAAAGCACCTGATGTTGATATCAATGCTCCAGAGATGAATATTCAAGGTCCCCAGGTTGATGTTGAAGGTCCAAAAGGTGGATTTAGCTTGCCTTCAATAAAATTGCCTACCTTCGGCTTCAAGGGTCCCAAAGTGGAGGGTCCAGATGTTGATCTAAACCTTCCATCGGCTAATATTGACGTCAGTGTACCTGATGTTGACATAAAAGGACCAGAAATTGACATTGAAGGCCCTGATGCAAAAGTGAAAAGTCCCAAGATTAAGATGCCATCATTTAAAGGACCCAAGCTTCCAGAGTGGGAGCTTGGTCTGAAGGGACCCAAAATGAAGGGCGATATTGATGTGTCTGTTCCAAAAATTGAGGGTGACATCAAAACACCCAAGATTGACATCGAAGGACCAGACATTGACATTGAGGGGCCCAAAGGAGGATTTAAAATGCCGAAGTTTAAAATGCCACACTTTCGTGGAAAAGGTCCGAAACTTGAAGGGCCTGATGTTGATGTCAGCCTCCCAGGAGGTGATGTTGATATCAAAGGACCTGGACTGGATATAAAATTACCAGAGGTTGATGTAGAGAGTCCTAGTGGCAAGATCAAGGGACCAAGTTTCAAAATACCAACCATCTCTGGACCAAAGATCAATTTGCCAGATGTAGACTTGAATCTGAAAGGTCCCACTTTGAAAGGTGATATGTCACTTCCAAAATTCAAGGGAGACATTAAAGCACCTGATGTTGATATCAATGCTCCAGAGATGAATATTCAAGGTCCCCAGGTTGATGTTGAAGGTCCAAAAGGTGGATTTAGCTTGCCTTCAATAAAAATGCCTACCTTCGGCTTCAAGGGTCCCAAAGTGGAGGGTCCAGATGTTGATGTAAACCTTCCATCAGCTAATATTGATGTCAGTGTACCTGATGTTGACATCAAAGGGCCAGAAATTGACATTGAAGGTCCTGATGCAAAACTTAAAAGACCCAAAATTAAAATGCCATCAATTACGGCACCCAAACTTCCAGAGTGGGAGCTTAATCTGAAGGGACCCAAAATGAAGGGAGATATGGACGTGTCTGTTCCAAAGATCGAAGGTGATATCAAAACACCCAAGATTGACATTGAAGGACCAGACGTTGACATTGAGGGGCCCAAAGGAGAATTCAAAATGCCTAAGTTTAAAATGCCACAGTTTAGCGGGAAAGGTCCGAAACTTGAAGGTCCTGATGTTGATGTCAGCCTCCCAGGAACTGATATTGATATCAAAGGACTTGAACTGGATGTAAAATTACCAGACGTTGACGTAGAGGCTCCGAGTGGAAAGATCAAGGGACCAGGATTAAAAATGCCAACCATCTCTGGACCAAAGATCAATTTTCCAGATGTAGACTTGAATTTTAAAGGTCCCACATTAAAAGGCGATATGTCACTTCCAAAAGTCAAGGGAGACATTAAAGCACCTGATGTTGATATCAATGCTCCAGAGATGAATATTCAAGGTCCCCAGTTTGATGTTGAAGGTCCAAAAGGTGGATTTAGCATGCCTTCAATAAAAATGCCTACCTTCGGCTTCAAGGGTCCCAAAGTGGAGGGTCCAGATGTTGATGTAAACCTTCCATCAGCTAATATTGATGTCTGTGTACCTGATGTTGACATCAAAGGGCCAGAACTTGACATTGAAGGCCCTGATGCAAAAGTCAAAAGTCCCAAGATTAAGATGCCAACATTTAAAGGACCCAAGCTTCCTGAGTTTGATGCTAGTCTGAAGGGACTCAAAATGAAGGGAGATATGGACGTGTCTGTTCCAAAGATTGAAGGTGACATCAAAACACCCAAGATTGACATTGAAGGCCCAGAAGTTGACATTCAGGGGCCCAAAGGAGGATTCAAAATGCCAAAGTTTAAATTGCCACACTTTCGTGGAAAAGGTCCAAAACTTGAAGGGCCTGATGTTGATGTCAGCCTCCCAGGAGCTGATGTTGATATCAAAGGACCTGGATTGGATGCAAAATTACCAGAGGTTGACGTAAAGAGTCCTAGTGGCAAGATCAAGGGATCAGGATTCAAATTGCCAACCATCTCTGGACCAAAGATCAATATGCCAGATGTGGACTGGAATCTGAAAGGTCCCACATTAAAAGGTGATATGTCACTTCCAAAAGTCAAGGGAGACATTAAAGCACCTGATGTTGATATCAATGCTCCAGAGATGAATATTCAAGGTCCCCAGTTTGATGTTGAAGGTCCAAAAGGTGGATTTAGCTTGCCTTCAATAAAAATCCCTTCCATTGGCTTCAAGGGTCCCAAAGTGGAGGGTCCAGATGTTGATGTAAACCTTCCATCAGCTAATATTGATGTCAGTGTACCTGATGTTGACATAAAAAGGCCAGAAATTGACATTGAAGGTCCTGATGCTAAAGGGAAAGGATTCAACATTAAAATGCCATCAATCACAGCACCCAAGCTTCCAGAGTTTGATGTTGGTCTGAAGGGACCCAAAATGGCTGGAGATATTGACATGTCTTTACCAAAGATCGAAGGTGACATCAAAATGCCAGAGATTGACATTGAAGGACCAGAACTTGACATTGAGGGAGCTAAAGGAGCATTTAAAATGCCAAAGTTTAAAATGCCACAGTTCCGTGCGAAAGGTCCAAAACTTGAAGGTCCTGATGTTGATGTCAGCCTCCCAGGAGGTGACATTGATATCAAAGGGCCTGGATTAGATGTAAAGTTACCAGAGGTTGACATCGATAGTCCTAGTGGCAAGATCAAGGGATCAGGATTCAAAATACCAACCATCTCTGGACCAAAGATCAATTTACCAGATGTAGACTTGAATCTGAAAGGTCCCACTTTGAAAGGTGATATGTCACTTCCCAAAGTCAAGGGAGACATCAAAGCACCTAATGTGGATATCAATGCTCCAGAGATGAATATTCAAGGTCCCCAGTTTGAATTTGAAGGTCCAAAAGGTGGATTTAGCTTGCCTTCAATAAAAATGCCTACCTTCGGCTTCAAGGGTCCCAAAGTGGAGGGTCCAGATGTTGATGTAAACCTTCCATCAGCTAATATTGATGTCAGTGTACCTGATGTTGACATAAAAGGATCAGAACTCGACATTGAAAGCCCTGATGCAAAACTGAAAGGATTCAACATTAAAATGCCATCAATTACAGCACCCAAACTTCCAGAGTGGGAGCTTGGTCTGAAGGGACCCAAAATGAAGGGAGATATGGACTTGTCTGTACCAACTATTGAAGGTGACATCAAAACACCCAAGATTGACATTGAAGGACCAGATGTTGACATTGAGGGGCCCAAAGGAGAATTCAAAATGCCAAAGTTTAAAATGCCACAGTTTAGTGGGAAAGGTCCAAAACTTGAAGGGCCTGATGTTGATGTCAGCCTCCCAGGAGGTGATATTGATGTTAAAGGACCTGGACTGGATGTAAAATTACCAGAGGTAGATATAGAGGGTCCTAGTGGCAAAATCAAGGGATCAGGATTCCATTTCCCAAAGATCAATATGCCAGAAGTGGACTGGAATCTGAAAGGTCCAAATTTTAAAGGTGATTTATCACTTCCAAAAGTCAAGGGAGACATTAAAGCACCTGATGTTGATATCGATGCTCCAGAGATGAATATTCAAGGTCCCCAGATTGATGTTGAAGGTCCAAAAGGTGGATTCAGCATGCCTTCAATAAAAATGCCTACCTTCGGCTTCAAGGGTCCCAAAGTGGAGGGTCCAGATGTTGATCTAAACCTTCCATCAGCTAATATTGATGTCAGTGTACCTGATGTTGACATCAAAGGGCCAGAACTTGACATTGAAGGTCCTGACGCTAAAGTGAAAGGACTCAACATTAAAATGCCATCAATCACAGCACCCAAGCTTCCAGAGTTTGATGTTGGTCTGAAGGGACCCAAAATGAAGGGAGATATGGACGTGTCTGTTCCAAAGATCAAAGGTGATATCACACCGCCCAAGATAGACATTGAAGGACCAGACTTTAACATTGAGGGAGCTAAAGGAGGATTCAAAATGCCGAAGTTTAAAATGCCACACTTCCGTGCAAAAGGGCCAAAACTTGAAGGGCCTGATGTTGATGTCAGCCTCCCAGGAACTGGTGTTGATATCAAAGGTCCTGGAATGGATATCAAAGTACCAGAGGTTGACGTACAGAGTCCAAGTGGGAAGATGAAGGGACCAGGATTCAAAATGCCAAGCATCTCCGGACCAAAGATCAATTTGCCAGATGTAGACTTGAATTTGAAAGGTCCCTCATTAAAAGGTGATATGTCACTTCCAAAAGTCAAGGGAGACATTAAAGCACCTGATGTCGATATCAATGCTCCAGAGATTAATATTCAAGGTCCCCATGTTGATGTTGAAGGCCCAAAAGGTGGATTCAGCATGCCTTCAATTAAAATGCCTACTTTCGGCTTCAAGGGACCCAAAGTGGAGGGTCCAGATGTTGATGTAAACCTTCCATCGGCTAATATTGATGTCAGTGTACCTGATGTTGACATAAAAGGACCAGATCTTGACATTGAAGGCCCTGATGCAAAACTGAAAGGATTCAACATTAAAATGCCATCAATTACAGCACCCAAACTTCCAGAGTTTGATGTTGGTCTGAAGGGACCCAAAATGAAGGGAGAAATGGACGTGTCTGTTCCAAAGATCGAAGGTGACATTAAAACACCCAAAATTGACATTGAAGGCCCGGAAGTTGACATTCAGGGGCCCAAAGGAGGATTTAAAATGCCAAAGTTTAAAATGCCACACTTTCGTGGAAAAGGTCCGAAACTTGAAGGGCCTGATGTTGATGTCAGCCTCCCAGGAACTGATATTGATATCAAAGGACCTGGATTGGATGTAAAATTACCAGAGGTTGATGTAAAGAGTCCTAGTGGCAAGATCAAGGGATCAGGATTCAAATTGCCAACCATCTCTGGACCAAAGATCAATATGCCAGATGTGGACTGGAATCTGAAAGGTCCCACATTAAAAGGTGATATGTCACTTCCAAAAGTCAAGGGAGACATTAAAGCACCTGATGTTGATATCAATGCTCCAGAGATGAATGTTCAAGGTCCCCAGTTTGATGTTGAAGGTCCAAAAGGTGGATTTAGCATGCCTTCAATAAGGATGCCTACCTTCGGCTTGAAGGGTCCCAAAGTGGAGGGTCCAGATGTTGATGTAAACCTTCCATCAGCTAATATTGATGTCAGTGTACCTGATGTTGAAATCAAAGGGCCAGAAATTGACATTGAAGGTCCTGATGCTAAACTCAAGAGACCCAAAATTAAAATACCATCAATTGGTGGACCTAAGCTTCCAGAGTGGGATATTCATCTGAAGGGACCCAAAATGGAGGGAGATATGGACGTGTCTGTTCCAAAGATCGAAGGTGACATCAAAGCACCCAAGATTGAAATTGAAGGACCAGAAGTTGATACTGAGGGGCTCAGAGGAAGATTCAAAATGCCGAGGTTTAAAATGCCACAGTTTAGCGCAAAAGGTCCAAAACTTGAAGGTCCTGATGTTGATGTCAGCCTCCCAGGAGGTGATATTGATGTCAGCCTCCCAGGAGGTGATATTGATGTCAGCCTCCCAGGAGGTGATATTGATGTCAAAGGACCTGGATTGGATGTAAAATTACCAGAGGTTGACATAGAGAGTCCTAGTGGCAAGATCAAGGGACCAAGTTTCCATCTCCCAGGCATCAGTGTGCCAAAGATCAATATGCCAGATGTGGACTGGAATCTGAAAGGTCCCACATTAAAAGGTGATATGTCACTTCCAAAAGTCAAGGGAGACATTAAAGCACCTGATGTTGATATCAATGCTCCAGAGATGAATATTCAAGGTCCCCAGTTTGATGTTGAAGGTCCAAAAGGTGGATTTAGCATGCCTTCAATAAAAATGCCTACCTTTGGCTTGAAGGGTCCCAAAGTGGAGGGTCCAGATGTTGATGTAAACCTTCCATCAGCTAATATTGATGTCAGTGTACCTGATGTTGACATAAAAGGGCCAGAACTTGACATTGAAGGCCCTGATGCAAAAGTCAAAAGTCCCAAGATTAAGATGCCAACATTTAAAGGACCAAAGCTTCCACAGTGGGATATTCATCTGAAGGGACCCAAAATGGAGGGAGATATGGACGTGTCTGTTCCAAAGATCGAAGGTGACATCAAAGCACCCAAGATTGACATTGAAGGACCAGAAGTTGATACTGAGGGGCTCAGAGGAAGATTCAAAATGCCGAAGTTTAAAATGCCGCAGTTTAGCGCAAAAGGTCCGAAACTTGAAGGGCCTGATGTTGATGTCAGCCTCCCAGGAGGTGATATTGATGTCAGCCTCCCAGGAGGTGATATTGATGTCAAAGGACCTGGATTGGATGTAAAATTACCAGAGGTTGACATGGAGAGTCCTAGTGGCAAGATCAAGGGACCAAGTTTCCATCTCCCAGGCATCAGTGTGCCAAAGATCAATATGCCAGATGTGGACTGGAATCTGAAAGGTCCCACATTCAAAGGTGATATGTCACTTCCAAAAGTCAAGGGAGACATTAAAGCACCTGATGTTGATATCAATGCTCCAGAGATGAATATTCAAGGTCCCCAGGTTGATGTTGAAGGTCCAAAAGGTGGATTTAGCATGCCTTCAATAAAAATGCCTACCTTTGGCTTCAAGGGTCCCAAAGTGGAGGGACCAGATGTTGATCTAAACCTTCCATCAGCTAATATTGATGTCAGTCTACCGGATGTTGACATAAAAGGGCCAGAAATTGAAGGTCCTGATGCAAAACTGAAAGGACTCAACATTAAAATGCCATCAATTACAGCACCCAAGCTTCCAGAGTTTGATGTTGGTCTGAAGGGACCCAAAATGAAGGGAGATATAGACACGACTGTTCCAAAGATTGAAGGTGACATCAAAACACCCAAGATTGACATTGAAGGACCAGACGTTGACATTGAGGGGCTCAAAGGAGGATTTAAAATCCCGAAGTTTAAAATGCCCCAGTTTCGTGGAAAAGGTCCGAAACTTGAAGGTCCTGATGTTGATGTCAGCCTCCCAGAAGGTGATATTGATATCAAAGGACCTGTACTGGATGCAAAGTTACCCGAGGTTGATGCAGATAGTCCTAGTGGCAAGATCAAGGGACCAAAATTCAAAATACCACCCATTTCCGGACCAAAGATCAATTTACCAGATGTGGACTTGAATCTGAAAGGGCTCACATTGAAAGGTGATATGTCACTTCCAAAGCTTGAGGCGGACATGAAAGCACCTGATGTTGATATCAATGCTCCAGAGATGAATATTCAAGGTCCCCAGATTGATGTTGAAGGTTCAGAAAGTGGATTTAGCTTGCCTTCAATAAAATTGCCTACCTTTGGCTTCAAGGGTCCCAAAGTGGAGGGTCCAGATGTTGATGTAAACCTTCCATCAGCTAATATTGATGTCAGTGTACCTGATGTTGACATAAAAGGGCCAGAAATTGACATTGAAGGTCCCGATGCAAAAGTCAGAAGTCCAAAGATTAAAATGCCATCATTTAAAGGACCCAAACTTCCAGAGTTTGATGTTGGTTTGAAGGGACCAAAAATGGAGGGAGATATTCACATGTCTGTTCCAAAGATCAAAGGTGACATCAAAACACCTAAGATTGACATTGAAGGCCCAGAAGTTGACATTGAGGGGCCCAAAGGAGGATTCAAATTGCCAAAGTTTAAAATGCCACAGTTTAGCGGGACAAGTCCGAAACTTGAAGGGCCTGATATTGATGTCAGCCTCCCAGGAGGTGATATTGAGGTCAAAGGACCTGGATTGGATGTAAAATTACCAGATGTTGATGTCGAGAGTCCGAGTGGCAAGATCAAAGGACCAAGTTTCCACCTACCAAACATCACTGTACCAAAGATCAATTTACCAGATGTGAACTTCGATCTGAAAGGTCCCACACTGAAAGGTGATATGTCACTTCCAAAAGTCAAGGGAGACATTAAAGCATCTGATGTTGATATCAACGCTCCAGAGATGAATATTCAAGGTCCCCAGATTGATGTTGAAGGTACAAAGAGTGGATTTAATATGCCTTCAATAAGAATGCCTACCTTCGGCTTCAAGGGTCCCAAAGTGGAGGGTTCAGATGTTGATGTAAACCTTCCATCAGCTAATATTGATGTCAGTGTACCTGATATTGACATAAAAGGGCCAGAAATTGACACTGAAGTTCCTGATGCAAAACTGAAAGGATTCAATATTAAAATGCCATCAATCACAGCACCCAAGCTTCCAGAGTGGGAGCTTGGTCTGAAGGGACCCAAAATGAAGGGAGATATGGACGTGTCTGTTCCAAAGATCGAAGGTGACATCAAAACACCCAAGATTGACATTGAAGGACCAGACGTTGATATTGACGTTGACAAAGGAGGATTTAAAATGCCACAGTTTAAAATGCCACAGTTTAATGGGAAAGGTCCAAAGCTTGAAGGGCCTGAACTTGATGTCAGTTTCACAGGACCTGATATCGATATTAATGCTCCTGAATTGGGCATCAAAGGACCAGAGGTTGATGTAGAGACTCCGAGTGGAAAGATTAAGGGACCAGGATTCAAAATTCCAAAAGTCAAGGGAGACATTCGAGCACCTGATGTTGATATCAGTGCTCCAGAGATGAATATTCAAGGTCCCCAGGTTGATGTTGAAGCTCCAAAAGGTGGATTCAGCATGCCTTCAATAAAAATCCCTTCCATTGGCTTCAAGAGTCCTAGAGTGGCGGGTCCAGATGTTGATGTAAACCTTCCATCAGCTAATATTGATGTCAATGTACCTGATGTTGACATAAAAGGGCCAGAAATTGACATTGAAGGTCCTGATGCTAAACTGAAAGGACCCAAGATGAAATTGCCAACAGTGACAGGACACAAGCTTCCACAGTGGGATGTTAGTTTGAAGGGACCCAAAATAAAAGGAGACGTGACTGTTCCAAACATCGAGGGTGACTTAAAAGCTCCCAAGGTTGACATTGAGAGACCAGATTTTGAGGTTGAAGGCATTAAGGGTGAAATTCAAATGCCCGGAATCAAACGGCCTGCAATAAAAGCTGATATGGATGTATCAATGTCAAAAATGGACATGGATATCAAAGATACAACAGCTCATATTAAAACACCAACTGTGACAATGGAAGTTGGGAAGACAGGTGTTACTTTTCCCAAGTTCAAGGGTCCTAAGTTTGGATTGAAATCCCCAGAAGTCGAAGCACCTGAATCAATGGTTAAGAAGCCCATGTTCAGTGCAGGAGCTAAAGGTCCCAGAATAGAAGCTCATCTCCCAGATGCTGAAGCAAGCCTGGATGCCCCTGATATAGACATCAGTGTAAAGGGGAAAGGTGGTAAATTTAAGCTTCCTAAAGTGAAAGCAAAGGCAAAGAAACCAGATGTTGACATAGAATCATCAGAAGTAGACCTGGATATAGACACTCCTAATATTCATGTGAAAAGAACAAAGGTAAAGAAGCCTATTTTTGGTAAGCTTCATTTTCCTGATGTGGAATTAGATATCAAATCACCAAAGTTGAAAGATGATGGCTCTTTTTCTGAGGGACTGAAATCACCTGATTTGCCAACTGTAAGCCTGAATACTGCTTCTGGTGGGGCTACTGGGACCCACTCTATTGAGTGTCCAGATGTTACGTTGGAAGGGAACTCTGATATTAAAATGAGAAATGTGAAATGTAGTTCAGAGATTGATGCAAATCTTTCAGGGAGCAGTGCAATTGGTGGCCTTCAATACCCAGAGGGTACAGTAATATTCCCCAAAATCAAGGTACCGAAATTTGGTATTGCTCTCCCTCAGCTAGAAGGCCAAGAAGATGGAGAAAATGTAAAACCTGAATTTTCAATAAGTGGAGGAATAAATCTACAGCATCCATCTGTCGGTGCCCAAAATGTTGAGGTTGCCAGTCCAGAACTAAAGCAAAGTGAAAGCAAAGTTAAAGTAAAGATGCCAAAACTATTTGGCAAATCTAAAGCAAAGGGCAGCGTAGGGGACGTTCGGGGACCTGAGGGAGAATTGAGTGTCGGCGCGAAAGGAAGTAAAGACATAAGTGTACATACTGGGAAGTTAAATCTAGAAGGTAATCCTGGACTTGCTGTGTCAACGAAAGGCAAGTCAGCCTCACTGGATTTGTTCAAGAAATCAAGGCATAGGTCATCGTCTCTGAGTGATGAGGGAGGGCTTGCAGTCAGTTCTCCTTCAGTTCACCTAGATGCTGAGGGTGGTGACGTTTCATTAGACCTGGGAGGAAGCAAGGTCAAGGGAAAGAAAAGCAAGTTGAAGTTTGGCACCTTTGGAGGGTTTGGTTCAAAGTCTAAGGGCTCATATGAAGTGACACTTGGTGAGGACAGTGAAGCAGGAGCAGAGGGAAGTGCAGGTCTGTCCATACCTTCTAAAAAGTCAAGATTGCCTTCATCTTCCAGCAGTGACAGTGGTTCAAGAGGTTTTCGGTTCCCAAAACTAGAACTGTCGGTCTCCCCCAAAAAATGAATAGTTATGGAGCTAAAACAACTCTCATGTACAGTGAAATAGAATGGTAAATTTTTAAAAAACTTTTTTAAATCTCCCAAGACATACACAGCTTTGTTGTGCTTGATGTCATTAACAATAACTATTTTCTCTTTTTTCAATAATTAGTCATGTGTGCATGAGATTGTTTAAAATCCCTTCAAACTGTAAATAAGATTAATTTGTATTGTAATAATAAATATTGTTTTGTACATAGTCCAGATTTATTGAAAATATGCCATGTCACCTAATATCCCTCAGTAGTTTGTAACAGGGTTTGTCATTTCTATCCTAGTGCATTTTATGAAATGAATATTTTTAAGGAATGGGTGTGGTATGTTTGTATCGAGTGGTCTTCAGTGTTACAGTAGTTATTTTGAAGGAAAATCCTGTTTATATACATAACACAAATACAGTTTTCTGTAAGAAATCATTTTATCTTCAATCTTGGAAATTGTTTAACCATTGAAGTATATATATGCAACAGGGAGCTGGCGAGGGGCGGACTTGGAGCATCAGCCCTCTAATTTTGGAGGCTCACCTAGGAAGTACAAATGTTTCAAGGGCTTTTAGATTGGCCTGCTATTGTCTGGGTGACAATCTGAGGTGGTGTCCTTTCAGTGTGAGGTGAAATTTCATTAATGTCAGTTTCTTATTTTGTTGGTTGAATTTAAGTTTTTCTTCATTATAAGTAAGGTTTATTGAGCCAGTTGTAATGACAAATCATACATTTTCCAAGTCTCAATTTTCTCAAACACAGTCATAATTCTTTTATTATGGATTGTATTTATTATTTTTCACTGCTTAATTCAGTTCAATTAATTCAGCATTTTTTGTATGAATTCGCTTTCTATCTCACTAATTAAATTAAATCTAAGGCAAGAGGTTTTTGCTTTCCCTCTCTGATCCACTGTTCTATTGCCTCTGACTATGAGCTTGACTTGTCTGTGATTACATAGCTTATGTCAGCTGCCAAGAGAATTTAAGGGTCAGTCACCTCATTCCTGCTTGCTATGTTATTGCTGGTCAAGTTATCAGACCAAGGTAGGCAAATGAGACCATCAGAAAATTGAAAAATCCCTGGTGCTCCCGATATGCAGTCCGCCACTGGCTGGCCCCAACACATTCACATTTTAAAGGGTGATGGCATTGTATACACCATAACTGCAATGACAACCATAGTTTAAAAACTATCAACTCTCTAAAATGCTGTCAGAATGTCTCTTTTCATTTTTATGCAAATCAATTCACCCTCATATTCTTATGTGATTTACCAAACAATAAATTTTTGTCACTTGTTTTAAACATTATTTGCTTCCTTATTTTTCATTTTCATTTTTTTTTTACAATCATCTGTATTTTGTTTCTTTTGTCACTCTCTGTACACACTGCTTATTATTATGTAAAACAATGTCACAAATAAACACATTTGTATTTCACTTGATGGCAAAAATATGCATTGATAGATAATTGCATAGTTTTGATCAGATATGATGGAAATGGGACAAGATGCTTTGGGTCTATTCTTTCTTTTTTGTGCATTCTGCCAAAGAAACTAAATAAAAAGATTATAGAATTGATAATGTGTTTTCAATGATATATGATCATCAATCACCAATTAAGCTCTTTCCTTTGAACAAACAGAGGAAATCTTTTTGTCACCTAACCAGTCTTGAATGCGTCTCAGCTGTCTTATTACACCGTCTCCCATTGTCACACTATGAATATCACACGATGAATAACAGACATTAACATAAGTCTGTTTGATATAAATTGCCCAACGTGACAGAAATGCCTGTGATTGCTTGGTTTGTCACAGGGGGACACGGGGGCTCCTTCCTATTAAACTTCATAGGGACAAATCACACAAGGCAGAACACCAATATGGATATAGGCTATATCTGTCTAAATCTAATTTAATTTGGTGACACTGGTCAAAGGCTGGATGCCAACTATGAACTATGTAAAACCATGTACACGTTCATTCATGATAAAGTCACGTAACAGACTGAGTGTAGTGTCCTTTGAAGCAGCAAATGTGTGATGAAAATCAATTGCTAATTATCTCTATTGTGATTGCTTTTTGAATCTAATATTTTTTCACAGTAAATGAAAAGAATCGCTCTTATTTGCAAGTTGTTACTATGACCAACTATTACAGCATTTATCACATGAACCAAACTGAGCCTCTCTGCAGATAATATGATAACTCTGGGGTGAGTGGCTCTTTGGAGCGTCTGGAATATCAAAACAGTGGCACGTCCTCTGTGAGGAATGTGGAACCCAGGTTAACAGAACCATAAAGAAATAAATGGAAAGGGCTAAATAGACAGATACAAAGTTACACAAATAAGTAGGAAGTCAACAAATCAAACATTATATAATATTAATATTAATAATAATAATTTTGGCCATTTAAACAATTTGCACTTGGTTTTTATTTGTAGTTGTTTCCGGTCCCTTAATGAGTGAACTAAGTGTTTTCATTTGTATGCGGTCCCTAAAGAGGGCAGGGGTGACAGCCAATCGGTGCACCTGCAGCGCCGGTTGCTGGAAAAGAGAGGGAGAAAAGCGGAAGACGGAGACGAGGAGGGCGAGCGGCAAAGAGAAAAAGTGACAAGTGACTGCAGAAAGTTTGCGCTTCATTCTTCTTGGATCATGCTGCGTCATTTTGTCCTGTCCGCGGTGCCTGTGGTAAAGTTCAGAAAGAGACTGTGGAGCTGCGCCCAGAGGAATGTGCACGGTAGGACTGAGCGCGTGTGACGCACACAGTGGCTTTAGCTCGTTACACCTCACACAGACTGCATTCATGTGTAAATTGTGTTATAATATTATACATTCCTAAATTACTGGTAAAGTAAAATAGTGAAAAAATAGAACTAAAACTCTAAATTGAATAAGATTAGATATTATTCCCTACAAAATAAGGTAAATATTATTTCTACTTCTACATATTTTCTATTATTTTTCATACTATTTGCATTGTCTTTGTATTTTCTGTGTGTTCTTGAAAATAAGCCGGCAGTTTGACTAATCCCTGGTGTCTGGTCTGTTCATTTGAATAAGTTGAACCTAGTTATTAAAAGATAGCAGTCTGTTATGAATATTTACAGAGCTACAAATGGAAAATGCGCCACCTGGTGGTTGGATTACAGCACACCGCTGCCACAAGGACCTGATGCATACACCATGAAGATCAGTTCATAATTAAATTAATAGTGTATCACCATTTTCTCTGAACACACATTGTTTCAGTGATCTATATGTTTTTATCAGTCAGAAATGAGAGATGGCTTTGTGAAGCAGTGTTGTGCCTCGAACACAGGATGTGATCCCATGACTCGTGGCTCCATGCGCACTATTGTGTTCCTGCGAAGGAAGGAACTCCTCCATGAGTTTCCTTTGAAAGAGGAAAGTGCCCCTTTCCTTTGTGCCGACGGACACAGCAGCAGAAAAGGGAGGAACAGTCGTACACAGTTGTGATGTGTGTCGTTACAGATGATGATCCCTGCTCACTGGTCGAATGCTGAAGGCTGCCCATCAGAGCCGCGTCCTCCAGGTAAGAAGCAAGATGACAGACGGTTTTTACTGCACGAGCACGTTAGAGGTTCTGCTCACAGACAGGGAAGATCAGACATGTTGCAGCCCAGATATTTTACAGCCTCAGAATTAGCTTTGCTCTGGAGTTTCAGATCATTTTACTTGAGTGTGTACACTTGAGAGTAGATGCTGTCTGTATCAGTATTTATATATTTATATATTAGTAGAATATAACTTATCAACATTTATTCAAGATGCACCTTGATTTCTGTTTTGAATGGCGCTCATCTTCCTTTCCCTTTCCTTTTATTTCATCCCCTCTCACTTTACAAAACCTTTAGCCTCATTGTCATTATTGTTTTTACTATTCTATTTCAAATGTGGACAAACAGCAGTTCTGGGATCCATGATGATGCCACATCGTTTCTGTGTATTCTGTTTTAGGGGGAGATATTTAGGGGAAATATTAGTTCAGCAAATTTATAAAAGAGTTTTATCAGAGCTTCCTTCATGATGAGTAAAATCAGAGACGATATTAAACTTCATACGTTTACGGCTGATAATCATTAAAGACTGTGGCCAAATGGAAGATAAATGATAGATTATATGGACAAATAAGACAATCAAAAATGATATAATGAGTGTGTTTAGTCAGTATCTTAGCTGGGGTAAGAATGTCATTTACGTAGCACTGTAATTCAGCATATCACATAGTATTTAATCATGACGTACTTGCTGTACACTCTGTGCTGAGCTGCGAGGTCAGTGAATACATGAATGGCAGCAAGGTGCAGTCTGGGAGTCCTGCTGGTGGCTGTGAGTGCAGGAGAAGGCAGAGCTGCCGTGGGAAGTGGTGGAGGCGGAGCAGAGCGCTGTGTTCGCTCACCTTTGGCGTGGGGGTGGAAATGTGGAGCGAGAGAACAGAACAGGAATGCGAGTGATGAGCAGCGTGCACGGGCATCGCGGCATCAACAGTTTTAATGTCAGTATCCAATGTTTTGGGTTTTTTTGTAGCCTGTCAATAACGTGAGGAAGGAAGTACTTCCTGTCCTTTTGGCAACAAAGTCCCTGAACCCCAGATCCCAGATGGACCTAAATGACCTTGTGTGCCGTTTCGCTGCCCCTGTGCCTTTAAGCAGGGGCCTGTCAGTTTCCTACGCTCGAGGAGCTTTAAACATCCGCAGCAGCACCATCTATTTTTGAATCGTGAAGCGGCGGCAGACTGACCTTGAAGGTTCATCAGCACCGAATCACAGGAGGCTTTCAAGGCAGCGGCTGAAGGGGAATATTTTCTCTCTGCATGACTACCTGCACTGAGACCCCCCCCCCCCCCCCCCCCCCCCCCCCCCCCCCACCCCCCCCCCCCCCCCCCCCCCCCACACGCACACACACACACACCCCCGCGTGTCGGAATGAGATACATTTCAGTTTCCTTTAACGCTGTTGTTTATCAGTCCCTGCTTCTCTGAATGCATGAGTACACGTGTGTGTGTGTGTGTGTGTGTGTGTGTGTGTGTGTATACACATGAATGGAGCACAAGCTCCTAGTAACAGTCCAGGTCGCAGTTAGCATCCTCCTCCTCCTCCTCCTCCTCCTCCTCCTCCTCTCTTCCAGTACGCAGCGATTTACTTTGTTAAGGTGTGATCTCATCATCCAGCCGAGCAGCCCTGATATCACACACACACACACACACACACACAGAGGCAGGTCCGGGGAGATTTTCTCATTGAATTTCCAGGACATACAGTGCGTGTCTGTCCCTTCCTGTGATGCTGCGTCCACAGAGGAGACGAGACGAGAGACGGAGACAGAGGAGCGAAGGGGAGGGTGTGTGGATCATGCATGTGCATTAAGTCGGCTCCAGCGGCGGCGCAGCAGCAGCAGCACGGGAGGAAGGAGAGGGAGAGAGAGAGAGGGAGAGGGAGAGAGAGAGGGAGAGGGAGAGAGAGAGAGAGTTGGAGGGAGGCACAGGAACAAAAGCTGCAGAGGACTCTGCTTTCCATCTCCAATAAAAGAACAGCGGAGGAGTCAGGAGGAGGAGGGGCCGGTCATGGTCGTAGTGAGACAATAACGGGAGAGAAGAGGCACGTTTGAGTCACAGAGGACCGAGACCCCGGCTCTTCTCATCTGCGCTCTCCATGTTTTTGGAGACCCGTCGCGCCACTGCCGTCAGATCCAGAGGACGATGTCCGTGTCGGGGAAGAAGGAATTTGACGTGAAGCAGATCCTCAGGCTGCGCTGGCGCTGGTTCAGCCATTCATCCCAGGGTTCAGCCGGCGGCGGCGGCGGCGTTGGCGGGGTGGGAGGCTACATCCAGCAGGACGGCCTGGACCACAGAGGGACGCCCACCCAGGGCCGGCTGAAGAGTCACTCGCGGGAAAGAGGCGTCGGGGGGCTACGCAAGACGAGCAGCCCGGCCCACAGCATCCTGGCCCCGGCGCCCGGGCCCACGCCTGTCTGCGTGCGAGCGGGGCAGCAGTCATGGCAGCAGCAACACAACACCATCCAGGGACTCCAGGTCAACGAGGAGACCTCCAAGAGCTGCTCGTCACCCAACGCCACGAGGAAAGAGGACGCCGGCGCCGGGCAGGAGAAGGTGAAGAGCAGCACGGAGGAGCCCGCGGAGGTGGACGCCAGAGAGAGGTACGTTGCTCAGGAGGCGAACGTGGACGCCACACGTGTCCTGCGCTCAGCAGAGCGCCACATCGGGAGGAAAAGTTCGACTGTTGTGCTCAGGAAAGAGGGAAAGGAATGGTCACGCCGGGTGTGCGACGTCAACGCTGCACAGATGAAACGGGCCTTTTCATTTTGTTTTAACTTGACTCACGAGCGCGTCCTTTAACAACGGGTTAAACGATGGACGCAGTTCTGCTCCCAGGGCTCGCCCTCGCCGCCCGCCGCACTGGATAACCCAATAAAGCCTCCGTTCAATTATTCAGCGACCTGACGCTGAGGCTCGTTCCGCTCCCTCGTTGGTGTTTTGGTCCCGAACGCGCGGACTCAGCACGTAGACGGCGGGAAACAGAGCGGAGTGACATCGTGTGCGTTACCTTGACCCAGAGCGATCGTAACCAGCAGCTAGCATGATGGAGACAGATCCTACACACACACACACACACACACACACACACACACACAATGCTACATCTGCTTCCAGGAAGTAAACAGGTTAGAGGTGTGTGTGTGTGTGTGTGTGTGTGTGTGCAGAACACTACCATCACTCTACATCCAAGATGAAAGGAGCAGCTCTCCTTTCATCTTGTCGGTGACATTCGGAAGCGGTGGCTCCTCTAAGCTCGGCTCCGGTCCCGTCCACCTGGGGATGGCGTGGACGGCGATGGGCCCCTTTGTTCGCTGTGATTTAACAGACAGTTAGAAACGGTACGCGGCCAGAAATGTGTCAGCGAGCGCCAAATAAACGGCAGCGACGCGACAGGAAGGATTCTGGGTTCAGGTGCAGTGTTTTGGAATCAGCTCCGTGTGTGTGTGTGTGTGTGGGTTTAATTGGCTGATGCTTGTGTGTGCATGCATTAAAGATGCCTCGCAGTGAAACTGAAACTCAACCAGCGACCCTGAGTTCACGCCAGCCGTGTAGAAACCGGCGGCCGTCACATCTTGACAACGATGCTGAATTATTGAACGCTTCCATCCTTGACTCAGAAATGTGATCAGACATTTGTTCCACGGGTCTGAAACGAAATGAGTCAGGGAGAGATGCCCCTCGCCACGCTGTGTGTGTGTGTGTGTGTGTGTGTGTGAGAATCAGGTCAGCGCCTGTCATGGCTGGTTCGTGTTCCTCAGAGGCTGAACAGATGTGTGGCTGTCACTGACTTCTCCAGCTGGTGCCCCTGTTACGTCTCACATCATGAATCCCTGACGCCGGCTGCATCACACACACACACACAGAGAATGCAGGTGTCAGTCAGTGGTGGTGCACGCCCCCTCTGAGCTGTGACTGTGGTTTTAATTTATTTAGTTGAATAACGATAAAGATTCACCCATGGAAGCTTAGAGCTGATGAAATATAAATATATATGTAGTGTAGTTAATTACTTCAGTGGCACATTTCCAACCTGTGTGGGGGAGAGACGACGTCTCCAGCACCTCCTTAATCCCAGCGCTATAAAGTGTGTGTGTGTGTGTGTGTGTGTGCCCAGGTCACCTCGGCCCGTTGAGGTTATATACGACACGAGTTAACCCGAGTGGAATAGAAACCCTGACCTCTCCCACATAAACACCAGCAGAGGCTGGAGTCAGCGGCTGTTAGTTTGAATGATACCTCAATTCTCTCTCTCTCTCTCTCTCTCTACCACCTTGGAAAAAGAAACAACCCCCCTCCCTCCCCCGTCAGCAGCCGTAATTCAGATATTTGTGGGAGGGCTCATAACGCCACACGCCATGTGAGTCGTGCAGCGAACGACAAAATCAGTTCATCTAAAAAAATAATAACGTCTCCCAGAGGATCTGGAGATTTTTCCATCATGTGTCATTGATTCTGTTACTGTGCATGAGGCTAAACATCCAGCGTTCTTTATTTATGTTCAAATGATGAGTTACCCTGTAGACTGTCCAGTTGGATTAACATAATAATACAAATAATAATCTGTGGGATTACTCAAACACACACGTCTGTTTTTTTGGTTTTGTTTTCCCACAAACATCAGATGTAAATTAATTCTGGACACCACCAGTTCATGAGCCATCAGCAGGACGCCCACACACACACACACACACGTGCCTGCTCATACAAGTGAATCTATGCAGGGCTTAAAATCACAGGCCAAATTAAAATGAGAATTTACTGTCCCTTTAAAATGAACCGTCCATAAAGTGCAGCCTCTGTTTTGAAATATGTCCGTGTCACGTTTCGCCTCCCGGCTTTCAGCAGGTTTCTCACTTAAACGTGCGAGTTAATTACGCAGGATGGTTTCTCTGGTAACTCGTCATCGTCACGGGGCTGCTCGCGTTTCTTAATATTCACGACATGAGGTGTTCATTAACCGCTCGCAGACATTGTGCTGACGTGAACTCCTTCCTCTCAGAAGGTGAAAGCTGTGAGGAGGCAATATTTCATTTAGCGTTAATAGCCGGTTTTTCACCGCAATCCTGCACATGGAGGGCCTGCTGGCCGCCTTTGGAGCACAGTTGAAAAGCCCCGAGGCGTGCACGCAGCCGCGTCTCCTCCAGCGCGATCGATATGACGCACGTCCGTCTGTCCGTCCGTCCAAGGCAGCAGAAGACGCAGGTCTGCCGTAAGCTTTGCAGAGACAGTGCAAGGACAACTGTTGTTCGTGCGCTGCCGTCCCTCCAGTCTCAGTGCAGGGATCAAGTGATACCCGGTGGCAGCATCACATCTCGTGCAGCACGTGGACTCGGTGGCGTCGCAGTCGTTGGGTTCTGAACCCGACCTGAGCTCCAGGACTCCAGGAGCAAACGTGAGAGTCGTGGTGGGCTGCACTGGTCTGAGCTGATGAAGGCACATCTTGAGTCGTATAACGCACATCTGAGAGGGCAGCGTCAGCACGGCGAGCGCCTGATGGCGGCGGGGGGGGGACATTAAGCAGCATGTTTTGAAATGGCTCCTGTATGAGCGTGTGTTTCCTGCACGTTACTGACATAAAGAGCTTGGTGATCCTCTCAGGACAGGGTGATGTTGCACCATGTATATATTGTTAGTTCATTATTATTATTGAATGAGTGGACCATGTGCATCACTCACCCAGTTTATATCTGGCTTATAATTGATTCTGTTCTGTTGCTCTGGTCTGAGAGGAGCACGTCGTTAAAAATAAACCTCATGGAACTTCGTCAGACGGCACGGCATAAACAACCCTTCATATGGTCCGAGTTTGTTGAAGACATGGGGTCGTTGTGATGTGTGCTCGCTAGCTAAGATCCAGGTCCACAACATGGTTCCGCAGAGCTCCAGGCCCGTCTCAGTCGGGTTCTGAATTGCTCGGCTCTACGCCCTGAACAGCAGTGTCTCAGGAGGAAGGTGCTGTGGGGCTTTAGTGCCTCCATAAAACTGGGCGATACCTCTGACGATCGGACGAACGGCAGAATGCGAACCATACACCTCGGAGAAATTTACTGCTCCCTGGAATGTGATACCAAAGCAATTAGTGTCGGAGAGATTGGTAGACATGAAAAATCCCGCCAACGGCCCAGGAGCCAACACAAAGGCAATGCATCTCCGTTTTATGGCCCCATTGCTTATTCAGTCTTGTTTGGTTCCTCTTCAGGACTCAGAGTCGGTGGGGAATCACCCTGACAGCGCAATAAATTACTGCTGCATTTAGCATAAAGTCTCCCGGTAAAGATTAGACTATAGGATGCCGCAGCGGCCGGGGAGCGATAGAAACCGTTCCCGGGGGTAATGTGTTTTTGCTTTTGGTAATCAAATCAGAGAAAGTCCCACACTCGGCTAAAACACGGTGTAACAGTGAGTTAATCAGGACGCCACGAGGAGCCAGCGGCCGCTCCGCCCTCGCTGCTTCATCAGTCTTGGTTTGTATCAACTGATCTGGGACCATCTTTACCAGTTTATCCATCCTTCATATCAGCGTATGAGCGGTAATGAGCGAGGACATCAAGTGTCTCTTTAAATAGCAGCGACATTTTTTTTCTCAGCCGCTATCAGTGTGTGCAGCCGGGGCTCCATGAGCTGACAGTAAATTCCCTCGGAGCGACGGCTCGGGTCTGTTTACGTGGCGTAACAAACAGCCCTAAATGTCAATGAGCGGATGCTCTGTGAAGGACACCGGAGCGGCGCCGCCGCGCTCTCAGGGATTATGGGACGCCTGTAAAACAGCATGTAATCTAGCGGCCTGTGGGGACGCAGAGCCGGCCGGGGACGGACTTCTTAGCAAAACGCGCGCAAGAACAAAGGGCGGCGGACGCGCACTCGCAGGAAGCCTGCGCCGGGAAAGCTGTTGCATCCATTGTTGTGCTCGCTCGTCCCGTCGGGCCGAAGAGCTCGCTGATCCACTTATGTACGGAGTTTAGTCTTAACAGTTTTAATTTCAGCAGAGCGGCGAGGGAGATGCGCCCGGAGAACAGAGGCCACGTGTCCAAATACGCTCTTTGTGTCCGGGATCATTTGCCCGTTATCTCGCCGCGTGCAGCTCCGTGATGCATTTTATGCCTGGTCAAAGAGGGCGAAGAACTGGAGCAATTAAACAATCATTATTTGTTGAAATATTTTGTCCTTCTCAATAAACGTTCTCCTGTCATTCACCTGTGTTTCTGTCTCGGCTCCTTCTGCTGCTCGCTGCGGCGCCGCTCGGGTCTTAACGACCCCCGGAAGCACTTTACGTCATGAGTCATATTCACTCACCAACACACACCTCCTCACTGCGGCGCTCCTCCTCCTCAAGGACACCTCCTCACGCCGACGGGAGGGGGCGAGGATCAAACGCCGACCTTCCAATTAGCGGGCGACCTCCTGGTCCCCCCGAGCCACCGCCGCCTCATTTACTGTTTACAAATGCCCGGGGCTGATTTGAATAGTAAAGGGCAAGTACAAAAAAAACAAAAACAAATCATGTGGTTTCCTTTTGTTCTTTGCCCAGATGCTACGATGCTACGATGCTAGCAGAGAGAGAGCGAACGTTCTCATTTCCTGTCTGCCTTCTCCCACAGGCTGGTTCTGAGCACCTTCTCCAGAATGAACACCAACTCCTCCGACGAGTTCTTCCAGGCCACGAACCACGCCGAGCAGACGTTCCGCAAGATGGAGACGTACCTGCAGCACAAGCAGCTGTGCGACGTGCTGTTGATCGCCGGGGACCACAAGATACCGGCCCACAGGTGCGAGCTTCCATTTCGTCTCAGGCCTTTGGTCGGTTCACCTGCGCTGGAAGAAATGAAGGGTTTTAAATGCAAAGCAAGATTCCCCCCGATGTGCACGTGCACGTAAACAATGTGCACCGCTCTGATCGAATTACACCTCCGGCCGTCCTCACTCCCTCTGTGCGTCTGATGTGCCGCGGCCCGCCGTCAATACTGGAGCATCCAGCCCGCGGTCGAGTGGCCACATTGACGTGATTGCAGAGAAGCGAGAGACAGCCTCATGAAACAGAAAGCAGAATGCTCCACAGAGAGCGAGGGGATCAGTGTCTGACCTAGTTGGGTGAAGTGAAGCGTTCTGTCTCTGCCTGTCTCACAGAGCGTCACCAAGCACAAACTCACACTTTACTGTGTTAGGCTTTAATTATACATGGATACGCCTTCGCTCAGCAACCGGAGGCGTTTAGATTCAAGACGTTTATTTTGCTTTGTTTTTCAAGACTTCACCAAAACAAAGTGAACATATTTCCTCCAAACCACATAAAAGAAAAAATGGAATTCTTTAAAATCCGCCGTATTGTGGCCTGGGCACATTTTTCTTGATTCCTCTGAGAATAATGATTTGTTCTTGATGAAAAAGGGCGCTCACATTAACGAGCGTGTGCAGTTTCCGTCCAGTCTGTGATCGTGAACACACACTGAAGCCAAAGTAAACACAAGGTCTGTACATTGGAAAGGCTTCGTGTGGACAAACAGCAGAGGTTGGGACGCTGCAGGACGTTGAAGACGTACCTGCCCAGCCTGTCCTCACAAAGATTCTAGGTAGTATTGTGAGTCTGGACCATGATGTCAGTGCTGTGTGTGCTGTTGGTGTTAGCTTATGGGCCTCTCATCCATTTTGAGCCCTCAGAGAACATCTATTATGTCATGCCCTTAGCTCCGCCCCTTTAAATAAAATAACCTTCCTGGAAATCAGCACGGTAGTTTTTGAGCGACCCCGGTGGCGTCACGGGGGGTCTAATGTGTCTGAAAATAGCAGAAACCAATCGATGATGCAAACGGCCGCCGTGGACTGGGTCACATGACCTCCGTCCCCTGAGAGGCCATGCGATGTCATCTCTGGGAGCCAGTGAGCGTAAGTGAGAGCTATTAGCTAACGTCCTTCAGACTGGGCTGATGCAGCTTCCTCAGTGTCTCACACTGTCACCCTCATGGCCTAACGTGCTCTAAATGATCAGTCCATTCATCGTGATGTCATCTGTGCCGCAGACTGGTCCTGAGTGCCGTGTCGGACTATTTCGCAGCCATGTTCACCAGCGACGTGAGGGAGGCCAAGCAGGAGGAGATCAAGATGGAGGGCGTGGATCCGGAGGCGCTCAGATCGCTGGTTCATTTCGCCTACACTGGTGAGTGCTCGTAAAGCCGCTGGCCTATTAAAGCGGATCAATACGGCGGCGCATCGCCGCCTCATTTTACCAGACAAATTCCCCTTTGATGAATCCCCTGCTCCTGAACGTCAGCGTTCGCTCTTTGATTGAGTCCTAATCCACAGTGGGTCTGTTTTTTTTACTGTTGATTCTTTATTGAATTTTACTGGAAACATTTTCCATTCTCTTGATTAAAGGCTTCTCCCACCTCCGTGTCACCCGCTGACGGCCACATAACTTAAAGAGCCGTTTCTCCTGTCCCGCTAACGCAGGCGTCCTTGAGCTGAAGGAGGAGACCATTGAGAGCCTATTGGCGGCGGCGTGCCTCCTCCAGCTTCCCCAGGTCATCCAGGTCTGCTGCAACTTCCTGATGAAGCAGCTCCATCCCTCCAACTGCCTGGGAATACGCTCCTTCGCCGACGCCCAGGGCTGCGTGGACCTGCTCAACGTGGCGCATCACTACACCATGGTAGGCGGCGGCGGGGGGGGGGTTGCTTTTTGACCCTCTCCTTATCTCAACATATGGCCCCTGTTTGTTTTGATTTAAACAGACGCATTTCTAGTTGCTCTGTGAGTGTTTTGGGGCCCCACACAGAATCTTGCTCAGGGCCCCCAAAATCCTAGGGCCGGCCCTGGAGAGAGGCCTTGAAGTAATAAACATATGAGAAAAATGTTTAAGAGGCCATACAGAACAGCAACTGAATCCTATTTTTCTCCCCTCCACTTTATGCAACCCCCCCCCGTATAAAAGCAACAACAACAATAATAAGAATGATAATAATAAAGTTTATTTGAAAACAGAAATAAGCTGAAAACAGCTGTGAAACCATCGTCAGTGCTGTGACGACCTCCCTCAGTAAACGCAGCGCCTGTAGTCGATGTCGTGGTCGGTATATTCACACCACGTCAGTTATTTGAAACCTGTCATGGCCGTTCAGTGTCTCAGTTATTTATATCATCTCATTTCACTGAGGAAATGAGCAATGGCCGCATTTGAATAGAAATTGAATAGTGTCACGCTGGCACGTTGTCTAATGTAGTTATACGGCTGCCGCTGCGAGATACCACCTCCCCAACATCGATTACTGCGCTGAAATGTGATTTCTGTGAACCTCTGTGAGGCGTGTTTGCGCTGGATTAAGATGCATGCAGGTACGTGTCAGATAGCGTCTTAGCGGCACGAGGCAGCGCCTTATCTGCTGGAGGACATCTGCTCAGCCTGTTGACACTGGCCCCGTCCGGGCCCGACAGGCTCATCTAATCGTCCCGCCGCAGGGCGCCGACTTCCTGCTCTGTCACTCCAGTAACGGGCGGGTAGAGCCGCAGCTTCCTGGAAGTCCATCCGCTGCGTTCTGAGCGGAATGAGCCGTGTTTTGATAAGCTTGTTTTTCCTGGTGGAGAGTGGCGGTCGGAGCAGCCGCTGGTGTTTCCAGAGAAGTCGCTCTGCATCGCCGCTAACCAGATCAAAGCTTATTTTGTAGATTCAATTATTTCCCATGGTTTCAGTGCTAATCCAAAAATACACTGGTCCAGTTTATTTATTTAATCTGTTTGTGATATGAGATGAAATGTTTCAACAGACACTGCAGGATGTTTGGAAAGAACCAGATGAAGGAAGTCAACGTTCTCTTTGTGTAAATTAGATGCTAATCGAACCCCCCCCCCTTGATTAAACATCAGCATCGCCTCACTTCAGAGAACACTGTTATTACACAATTAGTCTTAAATCAATTAGCGTCGCCTCCCGCTGGTCTTGTTTTGGAGCCGTTTGCCAGCATCTGAAAACACGTCTTTTTAAACGCTTATGAAACGTGTTCCGTTTTTTCATCCGCTCTGAGTAATTACAAATAATTGGTCTGAGGCTGTGTCAAAGACTTGGGTGGAATTTCCCGCTCTGCATTACCACAGCGGATCAATCCACGTCCGTCTGTGCCGCGCTCCACCGCTGCAGGTCGCTGATCGATAGCTGGCCTTGTTTTGTGTAATTGTCGAGCTTCCACTCCAAAGTTACTCTGGGAGCTTAATAATTAATGTTCAGCCGTCCGGGTTAGAGAGGAAACGATCACAGCCCAGCTTTGCACGTACAGTGCACGGTTCAGGTGTCTCCTGTTGGACGGAGGATGTTTTATATCGCACCGTCTCTAATGGAACTGGAAGAACCCACGTCCTTGAGGAGGCAGCCTCGTGGCCCTGTGGGCTGTGCCGGGCCGGGCCGGTAGGTGGGAGATCAGTCTTCAGGCTTCGCCATGCTGGACGTGTTTGTCATATAAAGGCTTGATTAGCTCACGGAGACGCTGTCCAGCGAAGCAGATCAGTTTCATCTCTCCCTGCAAAATTTCAAGAGGTGTGTTCGAAAGTGTAGATAGAGACGTCAGCTGCCTCCTCACACACACACACACACACACACACACACAGGGCTGACGCGGGTTAATGACCGATGTTATCTGCCCCCATGTCCCAGGAACACTTCCTGGAGGTCATTCAGAACCAGGAGTTCCTGCTGCTCCCCACAGCTGAGATCGTGAAGCTGCTCTCCAGCGACGACATCAATGTTCCCGACGAGGAGACCATCTTCCAGGCTCTGATGATGTGGGTGCGCTACGACGTGCAGCACCGGCAGCAGGACCTGGGCGTCCTGCTCGCCTACATCCGCCTGCCTCTTCTTCCTCCCCAGGTGAGAGCCGGGGGGCACAGGGTCAGGAGATGCAAGGGTTGGCCCGAACATAAAATGAAACGAGACACGGAATATCAGGAATAGTTGCCAATTAAAGTGTCAACGAGGCTGAGGTGAAATGACAGCGATAAATCAGCGGCAGCGAAACAGCGACACACGCCATTTTATGAGCGCTGTCAGGACACGGGTTGCAGCTTGGTTTGATTTGTTATTGACTGAAGCTCATGTTTTATGAATGACATGTTTTTTTTGAGAGGAATAAATATTTTACTGTGTAATCCAAATGTACACAGACCAGCTTTGAGGATCTGAACAATTCTACTTTATTTTAACATTATTTTCCAAAACAAATTATTCTCCAGTTAATGTTTTATTTGATCTTATAAATGAAAATAACTCAAAGCATTGTTGGATCAACCGTCGTCTTGAGATTTCAACGGTAATGTCACAGCTTGGTTCTTTCTGTGGCATTTCCTGTTTTATTTTGAAAGGGTTGTTTCCGGGGTTTCTGTATGCACTTTGTCTGTCTCGTCCACGTCCTCCCTGGCTGTCAATCAGCTGCACCTGCCGGTGAGGTGCCTTTGGTTCTTTTGGAAATTCACGCTTTGCTTTTTTCGTGTTCTGGACTTTAGTCTGATCGAGCTCCGGCTTCCTGCTTTAGTTTGAAATCAAAGACTGTCTCTGAACATCGGTCCCGCTCTGCCATCTCTGTGCTGCAGCTCCTCGCAGATCTGGAAAACAACAAGATGTTCTCCGATGATCTGGAGTGCCAGAAGCTGCTGATGGAGGCCATGAAGTACCACCTCCTCCCCGAGCGGCGGCCCATGTTCCAGAGCCCCAGAACCAAGCCCAGGAAGTCCACAGTCGGGGCGCTGTACGCCGTGGGCGGGATGGACGCCACCAAAGGTACGAGAGCCGCGACGAAGGTCCACACCGGCGTCTCTGTGCCACGGCGTCCTTCACGCGTGTCTGCGCTTTCAGGGTCCACCACCATCGAGAAGTACGACCTGCGGACAAACACGTGGGTCCAGGTCGGCGTGATGAACGGCCGGCGGCTGCAGTTCGGCGTGGCGGTGATCGACAACAAGCTGTACGTGGTCGGCGGGCGCGACGGACTGAAGACCTCCAACATGGTGGAGTGCTACAACCCCGTCAGTAAAGTGTGGTCCACCATGCCGCCCATGTCCACACACAGACATGGACTAGGTACACACACGCACACACACACACACACACTGGGCTGGAATATGGATCTGTCTGCTT
This sequence comes from Pseudorhombus dupliciocellatus, assembly GCA_016785235.1. NCBI lineage: Eukaryota > Metazoa > Chordata > Actinopteri > Pleuronectiformes > Paralichthyidae > Pseudorhombus > Pseudorhombus dupliciocellatus. The sequence continues at coordinate 2,298,639 of JAFBJW010000129.1, read as the reverse complement.
TTTAGAAATCAGGAGGTTTGTTTTTTATTGATGCCAACTAATTTTAAGAGTGGATCTGGATGGGGGGGGGGATCCGGGATTTAGATTTCTGAAGGAATTCATTTAAAGATAATTAGAAAAATGTAGTTTAGAATTAATTTAGAAAAATCTGGATTGCTCAGCAGCCTGGAGTTTATACGTGTGGGCAAATACATACAGGTCCAAATAAACATCCAGATCGAATATAGGTTCATCAGGGGGAATGCATGTGTCCTCTAATCTGTCCTTACTGCATCGTCATCATCATCATCATCATCATTGCTATGATGTAAATGGCTGCAGTCCTTTGAATCCGGGCAGTGTGTGAGTTTCTCAGAACGGCCACAGTTGGAAAAAAGACCTTTGATATTTCCTGCTTCCCCCCTGCACCCACCCCCCTCCCGCCCCCCTCCCAACCCCACACAGCTCATATCAGAGGCGTTTGATTCGCAGTTGAAACAGAGCGGGAAGATGCTGTGGAAGCGCTCGCCTCACTCGCCCCGTGTGGTTGGAGGTAGTGGCGAGCCGCACACATTGCCTGTGTTGTCTTTCATCTCTGGGTGCACGTATCTGAGCTCAGAGTGGACCCACAGCCCTGCTGCGAGCATTATGGGTAAAGACGAGCGAAGAAACATAGTTATTTATTTATTTATTCATTCCCAAACCCGTGTGCAGTCATGTAAGCAGAGCAGACTCTTTGTGTCAGTCAGTCGTGGTCTTGTGCTCCCTCGGAAAATAACTGAACTCCCACCAAAGGGAAATAAAGGGTGGTAATGTAAAATGCATTGTGTTAAAACATCCTCTGCTTTGTTACTGATGAAAACCGCTTTCCTCTGCGGCCTGGGAACGAGGAATAACTGCGCAGTTTTATCGTCTTCCTGTTTTTTTTGGTCAGCTGCGTGACTCGCTGAGGGATTCACCTCTGCGTCGCTCGCTCCAACACGCGTTTATTTGACTCGTGTTGTCACTAACGTGGTCTACATTTCCTTCTGCTGACAGCGAGTTTGTGTGTGTGTAAGTAGCCACTTTGAAGCTAATGAAACAAAGATTTGTCAGAGTTTAGAACGGGCTCTCTGACCCTCACTGAGTCAGTGACAGAACCCAAACTGGAGAATCAGCTGTTGTCACTTTCTCGAGGTTCTGAGCAGGTCACGTGTTTTGAGCGACGCCAAATCAAACGCCGCACGTCCCTGAAGCCGCCGCCGTCCAATTGTCATTGAAAAGTCTTAAATCAATCTGTCAAAGGTCTGAACAGACGTGGCCATGTGATGAGCGGGATGTTGTGATGGTCAATAGTCTCAGATCTCGCCGTGACGGCGGAACCAACCAAACGGTGAAGTGGCTGCAGCTCGAAACGAAGACGCACGTCATTGAGTCGCAGATTCGGCCGATGTGGGAAAGAGTCATGACGTTGTCGCCGTACAGTTCAGATCCTGTTGTATGTTGTAAAGCCTTAAAATAACAATAAAAAATCCCCATGCCCCCTGTGTTCCAGGCATCGCCGTGCTGGAGGGCCCCATGTACGCGGTGGGCGGCCATGACGGCTGGAGCTATCTGAACACGGTGGAGCGCTGGGACCCGCAGGCCCGGCAGTGGAACTACGTAGCCAGCATGTCGACGCCGCGCAGCACCATGGGAGTCACGGCGCTCAATGGAAAGTGAGTCCCACTTTGATCAGCACAGTCAGCGCCACCTCTCGAGAAGAAACGAGCAGCTTTAAACTTCTGGCCAAATTCTATTTGTTTTTCTTCTTCCTTGAAACATCGTCCAGCCTGCTGTTTGGGGGCGTGGCTTTGGAAGAGCCGCCGCATTGTTCTGGCACGTAGAGAAATCCTCCAACTCTGTCTGATTCAGTGCACGTGTGATGTGGCGTGCACGCTCGGCGCCCAGGGGAAGCTGGCGTGCAGCGGTAGTTTGGTGGACGTGATGAGCGCGCTCATCAAACGCCTTCCAAGCTCGTTTGAGAGGAAATGAAGCTAAAAGCAAACAAACAGGCGCGTGCTCATTCAAATGCTCGGTGAGCTGAAGGAGCAACGAGGCCGAGTTATTTCTGCATCTGGCTCAAAAACAGACGACAAGGAAAGTATCTCCCTCGCCTCTGCTTTCCCACCGTCGGCCCCGTGAGCCACGAGTGCTCAAAGCAGAGAGCGCTGGAGCAAAGGGCCTTTGGTCGGCTGTGGCGTTGACCCGGCGTCCGTGTCACGCTCTGTGTTCTGTCACGCCTCAGGTTGTTCGCGGTCGGCGGTCGGGACGGCAGCTCGTGCCTCCGGTCCATGGAGTGCTTCGATCCGCACACCAACAAGTGGAGCATGTGCGCGCCCATGGCCAAGAGGCGAGGAGGCGTGGGCGTGGCCACGTACAACAACTTCCTGTATGCCGTGGGCGGGCACGACGCCCCGGCCTCCAACCACTGTTCCAAACTCTCCGACTGCGTCGAGAGGTCTGTACTCGCCTCTGCCCTGCAGGAAATGACTCAGACACACAGCAGCGTTACGTAAGGGGCGGGGCTTTCCCCCGAGAACAAAGGAGACGTGAAGTCCTGTGATCTCCGCCCTGTTCCTGCACTTTCAGACCCTCAGTGCGGCTCCCTCATACCAGCTGAGGTCAGAGTTTCCACACGGGGTCTGATTCCTTGGTGTCTGGCGCCCCCTGCTGGACACACTGGCGAACAAAATGATTTGAGCAATTATATTTATTTATTTATTTAACTACGATAGAAATAAAATCAAGTCAAATAATCCTCATAAATTAATTTGCCTCATTTAATTCCATTTGTTCTAATTATCCATGAAGCTTTGAGTAACTGACAACACACTTTAACACTTTCAGATATTGTTGGGTTTATTATTAATAATAAACCTGTTTTTTATTCCTACAGTTAAACAGACTCACAAAGCAATGTTTATTTACTTTATTAGAAATATCTGATGCATCAGCATTTGCTGTTGGAACCTTTCAAATCAGAGGAAGAGCTTTGTTAAACTGATTAGTGGGTTTCCCTCATCGTGCTGAAACCATCACAATCTGCTTTGACAGAAACATTTCTGTGCAGCTCCCCTGTGTTTATAGCGTTTGACTTGACCGTCCAGAATTTGACCAAAGCCCTTGCATCTGCAGGTATGACCCAAAGACGGACATGTGGACGACCGTGTCCTCCCTCAGCGTCCCCCGGGACGCGGTGGGCGTGTGCCTGCTGGGCGACAGGCTGTACGCCGTGGGCGGATACGATGGCCAGTCGTACCTGAGCAACGTGGAGTCCTACGATGCGCAGAACAACGAGTGGACCGAGGTGAGGCGCCGTTTGAACACGAGTCCTTGTCTTTCCTGCACGAGGTGCAGCTGCTGCTAACCCTGCGTCTCCCTGCAGGAGGTCCCCCTGAACGTGGGCAGGGCCGGCACCTGCGTGGTGGTGGTGAAGTTGCCTTGAGTGTTTTGTCTCGCGGCGGAGACGAGGAGAGAAGTGGACACACAAAGCGGCGGCTCGAGGACGAGTCGTGTTTTCATCGTTGTTTCTGTCTTTGCTTTGAATCCGTGAGTTCTCAGACCGAGCCTTCGCCCGTGCTCTCCTGCCATTGGCGGACGCGCCCGCCCACCGGGGAGGAGCCGCTCGGCACATTCTCCACATTCTCACCCGATCAAGAATTCCCACAGACTTGGCCGAGCCGCAGCCAATCAGTGCCAAACGTTTGTTGTTTCATGAAAACTCCTGCGAGCGTCCGAGAGACCAAGTTGCATTTTGGGTAAACGAGCTGAACTCCGGGTCAAGTTGACATTCCTGCACCGACGTCTCTCTCAGTGCCATCACTCTGTATATTTTTGGGGGGTTTATATTTCCCTTTCTAGCCACTCTGATAAAAACAAGACGCCGTTGTAATGGAGAGAGCAGATTGTGGGAGTGAAATCAACTTTTTGCTGAACAACAATATTTGGACGTTTTTTATGGAGCCTGTAGCTGCACAACACCAAAGTCATTCGCTTGTTTTGTTGCGCATTAAATAAAAGTTTACAAAGAGAATATATCATATTGATATTTCAGCTGCTTTCTGGGTTTGTCGGTGGCACCTCAGCGGAACCAGAACCTGTCGAACGTTGTAGTTGTTGCTTTTCATGTTTTCATTTTGTACAAGACGCGAAACCTGCGAATAAAAGGACTTGAGGCTGCGCTGCATCACTTCCATGTTCAGGCAGCTCCGTCCTTTCTCTTCTTCTGCTTCAGCTCAAGTCGCTCTTTCCCCTCAGCGGAGATGATGTCACGGCCTCGCCGGGTTTTTACCTCCTCGCCAACAGATCGAGGACCAACTGCCTCGGCTGGCGTTTGTTGACTCTCCAAATAGTCGCAGCCGTCGTTCTTGTTTGCTTGGATTTCAGCGGTTGCTGCATACAAAGCAGCGGCTTATGTCGCCACGCGCCAGCCTGTGTTTTAGAGAACGCAAACATATTAGAAACACATTACAGCGATTGCACAGTCTCCCTCTCAACTTCCTGTTTATCTGCATCCGCTGCTGCCAGAGCTCATGAGAGAAATCAGTGAAGGATAATAGCTTTCACCTTCGTCACCGCTTCAGGGAATAATATGACTGAGTGTGCAACATTTATCTCAATAGATCTTTGTCCAATTATTTCAAAAGGCGCAGGCCTCTAATGGCTGCAGGTGATCGCTGCGTCAGGTTCGCTGGAAAAGTCAAAGATCCTTGGCGGAGGCCCCGCCCACAGCTGGAGCCAGGAGACGAGAGTCCGATGCAACGCGCCGCGGCCGCCAGATCTGAACATCTACACGCAGATTGGATCAGCTTCATGTCACTGTGCAGGTGTGCAGATGGAAGCCGTGAGTCTCACAGCTCCGCCCACAGGCCCTGAACAATCACAACATTAGCTTGGTTTTATTTCAAAGGTTGAAGCTCTGACGTGAATTAAACATGGACTGTTTGTTTCTCGGAGTAGAGAGAAAGCATTAAAAAAAAAATAGTAGTGAACTATGTTTTTGTGCAGAATCTGTTGTTTGGAAATGATGTGGAGCTTAAACATGCAGCGCTCTGTTCTGGGTTAGTTAGGGAGTGTTTGTCTTAATTCATTTCAGCAGTTGGATTAGTTTGAGGTTTTTTGGACCCCCCCCCCCCCCCCCACACACACACAGTGTCAGCTCCTCCATGGTGATGTAATCGTATCATAAATTATCAAGAGAGGGTGCTGTTGCACCGCCGTGCTCGCCACTGCAAACGGCGAATCCAAGATCTCTGCTGCCATCACTGTTCATGAGAAATGTCAGCCGCCATTAGGAATTCCAAAGACAAATACTTGAGCTAATCACGCCGCATAATTATCAAGATGTGATGACGAAACGTTGGGAAATTGGCTGTTGAGGCGCCGGCGTCTCAGGGAAGCACCGAGGCCGCCGCGCTGACACGTGATGTATCAGCTTCTACAGGGAGTTTGGCGTCACCAAAGTCTTAACAACCCCTGACAATTCTCTGACAAATGTAGACAGATTGTTCTATTTTTGAGTTCTGCTCTCAGCCTCCTTTGATTTTTTTTTTTTGAGCAGCTCTCCCTCCGATTCCGTTCGTCTGGTGACAGTGAGAGATGGAAAGTGATGAGAGAAAGATGCAACAGCACAGCGTGAGCAGCAAACAGTGTGTCTGTCGACTGCAGGTTGTAAATACGCCATATGTGCACCGCCTGCTCTCTGCTTTAATATACGTAGATATGGATTTCAGCAGAGAGGCAGCTTTCCTGACAAAAACACTCAAAAATACCACATTATTCGTCTGAACCACGGGGACAAAAGACACGAAGGATCCTTCTGCCATAACGAACTGTCGCCTCGTAGAATAAAAAAGACAAAGATTGTCTCCTCAGCCTGTCAGCTGGGCTCGCTGCAGTAAAACTCCACGTCAGGTTAAACATGGCAACACATCTCTCTGTCCAAAGACCCAACTGGTCCCAGGCAGCAGGACAGCGACTGCAGGGACGGGTAGGGACGGGTAGGGACGGTCCACATCAGGGTGAACCTGGGGGATGAAGGATTTACTGCTCTGGTGAGGTAGTTAGCCGGGCTCTTTCTGGTCCGATCAAAGGCACCCCCCCCCCCCAAATGCACCCCCCCCCCCCCCCAGCTCTGTCTAATGACAGTTGAATACATTGTCATCTCATTATCTTTGAAGAGAGCAAGGATCCCTCCCATATGAGTGGGCGCCATGTCTCTCGCCATCAGACGGGTCCCGAGATTGGTGAAGCGCGCTCTCGTCTCATTATGTTGAGTGAGAGACATCAGACACGTCCCATCTGCCCCGCGCCGCCATGCTTCAGCTCTGAGGAGGACGACTGGTAATACTGCATCCAGTACTGCAGTTTATTTCTTCATGGTTTTAAGCTTGAACACAGAACTTCACTGCGAGGCGTTCGCTGCCTCCACATCCCTCTCGTGCACCCTCCCACTCTTCCAATTTGCAAACTCTCTTTGGGGTGGAATAAATACAACGGCACCACGAGGGGGAAATAAATGAAATTTAGAAAAATATAACGTGTTAGTCACTCACATCACTGCCACCCCCCCCACACACGGTATCTTCCAGTGACCTCTCTGCTGATGTCACCAAGGTAGAAATACAGGAAGTGCTGTGCCCCCCCCCCCAGGTTTAAACGATGCCAAGCCTCTTTGTGGGAGAACAAATAAAACGGCACCACGAGGGAAAAATAAATGAAATTTAAAAAAAACATCTAAATTCTGCTGTCTGATGCTTCACTTACTGAAAAGATCTGTCATCTAATTAACTGAAGGTTCTTCAGGCGCAGGAATGATCCGTGCTCGTGCCGCCTGGAGTTCTGATGTGAATGAGTAACACTTAGAGGAAACAGAAATGCCAAATTGGGCCCAGTTCCTCTTGACTGGCTGGAGCAGATGTCACGGGCCGAGAGCCAGAGCGTCTTCTGGTGGACACAACGCTGATCTACGTGATGGCTGTCAGATCAAAACGAGTCCAGCCCTGGTTTCACCAGCTTTGAATTCATGCATGGGGAAGCCTGTCAGGGCCCGGAGACGCCGACGACACCGGCTCTCACTGTTTGTCAAGATTTTACATCCCTCCCCCTTGATACCCGTTTGAAGCGAGTCGTCTGCTGTCAGCGCCGCACAGTCTGGATTGTGGACTTTTCGCAGGAACGAACGTAATTAGACTGTTTTGTGTGGAAAGCGTCGTTTTGCATACACACCACGCAATCTATCACTTTAATGGGCCTCCGCTTTCTCGGGGAACATGCTTTAATTTGGAAACTACACTTGTCTGTTCCTGAGTTTATGTGTCCGACTCCGACAGTAAATCGGTGACCGTCAGCTTTGCCCGTTTGGACGACTGGGAGCGAGCAGAGAGCCGAGCTGAACGTCGAGCACCAGGTGATGTTTTGACATCAAATGGAATAATAAGGAAACATCACAAATGCAAACGGCACATGTTGAAACGAGACGTCCACTTCAGAAATACAGCATACGTCTCTCCGCCTCCTTTTTCCAGACGAGTCTCTCGAACGCGTGATCCTCCTCACTGGCCGAGCCCCTCCACAGGTAAATCACCTCCTCTGTCAGACGCCGCTGCGTTTCTCTGCTCGCTGCTATTGTTAGTGAAGATGAACGGCCCGCGACAATTAAAGGTGTGGACCATTACTTTCCCCTGGAAGGACGGTCAGGCCTCGTGCTTTACAGCCTGTGGGAGGGCAGCGGCCATTTCTACATTTGTCATCCGGAGCCATAATGGACGGCTTTCCAACGGATGAGGAGCCAACAAATGGCCGCCGCTGTGCACGTGGTGGGTCAGGCGCACGCGGCCGTGTCGGGCGGCTGCAGGAAGCGGTAGACACAGAAAACAGCCGGGGTTAGAAACAAAAACTAGCTGACTGTTTCTTTGGGACTGAGATGAGTTGATGTTTGAAACGATTTAAATCATACATTTACATCATCATCATATATAGAATAGAGTAGAATGCTTTATTGTCATTCTGTACTATTCTGTGGTGCAAAAGAAGGAAAGTAAAATAAATAAATAAATAACCCTTGGATTGTTAAGCTCTTAATTTGAAACGCTTTAATCCAAAAATAAAGGATTTTATTTGTCCATTTATTTGTTGGTTTTGTTGGGAAAGGTTTGCACTGGAGTGACAACTGGATTCAAGAAACACAACATACCACTACCTGACACCCCCCCACACACATGGTATCTTCCAGTGACCTCACTGCTGATGTCACAGAACAGGAAGTGCTGCTGCAGTTCCTGCCCCACGAGGAGGGAAGGTGAGTAACCTGAGACTCTGTCCACCTGTTGACTGTTGCTGTGACACGTTTTCCCTCTGGTCTGAAATGACAGAGAGACAATTGACACCATGGAGACATTTTGACTTTGATACAAAGGAAGGGACTCTTCTTTGCGCTAGCGTTAGCTGCCGCTGCTAACGAGAGCAAGTCATAACCACCTGACCTCAGAGTATTAGTTAGCTATTAGTTAGCTTAGTTAGCACACACATGCACACAAGGTACTAGTACACCATATACTGTGACAGCGGTAGTATTGTAGTATCTTTGAGGGGTGTTATAAAAATGCTGTAAAAGCCTAACATGAGGTTGTTTAGAATTCAAACTGAAAAGTGCTGAACGTGTTTTTGTTGAATGGGTTCTGTGGAGGAAATATCGTCCGGTCGTGCGCAGGAGGCTCGGCTCACACAGGAGCGATCTAAGCGTCATCCGAGGCCGCTGATAACGAGCTGCTGGCGTTCCGGCCGTGACGAGCCGCCCGGGTTAGTCGAGCGGTGTCGAACCTGCGGCTCCAGGACGGGTCCGTAACAGGTTAACATTCATTCATTAGTTGTAAACAACACAAGTCTTTGCCACCATAAAAAGAGGATATAAGATGGAAGGAGAGATAATGATGGACGTCATAACATTATTTCTGGACACTGTTGTAAATCAACAGAGGATTAATGGATCACCATGTAAACTAAATGAATCTGCCGTCATGGAAAACGCAGTAACAGATCGACTGCTCCAGTTTTGAGTCTGTGGTACTTTTTCCTCCTTTGATGCTCGAAGCAGAAAAAGCAGATGGTCACGGGCGTCATGTGCCGGGACGTAACGATGACTTTACCTGAGTCGCTGACCAGTAACTCCTCACTGCTCATAAAAACGAACAACAGCTTATTTTCCATGTGAGGTACCCACTGACTGTGTACTTCTACCACATGGCCCTGGAGAGGCTGCGTTTGATGATGAGTGTTGTAATAGGTGTAAAAGCTGCTGCTTCCATCTTGCTCTGCAGCCGTACTGGAAAATAAACCCCGAGCACCGAGGGATTTCTCAGGAGCGTCTTCTCCGACTAGTGTCTGTTGAATCGCTCCCGTCTTTTTATTACGCCTTCGTTCATTCAAGACTTCGTTCTGAATCCCGTGGAGAAAGACGGTTTGGGTCAAACCAACTTAAATTAATCAATAGGAGACGTGTGACAGTCGTGGAAACGTGCCGGTTCGATGAGGCCACGGTGGAGCTCGGTGCTGCAGCTGCAGGCCACAGTCTGTAACTACCTACAGATGGGATCTGAGCACCGGCGCACCGCGGTTGATTTAATCAGTTTTTAGAACATTCTGTGTCTTGCTTAACCCCAGGCAATCAGCATCGCACCGGCAAAACCCACACAGAAGCCGTGTCGCCAGGAGGATTGCCCACGGTGGACAAAAGCCGCAGCGCTCCTCTCCTCCTATAGCCGTCTGCATCTGATAGCGTATTCATGCCGATAACAACTTCAAAAGATTAATTCACATCTTACTACACATTTCTTGTAGTCGGAGAAGCCTAAGTCTTTTGTTACATAGCCTTCAGCCTGCTAAAATACTTTCCCTTCCAATCCGTCCTGCGGCTGCTGTCTGATGCTGCAGTTTGACGTGCTGAGGTGTTCAATTATTTAGGTTGAATCTGTATTTTGTTATAGGATGGAGCTGGGAGGAATACTAAACCCCCCGGCCGGGGGAGCCGGACCCAGGATGTTGACCGTGCGAGTGGCGGCTGATCAGCGCGTGACGTTTCAGACGCCTTCCTGTGGATGTCAGTGCGTGCGAGCCGGCTGCTAACGACTCGTCCCAATGTTCCGAAGCATACGGCCAATCTGAGCTCAATGCAAAGGTAAGCTCCATATGCTCCCGATTAAACCTGGCACCAGATTCTGTTCTATTAAAAAAAAAAAAAACATCTAAAAAGAAAAATCAAGTGGCAGCTCTTCTGCACTGATGCTGCAGGTCTCATGTCCCATGCATAAAAACCAGGCTTCCCAGCATGCCCCAGGCTCTCCAGCAGGATGCAACGCTGCAAAAGGTGCTGCCTCTTTAAGTCTCCTGTGTGGCATGTTAAGCAATGGTAATCTGCCGCAGTGCAGACAATAAATTCCACTGCATAACTAAGCGTCGCCATGACATCCTACCTGGATGGAATATCATATGGGCGGCGAAGGCCGAGCCCAGTCAGGACGAACATACACACACGAAATCGTCTAATTCCCGTGGCGGTGTCACCGGCTTTTAGAGCGAGGAGCTGCGTTAATTATTTCCCCCAGCGCGGGGCCCGACTGGGCAACGTGCGATTCGTGTGTTCGGTGCAACAATGGAGCTCAATGCTAAGACGTCCCAGCTCCCCAGAGCTCAACAGTGAGCTGTGTGGAATGATGTAATGCTAAAACACTGCAAAACCTGAGTGCTCACCAGCTTCAGCGAGGGCAGAGGAGAGAGAGAGAGGGAGGAGAGAGAGAGAGGAGAGAAAAGAGGCAGTGAGAGAACGAGGGGAGGGTGAGAGACAGAAGGAGACTCAAAGGGCCTGATTACTGCACATCATCTCGAATACAACTTGTCCCACACAAATCTCCAGTGAGATCCTCGTACTGTTGCAGTTTGATAACAGAAATGAAAAGGCAGTTTGTGCCGCCGCGCTTGTAACGCAGTCGCCTGTTCGAAGGCTCGCCGCGTGACTTAGACGGCGCCTGTTTGACAAACTGAAAGCCGTCATCTCAGGCCGTCACAGGCAAAATGATTTGGAACACCCTGTAGCAAGGACCTTTAATCCCCAACAAAGGAGTGTTATTATTCACAACAGTGTGAGAAGAGACGCACCAGAGCCACCCGGCGCCAACTGTGGGTTTTGGATTGGGTTTTGATCATTTTCTGAATTTCTCCATGAAAAATATTAGACTGGCTTTTTATTCTTCTCGCTCCTTTCAAGTGCAGGAGATTAAAGGATGGTGCAAGCGCAGTAACACAAAAATAAAACGGCTCTTTGCACAGACGCCACTGCTCACATGATGGCAGCCCGTCGTGTCACCACAATCGCAGTGGACGCTGCGTTGATTGACAGCCGGCATGTCACCGCCAACCCTGACGTCACATGACTGCGTAAACAATGAGCACGCGGCGGTGAGGGAGTCACGTGAGTCACTTTTAAATGGCCTGACAGGATCGCGGTTAGGTTTCATCTCGAACTGAGTGATATATGCACGAGGAATAAATATTCGATCCCAGTTTGTCTCTCTGCCGACCAGATGACATCATGTCATCGGGCAACATAACGGCAGTTTGTATTCTAAATCAGGATTTCTCTCGATCTAATGAGGCTGGCTTCTTAACAGGTCTCCTAAGAGCAGTTTCTTCATGCTAGGTCTTTATTATTGGAAGGCACAGAAATCAATTACACTTTTATAGAGAATCTTGATCCCTTTAGGGGCGACTCTGGAAGGAACACACTGCATTTTATGGGTCCTCGGGTTCCCGGCGACGGTGGAAAGTGTTCGCCGGTGACACGTTTCAGCTCCTCCTCGTAATAACAATAATGTTATTAATACTGACACCGACTCCAGAGCCGTTTGCCCTCCAGCCGCTGAAGCTCCACTTTCCCGCCGCCTCTTTGATGCTCCTACGAGAAACTTTAACATTCACGGTCAATTTTCAATTTCTATTCAGATCCCAGACCAATTTGTAGGCGCCTGTAGAAACTCACTGTTTACTATGCATGGCGCTCTAATACCTTCGGCCCTGGCCGGACAAAAGGCAGGGCAGAGGACCAGGGGCCTTTCATTTCATGCTCTGCCTCCTCAAGCCCAGATGTTCACCTCCAAAACATCTCCTGAAACAGGTCGGGGCCTAATGGCCTGCGAAGTGCCCCGAGCTCAGGTAATGAAATGCAACCTCTGTATCATTTTAATTGAGAACTCTGGATGGAAATCAAACGATAATGTGCTGCACGCTTGGGAAGTTTTCAAGCAACAGAGGGATGTGTGGAGGTGCAGGTAAATGGCTCTTTCCTCGGGAACCTGGCTCCGTTTTAATTGAGGATTGTGCGGCGTAATAAACGGCTCGGCCGTGACTTAGCGTCTGCTAAATGAAGCAGAGGATGTACACACCTCCGAATGCACGCCGCCACCGCTCCATATTTACAGTTCAATCTGACAGGGCGTCTATTAGGAGCCATAAAGCTGCTCAGCTCAACCCCCCCCCCCAGTGGTTAACATTGCTCAGTTAATTTGTCCTCATTTACGCTGCTGCTGTCTCTGTAGCTTCATCGCACAGATTTGTTTGTACGGGGGACGCAGGTCGCCGCTCTCAGTTCTAATCGCCCGTTATTGTTAAAGCAGGGTCGTGGATCACAGCGAGAAGCGGAATTTTCAACAAGTTAATTGTTCTTTTTCCGTCCATTTATAAAGTTGAAGTCGAACGTGTCGGCCCTCGTATGCAGATTTCCTCGTCCAGCAGACACATGGCATCGTTTCAAATGACCCGAGCAGCGTAAATCTAATATTCACTCCCGTTTTGGTCTCTACCGAGTCTTCGGAGACGTGTTTGGCTTTTAAGCTCTTGAACGCCCCACTGTGTTCGCTGGCCGGCTGCCATCTTTGTCTGCTGCTGTTTGCTGCGGGGCCGGTAACGTGCTGTGGGTTTATCGCCGCTTTTAACTCTGAAGATTCGCTGCTGGAAATATGATTCTTGTGTGCGTCCTCGTCTGGAAAAAACCTAAACCACTGATCGGAGTGAGAGAGAGAGTGCAGGTCGGGCGATCATCTTCTGGGGGCCGGTCGCAGACACTGGCGACACCTTTCACCTCACGAAGATGGCGATGACCTCACGCTCGCAGCCATCTTCTCAGACATTGGTTTGTTCAGTTTTATCGACACAAACGCGGACGGCTTCTATTTACTCGACCCGATCCTCGTCATCTTCCTCGACGCTCCAGTAAATTTACGCCTCGGGTTTTTTGACCCAAAGGAGGTCGCGGTCGACAGATGTCAGACTCGGACTCGATGGACTCTGAGGAATGATGTCATCAGCCCTGTCACCTGAGTCTGAACCAGAAGAACCTGTGGATGTAGAGACCGTCACATAGAACAGAGTAACATAGAATAGTCTAGTTCTTGTCTGTGTCATGTGACACGTGAGGTGCAGAAATGCAAACTCTGTGACGCACTGGCTTCATCTCCAGACGCCGCTGCTCCTGCGTCACCTGTTGCACTCGGCCCAGATGTTCACCAGGGGCCTAATGATGTGCACTCTCTCTCTCTCTCTCTCTCCAGTTTCAGGCTCCGCTTGATGCTGACTCTTAAGTATGTAACACACACACATGCTTAGGGCCTGGACGCCCTCTGACAGGCAGCAGGTGACGGCGCCGGGGCCAGCTGCTGCTGCCCCACCTCTGCTCAGCTGTCCGAGCCCGGCGCAGCCTTTGAACAGCCTATTACCCCGACGCAGCGCCGGGGGACGGCGGTCGGCTCCAGAGGTGCAGCGCTCTCGCGCCAGATGGCGCGGGAGATGAATCGAGCCATTATATCAGTGCCGGGTAATTCCTCAGATGAAGGTAATTAACAAGAAAAATAAGTGCGATCCTACCTCTGCAACCCCGACGGAAACTCCTCTTTACCTCGCACTCTCAGAGAGCGCGTTCCTCGTCTTCACTTCCGGTGCCTGGTCTTACCGCCGCGCCCAGACGACGCAGAGCTGGAACCTGTGTGTTTTAATGACATCATCGCTTTACCCTGATATGTTTGTAATAATCAGCCGCTCCTCGCAGCAAAGATTCAACTTCTTCCACCCTGAATGTCGCCAAAGGACAAAATAACAGCGCATCATTTTCACAAATCCTTCCCCCCCTTTATTTTTCTTTTTTTTGTGATGAAAGCCTGGAAATAAACTTTGCGTCTGCTCCCGTGTCGTCACACCTCCAGAAGTGTGTCAAAGAGCTCTGCAAATATGGAGCCGGTGTCGGCTTAAGCCCGAGCAGACAGAGACGGATGACGCCGGAATGTGGATCTCCGTTAGCTTTAAAGGATTTAGGTAAACTCTGAAACAGTGCTTATTGCTCTCTTATCCACTTTGGTGTTAATGAAAAGCATGTCCTGAATCCGTCAGGGGAGATTAGAGGTGAATATCATTACTATTGTCCTTTTGCCGATGTAGATTCACTGTATCCGCGGGGATTACGGCCCGGCCCGGCCCAACATGCTTTACCTCTCCCTGCCCGGGAAACTGGCGACAGCCTGAGCCGACGATAAGAGCTGGAAATCATGTGTCACAGTAGATTCACACTGCATCAAATCGTAAGAGGTGGCTCCTATTTTTGACAGCGCCAGTAGAAGCAGCGCCGCGCTTCCACTGGAAGACAGACCTGCTCTCGTAACGTCCACCTGCAATGAAAGATTTTACAATTTTAGAAGGAATAAAAATGTTTTTCAATGATCATCAGAAAAAATAATATTTATTGTAATGGAAAACCACATAATTATTTTAGTTCAATTATTTGTTCTTTATCTACAAGTTTTATTTTATTTATGATTCTGCATATGTTTGATTAAAATTAATTAATATTTATGTATTATCTATAAAACCACATTATTTAATATTATTCCACATGGATACGCCTTGTTGTGATTTCATACCCATGTTTAAATATTATATATCGTATATTATGCCTGTATGTTTTCCTCGGGTCAGAGTGTAATTTTCGGCCGTGCTGGTCGATCCGCTCTGTTCCAGGACACGTGGCGATGGTGGAAAGGATCCATCTCTTCACACAGTCGTCAGCAGCACTTTGTTTGTCTTCAGTGAGAGAAGAGTTTTCAAAGGGAGCGTCTGAAAATAATCTTTTTCCAATTCCCCCGTCCAGCTGCTCGGAGCGTGGCTCCACGGTGCTGAGCTTCCTTTTAAATGCCACCAAAATCCATATCAAGGTAGAATTATTTATATTCAGAACCACGCTGTTCTGCTGCTTAGTTCCCGGCTCGAAAAACAACATCCCAAATATTTAAACCAGTCATCGGGGCGTCCTTCCCCACAGCCCGAGAATCAGGGGCAAAAAGCCCTCGGCCTTAATCTCAAAAAAACGGACACGCTCACCTGGCACCGCCCCGAGGCACCTGGAGGGCTTTTCCATGAAAACTTGCAGCAACGGAATTATGTTTTTAAATGAACTAATTAAATCAACCATGTCTTGCTGTACATCTGGACTCCTCGCTTAGAGTATTTGTTTTGTTGTAACTGTCGTAATAATGTTGAATTTCATTTTGTTTGACGGTGGTTTGGAGTTAAGTCTACCGCCAACACAGACAGATTAAACAAACACCGAGCGATTTGCCGAAGGATCACGCTCGTCTAAAGTCTCCTTTCTTGTCGAGGTTCGTTCAGCAGCGGCGGTGAATTATTGCACGTCGGTTCAGACGAGTGAGTTCCAGTTATCAAAGGTCATCCTGTTTAGACGATCGCTTCCACCACAGCCACCGTTCGGAGCCAAGAGCCGCGCTCTCTGCTCAAGGTCGGCATTTTAAAAACTCCCAAAGACGACGAAGAGCCAGCAGGGGATGTCAGCGCGAGATAGTCAAACACATCCGCGAAATGCAGAGCAGCCAATTACACAGTCTGTGAAGTGTGCACGTGTCCAGCGGTCAACTCAGTTTCTGATCGCCGCTCACATACAAAGGAAACTTAATCAGACCCTCCTCTCCCTCTCTGTGTTGTTAGACCCATCACAGCCTGGACCATATATATTGATATATATTTATATACAAAAACAGATTCAAAACAAACACCCTGACGCTGCCAATCATCCGCCTGCATCGCGTCCAAGTGAGTCTCAAACTTGTGGCTGAAAGCTTTGAAGAGGACTGACGGCACAAATGAGCGTGTCAGTGCTGCGGGTTGCAGCCGATAGCCGAAGCTAAGATGTGCTTAAAAATGCATAGAGTATCGATTCCTGCGCTTCAGCAAAGTAAAATACCACATAGAAAGGCAATATTGACGTATACTGTTCCTGAAGTATGATGTTCAAGATGTAAGCGAAGGGCAGCACGTACGCTAGGTTTCAAAGGAGCGGCGCTCAGGTCTCCATTACTCATGCGATACTCAATACTCCATACTTTGTGTATTGTACAGGTTTTTTCGTGAAAAGAGGTCGAGGATGAGTAGCTGAAGATTTCAACTTGGTTCTGTACGACTTGGCTTGTGTTTCCTGGCAGCGAATGCAAGAAAGACTGGGAAATATTCAAGTTAAATCCTGACCCTCAAAACAAAACCAACAAGCAATCACGAAGCGGGTGATGGTCACTAGCTCCTGTCTGTTAGCAACAGCAGCTAATCATGCAAATGGGATAAAGGGTGGCAATCCCCCCCCGAGGTGACACGCCAGGTCCACACAACACGTGCACTTACACAGACGTGGAATAAAAAATAAAACAACAACAACCCAAGCCCGCTCTCAAAAATACATATTGCAGACGAGCAGCAGGACATTTCCATACGGCTTTCATTAACAGCCACTACATCACGGCGAGGAGGCCCGGCCGCATGACTGATATACAATCAGTGGCAGAGGTAATCTATAAAATAGCCGTGCACTTGTCCAAGGTATAATTTCCATTTCAAATGGCGACTGTGTGAAGCGAATTGGAATACTGCTTCTACGTCTTTCCTCAGCTGATTTAGCTTATCGCTGGTTTGATGCGGCTCCATTTGGAATGTTTGTCCCGTCTTATCTCAGAAGACGCCAATCCGTGGACGGCCTCCATCTCGTATTCGATAAACAGCCTCAACGCTGTCGCTTTGGTCAGAGACTCGGCCGAACCCTGCAACTGTAAATTAAATGCACACAAAAATAGTAATAGTAATAGTAATATGCAAAGCAGCTGTGAGCGTAGTGTAAGTGCAACCTTGAAATGCTAATGTTTAGCAAGTCTCAAGAGTTGCCGTGACAGATTCTCAGAAGAAAAGTTTGATGTTTATGTAAATCATATGGCTCTGACAGATGTAATGCTGCGTTTGGACGTGCAAACAAAGTAAGCGGCGAGGAGCACGTCTATTGTTTCGACAGCTCGCGTCCCCAGCATCTGGCATCAAGCACGAACAGCATGTCAGGATTAATGAAATGTTGCTTTTATTGATCTGCAGCATGCAGCAGATACATATTCACTCCCTCAGAACCTGCGGGCTCTCGTACAGTGCCCTGCAGCGAGAGCAGTTGGCAAAGTTGCTGAAGTTTTCAAGGGGTTTGCAAACTAAAAAAAACAAAAAACAAAAAAAGGCGAGGTTTCAGCCGTATACTGTACCTCAATTTAAAAACAAATGTTCAGCGCGACGGTTTGAGGACTCGATAATCTTAATGTCTCCCCTGCTATATTCTGGGGCTTTAAATTCCAATCAATGAAGTGAAATTAAAGAGCATGTGAGCGGCGTTGAGCGCGCGCCGACTGAGCGGACTTGTTAGCGGGAGCAGGGCGGCGGTGACAGGAGCGTGGCAGAGGCTGCTCCCTCACTCTCCTCTCCCCATTTAATTTTCCAATCCACTTCCTCCACATAGTTAGGAGGAGTGAGTTTTGTTCTGGTTTGATACACCATCTAATGAGAGCTGCTAAGAGCCTGTTGAAATCATTCCCTAATAACACGTTCTGAAGGCTGCGGATGAGAAATATCCCACACACACGCTCGCTTCCCATTCACTCCTTAATATATTCTTTCGCTCACCTCTCTTCCTTTTTCGTTCCTCCATCTGCATTAACTGTACTTTGGAGGAGAAGAAAAACACTCATTACGCTTCACTGATGTGTTTTTTTACAGTATGTGGGTTCAGGATCCCAGAGATCAGCGTGCACAGATTCTCACACACACAATGATGGAATGTTATCTTAATAACACGTGTTCCAGCTGACGCTGGCCTCACGTCAGCTGTGAGAACGTGCTCCATCGTGTTTATCAGCCACTTACTGTATGAGCACAGATGCATATTCCGCACCGTGCACGGCTGCCTCGCCCGTTAATCAATTCACAGGAGCAGGTGACCCGACCTGTGCTGCTTTCAACTCCTCTGTGGTTTAAATGTTATCTCTCTCTGATCCCCCCCCCCCCGGGCTGTGGGCATTCGTTCTGGTTCCTATTCCGCTTTGAATCCTGGAATTGTGTCGGCACCTTGACGTTGGATTGGATCTGTGCACGTGCACGTGTTTGCAAATCGGTCAGATATCCGCTCTTGCTCGGGGTGAAACGGGGAACAGTGGCTGCATTCCGACGCCCCCCCCCCCCCCCCCATTCCGACGACCCCCCCCCCCCACCCCTCCTCCTCAGAGTGCGGCGTTTGGTGATCTATAAATTCTCAGTAAATCTCAGCGCCAGGGCGCCTTCCCTGACATTTCCGCAACTCCCACATAGCGTATTTTTAAGCAGGTAAAATCTATAACCTGTGTCAATGGTATCACATGGTTTATTCACGGGAGGGGGGGGGGCTGACCACCGATGCAGTGCCAAGGCTCCGAGGAGGCAGGAATGTTTGTTCTTACCTCTGTTGTCATACGTGCGCCTCGGGGCCTACAGCAGCTATTCATACCCAGCGCCGGGACTACACCTGACCTTCTTTTAGAAATGATGCAATTGTTGGTGTTCCGCACAGAAATGGAGCAACAATTCATTATCTAGTTGGGAAACTTAAAGGTCAAAATGTGACATCAATTAAGTAATCAGAGACAGATGATTTCAGAGGGATTAGATTTATTATTAGAACATATTTCATCTTCCATCTTGTCCTTTTGTAATTAAAATAATAAAGGCATTGAGATATAAAAGGCAAAGGGATGTAACAGTCAGTTCATCTTCTCTGCATCACCTTCTTACGCTTTTACAAAGTGAGGTGTTGAGCTGGACACTTGATATAGATTCAGGATTCAGAGAAATGAAATAATCAGGCGACCGACGCTCTGCGCTCCGGGTCAGTCGATGAACGAAACTTTTCATTTTGCTGAACGGACAGCGGACAGACAGACGCTGCGGCTGACCTCTGCATTCAAAGAGCGGCAGAGCTTTTACTTTGAAAAGCCGTGAACCTGGGTCTAAAGATTTTGTTGATTGCACTTCGCCGTGTCAGAGGTCTGTGATGCAATCGATGCATCTCGTCTGGTTTGTCTGCAGAGATTTTATCCTCCTCAGCCCGTTCATAATCCCCATGGTCCCACTATCTATCACGTAATAATGCAGTTTTCACGTACTTCTATGACACCGCTATCTGTAACCATTATCTTTGCTGAAACTCTATACTGTATTTACTCAGCGGCGATGCATTACAGGAGGAAGTACTGTCCACTCCAGGAACAAGGTCGAATAATACAACTGTTTCTAGTTGGGGTGCAGTGCTGCTCTGACGCTCAGTGAACAGCTGATCGTTCTACATGACGTCGACCAGGAAGCTGCTGTGTCTGTGTCGTTCATCCGTGTTGACGTGACAGTTTGTGTCAGCTCCATTTCAAGTGTTTTTGGGAGCTGCAGGACCCAGTCCAATCACATGTGACAGGCGGGGGGGCGTGATTGATGTACAGAGTGATGCTCTACATGTAATTAATACGCTGCTAATGGTCGACCATTTGTCTTCCGTGCAGAGTCAGGTTACCTCGTGGTCGTGGGACGTCGTAATGGACTGTGTAATGGATGAAGGATTGTATTGATGTCCATGTGTTGCCTTAAAAACATCGACCCGCAGAATTTATATTGAAAAAGCAAAAACATTTTGCTGTGAAACCGTTTTTGTCATTTAGCTGCTAAAGCTTTTATTTATGAATGTTCTTGAATCAAATTAGTACTTATTGACACGTAGTATTTCATATATTCTGCTTTTAAATACCACCAACCTCCACAGTAAAATACATCAAGGGCACAGGAAGTGATTCTTCGCTTTGCACCGACAGAACGACAGCGCCGCTGTGATGAGCGAAGCCCACTGACGCTCCAACTGGATCAAAGGCCAACAGCAGATACCGAAACACAGTTTGATGGAGGAGCAGCAACAATAACACTGTTTTTGACACAGTCTTTAATTCGGGCCTGCGTGGCTCCGACAGACGTGACGGACAGATAACGGATCAGACGAAGGTGCAGAGAGATCGTGATGGATGACACGAGATCCGGCGAAGTATCAGATCTCTGTGGATGAAATGCTCCGGAGTGTGCTTGTGCATGTCATTACGCTCCAGGAGGAGGAGGAGGAGGAACTTGTGTATATTTATTCCGTATAGATTATTTGAGGAAATAAACATTAGTAGCCCTGAAGGATCGGCGTGTGCCTGCAGAGCGAGCGTGATGGTTCGGTGCACATGTGCACATCCTTGGTCGTGACTCGGCGTGCGTGGCGTCCGAAGTGAGTTCACCTGCGTGCGCCGTGCGCGCGCGTGTGTATGTGTGTGTGTGGTTCCTCGGGAAGGCAGTTTTAAAAACACACTCTGTCGGATATTGAATGGCGACCGTATAATTTGACGGGTCTGTGCACGGAGGCCGGCTGCGGTATGAGTCATTGATTACACATCAGCTTAGTATGCTGCAGCGCGGAGCCTTACATTGGAGGAGCGGCAACCTGAAGCCCCCGGATCGATAGCCGCAGGCCTGCGAAGCTTCCCGCTCGCCCGCGGTGAAGGACTCCCTTGCTCTCTCTGGGCCCGGGCCTAACCTTTGCCAAAGAGAGGTGATGAAGGAGCTCATCATTTCTAATGAGGAATTACTGATCAGGGCCAGAAGAAATGACTGTCAGCAGCTCGTCGACGAGTCCAGGAAGGTCTCGGCGAGTGGGCGGTGCCAGACAGGATTCTTCAGGGAGCGGCAGAGTGGAGAGGAAACCCGGTAATGAAACATCTTTTTTCGGCGGTGGATCGGGGAGGGAATGAATATTGCTTGAAGATAATCCAGCTGTCACCTCTTCGAGCTGAGAACAAAGCCACGCTGAGCTTTATTAAAGATTGAAAGCTGATTTTCACAGGGAGCCGTTTTTTAATGACAGAACTCTTAACTGACGCCGGCTCGCTCTGGCCCTGCGATACGTTTCATGTCGGAGAGATGAATCACTCCAATTGACAGAAACATATTCACAGCTAATTAAAAATGTAATTGCGTGCACTTTAGCCATTTAGAGGAAGATGAATGTGAAATCATTAGGCATCCTCTAAAAACCAGATGTTCATTAAATTACGTCTGTACAAATGCCGTTGTTCGATAGACTGCCTGAATATATGCTTACAGTCAAAAAATGCAGAGTAATTCATGGTTAATTGATTCAAGCCTGCGAAAACAGGCCGTCACATTAAAAGCCACGACCGGAACGACGCTTATTTTCTCCCTTTCTCTCCATTGTTCTAAGGCTCATCTATTATGAAGATGCATTTTAGAATGTGAAACGACTGTGAATGAATCAGAGGTCTGATTAATCTTGAGAGAGTAATTCAGTTGCCAGGCAGTGCTGCTTTTTAATAAATAATATCTGTAACCTAGTAAAGCTGATGAGCGTAATCTGCCTTTGACGCACGTGCTCATCGCGACGCCGCTCCTCGCCGCGGCCTCAGACAAAACCCGTCTCTGGAGAAGTCGACAATCATGCCTCAGCCTCTCTCTCTCTCAATTAGCCCCCACTGTGCGATTCATTGGGTCTGCTCTAACGGTCCCTTAACAATACTTACCCAGGCTCGTCATTACTCAGCGCTACGAGACAGTGGAAATATAAAAAAACACCCAACCTCCTGAAAACTTGAGCCACCTACGTGTTCTTTCAAGTGAAACAGGAAATGCAGAAATCTGTGTTTGCGCTGCCAAGTGCTGGTGACGGGCTGGAAACCAAAATCCTCACAAGGTCTCGGCCGTAGTTCCGTGGCTGTTTTGATTGGCTGGATGCAGATAAAGTGAGGACGAACGGGCTCAGCCAGGTGACGGCTGTGTTGTGTTCGCGAGGTCTCTGACCTCTTCGATATTATCCCCTGTTGGTTTCCTGCTTTTATACGCCCGCCGAATCCCTCCTTCTTCTGTTATGACAATTATTATGAGCCTCTGTCAGACGCTCTGAGAAGCCAACTCACCAATCACTTTATGTACCTAATAAAAGCTGTGCTGAGTAATTTCAATTTCACCGAAGGCTCAACCGCAGCCGCTGCCTCTGCTTTTTACATTAGACAGCTCTGCTCTGCTAATGGAGAGTGTGCTTTCGCCTTTTCTTCAGGAAGAATGGAGGAAGGGGGGGTCTTGACTGCGGCGTCCAAATGAAGATTCCTGCAAATGTGAATTCAACTTTGACTATTTTGACGGTGACAGAAAAAATATTTCTTTCACTTTGCGTCAAAACATCTTCTGACAGCCAAATGAAACTGTGCTGATGTGTGAGTGATTTTCACAAACTTCCCGTTGATCCTCGGCGTGTTTGTGACTGCATCTGTCTGCGGCGCCCGGCGCTCACTAGGTGGCAGTGTAGTAACACACAAGCAGGCGGCTGCGGTGAGCCGGCATGCAGAGAGGGAAGAGCCGATAACACAGGGCGACCAGATTTAGCTGTTTTATGGCTGCGTCACAACACGTAATTTAACGTTTGGTCTTAAAATCCAAACTTGGAAAAGAAGTTTTTCACATTCAGGCGCCGCCCACTGCCATCGCCGCTCGTTTCAGTCGCAGCGGTCCAGTCTGTCTGTTTTACTGTGAGGATCTGTATTCTCTGCTCTGATACCCACCCACCTGAAACTGCTGCTCCTCCACTTCACTGAAGCAATTACAGAGAAGGACTTTGGCAGATCAATGAAATCCCCTTCAGATGAGGGAGCCGTATGGGCATTTTGATCAATTCCAGATCAATTCCAGCCTTTTTGCCCAAACCTCGGCCAAATAAAAGCGGAGCCGCTGGTTGAGAGCGGGGCACTCGCCAATAACAGCGGCGTCTCTGTCGATTGGCCGCAGCGCCGGGCTCGGCACACACCTGCTGGGCCGCGCGTCTCCAGACGTGGAAACGTGACAGGTGCTTGAATGCAATCGGAGCTGGCAACTCGCATCAAAGCTCTGGGTAGATCGCAACGCGAGCCCAGAGTCGTCATTCAAGAGACTCTGCATGCTCAATCTGACAGGACTGAGTCGGGGAGGGAGATTGAAGGAATGAGCCGTCGTAATTTCTCCCCAAATTCACTGTCATTGGACAATATGTTCATTGTCAGGGAGACTGCCGGAATAATGGAAATGGATCACTGCGATGCAGTCAGCTGCTTTTGATTTATGGTCGCACGTTTCCGTGGTGGAAGTGCAGCCTCGGCCCAGACTGATAAAACCATCGCTTCATTTAAAAAAGGCCAAGTAAACCCACAAATTAGATCTTTGCCATTCTGTCTTTGCAGAAGAAGACGCTCCTGCTGCCGAGTCTGTCTTCGTCTGGACAGAGGTCCAGTTTCCTAAGTGAATCAGAGCCGTGGAGATGGGATTGTCTTCTCTGATGCAGCCTGTTTATGACGAGGCCGTAAAGTGGGCGTCCTTCTGCATTTAATCAAAAAGTCTAAAGCTCTATTGGGAAGTGCATCACTACTTTTTCCCTGTTTGCTGCTGGATATAAATTGAATTCTCATTTTATCTCCCAGCTGAACGTGTTTTCCTGCCTGTTTTAATCCTCCCTTCATACAAAGCTCTGTGCTCTGAACACAGTTAATAGAACAAGTAGGCCTGATGATTTCATACACTTGAAATATAAACTATGCTCTTATCTCCACGCAGACACGAGGAGCACAGGCAACATTTGTAGAGTCAAGCATTCTCGTGCTGTACTTTGCTCCGGAGCAAGTCAGGAGCCGCTCATACGCTTCTGTGCAGCTCCAGCCCTCCACAGCTTCACCACAATACATTTCCATCAGCTGGAGACAAGAAAAACACATCTGAGGCCTTTAATAATGTAGGCACGAGAGCCACTTTGCCCCACCCGCACAATGGATCCAAAAATTAGTGTCAAACGCCGCATCCTCACGAGCTGCGAGAGCAGGCCGAAAAATAAACATGTCAAACTTATTGGCGTTTTGTATGAATAATGGATGTTTTAATACATCAGTGCGTTGTATTGTATTGCAAACGGCCTCTATGAAATATACATCATCTAATTAGATGTCGTTCTCGGACGCGGCGCAGCCAGTTTTTGATCAATACGTAATAAGATCCAGTATCAATTAGTGACGGTCGGGGGTAGATGGCGACGCTGAAGGTAAGTAAGCAGTAAGCAGTAACAATCGCTGCTGCGCACGGTGTCGTGCACGGTGTCGCTTTAAAAGCTCATTTTGAAAGTGAAATATTGAAATCTGTGGATTTACTGCATCGACGTGCTGCGGCTCACCGCATCGATCAGGACGAACCGTAGTGTCCACACCTCCTGAAAAGGTGCACGGATGTGACAGTGACTGCGTTCACGGATAATTCCAGTCACAACAACAGGTCGTCTGGCTCCGCACAGAAACACCCGTTCATCTGTATCTTCAGAAACATCGGGGCTGATGAACGACGTGATCAACGTGTCGCGTGGCGTTTGTCTGACACTAAATGATCAGTGTTATTGTACGGGCCATAAACACGATCCACATGCTGAAGTCAATACTCTGCCTTGTTACTCAAAGCGGAAGATTAATCCTGAGTTATACGCACATCTATCACCTCGCTCATAACGGCACGTCAGCCCGGCACAAGGATCTCCGAGGCAGAAGGACGGAGAGGGAGATTGTGCTCTGACCTGTTCTGCCGCCGGTGGTGGCGGTAGGCAGCCAAATCTATGATGCAGGGGCAGTGTGTGTGTGTGTGTGTGTGTTGAGGGAAGTCACTGAAGCAAAGACAGAGCTTGCACTTGAATGATTGAGGTTACCCAGGTGACCTCATAAACCAAAACCCGTGGCAGTCTCCCAAGGTGAACGCTGAATTATGCCGTCATTAAAGGACAGGCCCAGTTGCCAAGGTTAGTATGTAAAGTATAATCATCTTCCTCCCCCTTCTTCCAGTCACTCATTAGTCCCCCTCATGGACCAACAGAGATTATACCTTGAACCTGCTTGGCTACAGCTATCTGCCCACAGGGACTGGTTCCGCTACGGGCCATTTATATCCCCCCCCCGCTACCTGCAGCAAGCTAGCTTCGACTATTCTGTGGGTGTCGCGTCTGCGTGTGCTTGTGAGTGTGCACGTGCACCCCCACACTCTGCTCGCAGATCGTCACGTTAGTCCCATAAAAAAATGAGGGATGCTTTGACTTACCGCCGCATTGTGTTCCAGTTTATAAAAGAACCACTGGTGTTGCACCAGTCCCTTTGAATTAGGACCATTTGTTTTGTTTCCCCAGGCACTCGGTGCTGATTTGGTGCTTCGCATGGTATCGCTGCCATTTCAGGTGCGAACATTCTGCCCGCCGTCACAGACCACGTCAACTTGACCCTTCAGCTGTGGAAGACAATTCAGCGTAATGGCAATCAAAATACATGGAGCAACCAAGCACGGACTCTCTGGGCCGCTTCGCTACGTTAGCGCGCCGAATCAAAACCCTGGAGAGGAAAAGTTTTCGCTTTTAGAGGAAATCCATCCTTCCAAAATGAAACGTGGCCATTCATCACAATCATTTAGTTGTGTTTTCCTGATATTGCACCCCCCCTTGAAACAATTGCCACTCATGGTCACAGTACCAGGTGAAATTAGCACCGCTGATTTGAATTAATAAGCGCCATTTGTTCCAGTGGCGCCCCTGTTGAATATTCAGCGTCTTGAGGTGAGCTGTTTATGTTGCACAAACTGAAGGGTAATGTTTAGTCACATTAGCCAGTAGCCTGCTGACGCTGGAGCCGGACTCTGAGAGAGTGCTCCTGGTTGAATACAGCTGCTGAACACCAACACATTCGGGCTCGATTGATGTCTCTGCTTTGAGTTAGCCGAACGCTGTCATCCCATTTAGGGAGAATGTTTTTCTTGCGTGTCAGACATCGGTTATACTGCAGCGTTTACAGCTTCACTCACTGACGCCACAACTTCTAAAGTCAAACTTTGTCTGGCGCACTCCTCTTCAGAAGCAGCACAAAAGTTCAACCCCCCCAGAACCGCTCACCCCCCTCCACCCCCCCCTCTCCCCCCCCACACACACCTACACAAACAATTTTACTATCAGCAATTATTAGCAACTAATAAAAAAGGATCCAAGTTGGATGTCAGTGAACTAAAGGTCAGCAAGATAGCATCAGCAAACTCTTATTTATTTTCCCTTCATAAATCACATTTGGTTGAACTTCATAACTTTGCCTCATGAGCTTCACTCCATCATTTCCTCCCCGGTAATCCCCGCCCCCCCGCATTGGATTTATGCCCACCGCTGCCGTGGCCCGCCCTCGGGCCCGGCGCTGCAGCCAGTCTGTGTTTTGGTGAAATGCAAAGTGAAACGCTCTCGGTGAGTTTACACATGGCATCACCGCAGACGCTCTGAGCTCCTGAACGTGCAGATGGTCCCGTTTCAGACTGGAAACCCGCAGGTTGGTGGGCAGGCGACGCCACTGCAGGGCTGGAGATGCCCACCTTTGCTTCCTCACTGTTTGTTTTTCCAGGCACAACTCAGCCGCCTGTGGTGAAACAAACATTTCAGATGAGTTTCCATGTCTAAGTTCATTAGGTCAGATAGTAACGATCTGCCGGAGCCATTCCTCTGCAGAAACAGGGCCCCGGCACTGGCAGTGTGAAGTCCGAACATCAGCCGTGTTGATGTCACTGAACGGGGCTCGATGCCTCGACGCAGCCGCCATCTTCCCAGGACAAATTATGCAGCTTGTCTGTCACTGTCCCCGTCACCCTCACGGCTGCACGGGATCCCGTGCGTTGTGCTCGTAGTGCTGTGTCAGAGCCCAACGCTCTGAGGTTTACAAAGGCGTACAAATCACTCCGTCCCTTTGCTGAGGTCAAAGCAGCGACACCATGTTAACGGCCGGGGACTGGAGACATGAGCCAAACATGCTCAAAGGGCTCATTTGAAAGGACCTCAGTCTGGTGGGAGACGCTTCCTCCAAACTCCTGAAGCCAACAGAGACTCAGTGAAGCGTAGATCGTCACTCAAACGATGTCATCACAACGAGCCCGTCCAGCCTTTTAGATTTACCAAGACAGATAGACGTGACATAAGATCGGTTAGCTAGGAAGCTAGCGTTGCTAAGGAAGTGACGTCAGGCCTGCTCACTGGACCAACTGATCTCACTCTGCGACTCCTCAGGGTGAACTGTGACCTTTGACCGGCCGTACTAAATAAAGTGGCAAGATCCCCTCCCTTCGCCTCTCAGCCACTCCCCACTGGGCGGAGCTCAAGCTTGCTTCATCCCTCCTCTGCCTCTAGAGCCTCTGCAGGTTCTCCCTCTCGTAGGCTGTCAGCTCCACAAACGACCCGGCCTCAGATTAGTCACGGCGACCTCCCGAGGAGCCGCGTGCTGTTTTGTCAAACGGACCCTCGTTAGCCAGCAGCTCCGTGCTCTCAGGTGCTGCACCTTGTTTCTTCTGGCTGGCTGTGGAGCCACATTTTCGACCCCCTCCTGTTGATGTCTTCATGTGTGAGACAATTTATGTCAAATGTCATGTTTAGGTGAACAAAAGTTCCAGCCTTTTAACGCTTCAGTTAACGACCCGCTCCTCGTTAGTTTCCAGTTCTGCGTCTCCAGTCGGCTCTTCAGGAGGTTTCGCTGCTTTGATTGACGTCGACCGCGTGAAGCTTTTCTCTTATGCCCCCCTAATGAAGTCCTTTGTTGTGCTTTGGGTTATTGTCTTGCTGCTTGTGGAATTTACTCCTGCGCTTCTCTGTAAATTAGCAGAGGAAGTGTTCCTGCAGACCTCTGAATCACCTCAGAGAGCAGCCGTGACATCACCTCCGCAGGTGAACTTCTTAGCTCGTGCGCTGCCTGTTGCTCGGTGCACAAACTTCACCGGCCAGTGCCCAGCGTTGGCGTCCATTGGTCCCGTTTTCCTCAGCGCTCAGAATGACTTCATGTTCACAGAGAACCCAGCGAATGGTAACTCAAGGCTGAACCGAGAAATAAACTGCAGCTTTTCCGAGTTTAAATGCTCAATTTCAAAACAGCAAAATGTGGCCAACAAGAGCATCGGTCAGTCACATTCCAGTGTCTTTGCCTACTCGAACCGTGGGCGGGTTCATTGTTCAGCACATCAAGGTCTGAGGAAAAGCTTAAAGTCTGTCTCTAATAATCTTTTGATCCCAAATCCAAATTCCTTAAAAACATCAAATCGTAAAAGTTTCTGAGGGGACTGTAGAAGCTGAGCCTGGCCACCAGTCGATCAATACGGGTTTGACTTGCTCTAGCTCAGCAGCACAATGAGGCTGTATAACCACTAATCCACCCAGTTTATTAACCAGGGCTCTTGACAACATCAAAACATCAAGAACGTTTCTATTCACTTTGTACACGAGTCCTGTCGTTAACAACGCGATGACCTTTGCTAACAACAAGTGAAGGATTAGCGCTCAGCCGTGGTCCAGCAGAGCTCAGCGGCTGAACCACGCCACCGGCGAGCAGGGGCGGAGACGCTCAGCTTGGCCGTCGGACGCTCCCCTGGCGGTCCGGCTGCAGAGGCCGAGCTGTTGAACGTGCAGGGAGAGAGAAACACGAATAAAGGGCAGCGTCAACACCGCCCCTTTAAAAGGGAGCAGTCCCCCGACTCGCTCTGCGCTCCTGAAAATTTAAAGTGCGAAGCGATGAGTGGGCAGGTGTAATAAAGCCTCGTTAGAGGGTGAGGACGTTAATTAGCCCTCCACCACAACACACATGAAGCCATGTTGGGTCCACACGCGCTATTATTTATGCGACCCGCTCGATCTGAGCAGAATTCCAGTGCTGCGAGAGGCAGTTTTCCTGACGCACTAAACGTGCACGAGTCAATACGCTGTGAGGAGATAAAGATCCCGTGTCCTCTGCTGTCTCCTCCAGTCAGACACATTTCACGGGCATCTTCAGTGTTAATCGTGGATTCAAACACGTAGCTTCAGTTCTTCCACTTTATGTTGTTTAAAGAAAAAAGATTGAAGCCCGGTGCATTGAGCGATGAATAATTCAGGAATGACGTGTTTTTATTTGCGTTCCATCACATACACACGAGCTCTCTCCTCTTTCTCCACAGCCGTGTCACGAGTTCAAGTACTGACCAAAAAAGAGGTTTTAGAATCCCACGTTTTTGCGTCGACTGTTGGCTGACTGATGGTATTATTTTATTAATGACTTCGCACTGAACTTTGCATTGTGCTGACACCAGAGATGGGCTAGCTAAGCTGTGAATTAAGCCCCAAATCCCTTGGATTCCCCCTGGCTGGCAGTCTGCTCATCACCATTACTTATTCACCTGAAATAAAAAATAGTGACTTCCCGTGCGCTGGCGGCCCCCTGCACACGCTGTACCCTTCAAGTCCTGCCTACCTGTTATAATCCTGCATAATGGAAAAGTGGAATGTCACCTTGTGTGAGAGACAGCTGATATCGCTCGGCGAGCAGAGGAAAAAAAGCCATTTAGCACAAGTGCAGATCACATTTAATTAGACGAGAGGATTTAAATTGCCATGCATCAAACACTGCAGATGACCAGGACGGATAGAACTTGGGCCGCGGGCCAGGTTCCTGAGCTCTTCCATAACCCATCGCAATCCCTCGAGCTGCAGGGGTCAATAAGTCAGAACACAGCCGCCTTAATTAACAATGACCATAGCTGGGGGGGCGTCCGGAATTTGAATGCGTGCCGACAGTATTCCAGTAAAATATGGAGGAAAATTACAAATTAGCAGTTTTAGCTCCAAGTGTGCCATTATTGTTTTATACAGTTCAGGGTTGAGTTTGGAGCGTCTGTCAGCGCGGGGGGATTATACGCCGCTGACTCATTACACGTCCATGATAGATATCTCCGAGAGGCATCGCAGATAAAAATGAGTTTGATGTTTCTGGTTCACTAATGACCGCGGCGGCGTCGCTCCGTGATACATGTTAACCTGTCAGAGCTGGTGAATATTTTCAACACTATTGTTGAGGAGTGATTCCACTTTCATTCTGCTCTGCACACACATCAATACGAGCCACACAGCTGTCAGAGCCCATTAAGACACATCTGCATAAGGAGAGGGCCAAACATATCAGCTCTCTGCGAGCGGCTCGGCGAGATGGATTGGAATGACACGAAGATGAACTCCCCTTTGAATCCGCAGTGAGATGGGAAGTGCCACGTTGGCTCACAGTAAAATATCACCCACACACCGGTATGCACATATTAGATGATCTATAAGCCTCTCAGTCATCTGGCGTCTTTTCTCTCACTGAGGTGTCTCTGTCTGAGAGCTCGTCTTTCCAGTGGACATAGCAGAGAGTCCTGGACAAACACTGAGTCTGACGATTTATTTATTTATTTATTTATTTACAATCTTTGAATATAGTTACACTTTAAACATAGAACCCCAATTTATGTCAGAATAAATAAATACGAATCTGGAATAAGCATGTGAATAAAGATGAATCCATATGTGCTTTAATAAATCATGCATATGGTCGTGAAATGAATCAAAGCTAAATCTAAGTCCCATTGTTTATGCATTTGGAAAAACAAACAAATATCCTGCATTGCTTCCTCTTCACATGCTATTTTATACAACTAACGTTGTTTTTGATTCACGTCTGTAACTTAGAGAGCCGAGCTGCGTTAGCGTGCGCTGTCCTCACGGCCTTGAACCCCTGCAGCCCCCGGCAGTCGCTGCCTAACGAGTCGCTAACGCGCGTGTGTTGCCTTCATCGTCTTAGCTCAGCAAAA
Source organism: Pseudorhombus dupliciocellatus (assembly GCA_016785235.1). Lineage (NCBI taxonomy): Eukaryota > Metazoa > Chordata > Actinopteri > Pleuronectiformes > Paralichthyidae > Pseudorhombus > Pseudorhombus dupliciocellatus. The sequence continues at coordinate 2,267,523 of JAFBJW010000129.1, read as the reverse complement.
ACACACACATGAAACAAAAAAGCGCTGTGGTTATGGATCACACTGATCCCGCCCCAGATGGACGAGTGTCATTACAGTGAGTGAATATCGGGGCTCACGTGCACGTGTCCCTGGGAACGCTGCTACTGACCATCGCAGCAGAGCTGGAGTGAGAACACGCCTCAAACTGTCTCCAGGTCTCACAGAGGACGCTGCTGGTTGTTGTAGCCTCACACACTCTCCTAAAACACACACACTTTAAGTCAGAGGCGTGTCAGGCGAATGGCGATGAGCCGGTGCCCTGCAGATCTCCCAGATTCCCCAGCACGGCTTCAGAGCGAGCGCCGCCCATTTGGATGAACGAGCGTCTGTCTGTCAGGACATGTGTCTCCCCTCATCGTGTTTCCTGAATGTGAGCAGGTGGATCGCACCCACGCTAAAGACACGGTTGGTGGAACCAGAGCCACTCGGCAACGTACTGGGACAGTCACTGGTCAAAAGTCACTGGTGAATTTTAGATGTTGGAGAGCGGAACCAGGCGGGAGGTTCTCACAGCTTCTGGTTTCTTCTCGTGATTCTGAGGGCGGATGGAACCGCGACTGTCTGCTGCTGGTGACCAGTACAGACTTGGGTCAGTGTGTGGTGAAGGAGACAGAGACACAGTAACTAACCTGCATCATTCTTTCAGTATTCGGTATTATCCACGCACTTCAACACTGTTACGTTAAAAAAGCTTTTTGTGTGGGGTCAGGATTGTTTGGGCCTTCAGAGACAATGACGAGCTGTTCAGTCTTCAGCTTCTGCCACTGGTCGCAGACGCTGTGGTTCCGCTGCGGCGAGCTTTGTCGACTGCAAACAGCACAAGGTGAGGCAGCACTCACATCCTTCCCTTTGAATATTCCATTTCATTTCAAGGGATACGCTGAAAAAAACAAGCTTTGTGAGAGAACACGTGAGATGTTCTGTTCAGCTCTGTTTTCTTCAGATGTTCAATAAGAATTTATATATATATTTAATCTGTAATGAGCCTGATATGATGGGCTGGAAGTATAATGATCACTGTATCACGATCTGCCATGTACTGTGTGTACTGGACCTAAAAGACACAGGTTGGATGGATGGACTGATAAAATAAAAAATACTAAATATACAAAAGATATTGAAACAGTATATTCATAAGAGAAGTAGCTGAACTGTTATGTGATAAATGCAGAGGGAGGAATCATCGTGGCGGCAGTGCATGGATGGAAAACAATTGCATTATTGTAAAAAACAGAAAGAAAAAGAACAGTGACAAAAGTCGTATGTGAAAAAATTGTAAATTGTAAATTGACAGTGCAGAAAAGCAGTAATAATGTGCAGAATTTGTACATTTAAAAGACAAACAAACAGGTGACCTCGACAACTCGCCGTAATGAAATACTTTAGGTCGTAACGCTGTTGTCTTGAACTTTAAGTTACTGTCTCCTGAAGGCGTCCACACGCTCACGCACATTCTGACACCAACAGACATCTCTTTCCTTCGCAGTGAGACGCGACTGTGACCACTTGTTCCGTGTAGAAACAGGAAGGGTCCTCATGGTTTTAGTCTTTGACGTTTGAGAAGCCGCACGCTGGATGCCACTGCTTGTTGGAATCGCCTGGAAATAGTTTCCCTGTGAAAACATTCCTCAGTGGAGCGCTTCATCAGTACATGTGCATACTTTGATGTACACATTTATAAAGTGGGTGCAGATCAGTTATGAACTCACAGACCAGGCTCCCTCTTATCCTTTAATTCCTTTCGCCGCACCTTAATTAAACCTCCAATCCTAGTTCTCCTGAAGCCAGATTTAAACAGATTCCACCGAAGAGGTTTCAGCAGACGTACATATGAGGGGCTTCAGCGCCCTGTCCAGTGTCACGCTCACTGGGCTGACTGAACACACCTCCATTCAGTCACATTTAATAAAGGAGGGAAACAAGCATTTGGCTCTCAAGATGAGTCCGTTACTTTGCAGAAAGCTAGTGGGCTGAGGAGGACGAGCAGCGCTTGGTTCAGTGACACATTTCCTCCTTGGCTCCGGAGTGACAGCTGTGATCAGTGGAACCATTTGGTAAAGAATAAATCCACGGCCAGCTGCGTCCGCTGCGCGTTGTTTAACGTCTCTGTTCAGTTCGACGACACTTACAAAGGCAGCGGCTTGGACGCCTGGACTTTGTCTTTTTCTTTTTGTGGTTTAGCAAACGGGTGAAGTAGCACCATCCGACGCCTCAGGACATTTCAAAACTCGGGCTTATTACCGAGAGAGAAACGATTGCTTTGATCCTGCCTCGAACAATGAATTACAACATCTGTTGTCCGGACGGAAAAGTTTGGACCGTGGGGGGGGGGGCATGATGTCACAGTTTGAGTTTAATGCAGAGAAATGTAAACAGATCTTCCCTGAGCGAACCCTTCACTCTTCGTTTAAAATCTGTTTTCTAAATGTATACAAATATATTTCCAGTTTCCTCATTAAAATTTCATCAGAGTCAAAGTTGAATTCCCTCGGTGGAAGGTATGTTTGCAGAGTTCAGCAGCTCTTAGAGCCGCGCTGCCTCATTGAGATCGACACGAGTGAAAACAGGATACGTAGAGGCTAAAAAGTTTCCATGGCAACAAAGAGAAAGGCTTTGATACCTCTGGGCATGGAGAGATGAAGATAAAGAAGGAGTGGATGGAGCAGGGCTGCCGTCACAATACGCGTCCACGAGCGAACCTTTCACACCCACTGAAACGTGCACGTTCTGCTCAAGGAATGTTCCGACGCTGGCGAATAATCACATGTCACAAAGGAGTCACGTATTTACTGTAAAAATTCAATGGCACGCCAAGGCCGCGGCTGCTGGCTTTATCTCCTCCCTCATCTGAAATCCATTACGCTCACACACAGCCATTATCATGAATAATCCCATTTTTATGGAGCGATTCCTGCGTGAGGTGACGTTTCTGAAGCTTTGTATCGCCGTCGATGGGTTCTTCTTCTCTCTTTGGCAGAGGTGGAGGCTAAACAAGTTAACTCATGTTGGTTTAAGCTGCGTCTCTGAAGCTCTGCTTCTTTGGTGTGAGAGTGTCGCCCTGTTTTATCGCCAGCTTGTCAGAGTATATTATTACAAGCCTTATTGGTTCCCTGATTTTCATTTAATCTACCTCGGAGATGCATTATTGCTCGCCCTTTATGATCTCATATTGTTTTATTGAACGTGCATTGTGCTTCTCTGGTAGGGCCTGCTTTTATGGCGACGCAGTAAATTCAACTCTTTTAAGACGAAATCGTGAATTAGGTGAAAAAGTTGGTGCTGAGCAGAGTGAGCCAATCTGTTTATTCAGAACCAGCTTCTCTGACCTGGTACGTCGTCCACAGGCCTCGTCTCTCAGGGAGGAGCAGAAGCAGAAAGAATGAGAGAAGGAAAAAGAAGAGGAAAGTATGTACGTATGTGCTTTTATTTTATTTAATTTATTGTGTTTATTATCTTTTCAGAGGAGCCAAGAAAACCACTTCAGAAAACATAACAACGCTCGTCAGCATCAAGGTCACAAACAGGTGTTATTCCAGCAGAAACACAGATTCCTTGGAGGAAATGCATCATTTCAAAATTACAAGCAGAAAAATGAGTGTCATTTAATTTGTAGGCGGCCTCTAATTTTGCCAGTGTCCTGTCGTAAAACAGCCGGATGTAATTGTCCCTGTAAGTGTGAGCCGTGCACGGTGCACCCAGAGTTTATGTTATTCCGCCCGGACCCACAAACACACAACCGCCTGTTTGGTGCAGATATCAAGTTTAACAAGATGGCTGTTTAATCACAGGCTAATTCATTCATCAACTTGGCGCCGCCTGCTGTCCTCTCATCATCACTGTGGGGCTTGATTTCTTTCTTCCTGTCCCCCCCCCCCCCTTTTTTTTTTCCTGTCCCCCCCCCCCCCCCCAAAAAAAAATACAGCAAGACAGGCAGGACACACCTCGTACCGCAACGTTTCACCATCATTATTGTACAAGTGGGAGTCATTTTATTGAACCGCAGTCACACAACTTGACATTTATTGGATTTTTTTTTTCCAGTTTTGAAGAATGTGACAACATTCTTTGCAACTTTTCACCGGTTTGTACAAGGCTTTAAAAATGAAGCTATATAACTTGGCTGAATGGCACGGTCTGATGAGAGCGTGCACGCGCACATGCACAGCAGCTAGAGCCGACTGGTCTTCAGTGGAAGAAGAAAAGAAATGCAGCATATATGCGCGCGGTAATATACAGACACAGTCGTTCCAATTATAAAAGAAAGTTCCCTGGTTTCCACACGAGCTGGCGTGGCGATCGATAAACCATGGTTAGTTTGCTTTACGGCGATTTTCGGCACAGTGAGAGCACACCGCGACCAAATTGCTTGGCTTGAGCTTCTCATTATACAACCGAGTATTAACGACAAATTGTGAGTCAGCAGAATTTGAGACGCGTTAAAGTGCCCTTTATTGTATCAGCGGTGAAGCGGGTGCAGCGAGATGAGTAAAGGTGTCTGAGCTCAGAAGAAAAGAAAATCAGCAGATTGGGGAATAAAACCATGATTCGCGCCATGTAAACATCCTGGAGCGCGTCAGCGCCGCAGCTACGGCCCGCGTGTGACCGTAAAACTCATTTAGCAGCGGCACAATTACGGCCCCGTGCTGTAATCCTCCGGCGACCTTGAAGCCGCACCTTGTCTAAATGTAAATCTCCGTAATATGCATGTGTTTCCGTTTCGGAGCGTCTGAAAGAGCGCGTTTCCCCTCAGCACCGTCGTTCCTAATCGCCACTTCCTGTTGGTCTGCGCCGGACGTCAGGGAGACGTATTCATTGCCACAGTTTCTCACGCTCAGGCTCAGTGTTGGCTGAACTCTTCACAGTGGGAAGAATCATACGGACGCATAAATCAAAATGTGCATTTTGGGCTGATAAAGAGGAAGATAAATAGGCCGAATCCAATAGTGCCTCTGGAAGGAGCCGCGGGCCCCAGGCGCTCGGGAGCAGCCCCCCCCCCCCCCCCCCCCCCCGGGAGAGGCCCCCCCCCCCCCCCCCTTCAATAAACCATGAGCAGATGAATGGACCGCTCCTCCATCCCAGGCTGATTGGTGCTGACAAACTATAGATCACCTGTGAGGGAGCAGCACATTATTCCCACCTCGACGTGTCCCGCTCCATCCCTCAGCCGCCGCTATCATCCTCCCCGAGACAAAGCGTCAACTCTGGCTTGGGTCGTGATTTTTATTCTTCTAATGATTGTGGAAGCAGTGCATGTACACCTTTCTCTCGCAATGCATTCTACTGCTTTCTTCTAATATTCTGGACTGACTCGGGAAGGTGAAATTGGACGGCGTCCTCGTGCTGACGCCGTTTTGCTAATTGGAGACTGAACTTGTTACAAAAGTGAGAAACGCTCCGCTGATCGCAGCTGGCTCACGTCTGACATCACTTTTTGGCTGCGTGGGTGATGAAAGCCCTCAGATTAAAAAAAAAAAAAAAAAAAATCACCACACGCAGCGTCCGCAGCCCAACGATGCTAACGTACAGCTCAGCTCGGAATCCTGCACGTATCATCCAGTTGAGAACACATGACAATTGATGTAATGAGCCCGTGCCTACTCTGACTTTTACTTTGAAAAACAGCTCATTAGAGGCGGGGAGCAGTCGGGCTTCCCAGGCAGAACGCCGAGCCGTTGGTTTAGGACGTACCGGAGCGGCCGTGTTTGTGGATGATGAAAATAGCCCGTGAACCACTGTGTGCAATGCTCAACTTATCAATTGAATAAGTTGCGTGAATTTTTTTTATCCTGTTAATATATCCTTCAAACTCATTTTTAATACTTCTTTTATCGCTCGGGGCAAAACTCTGTTTCTTTGATCCTCGGCGAGTCTTTGCATAAAGGATCATAAGGAATTGTGCCATTAGGATTAGGGGAACAGCTTCTTTTATCAATTACATCAAAGATTCAGCCGGTGCCCATTAAGCACATGCTCATGCACACGCCCAAACATGCCAGAACACATGCACACCGTTTAATTCTCTGAACATGCAAAAGATGGTTGGTAAAAATAAGGAGCGCATCTCGGCGCTCGACTCGGCTCAGTGTCTGCATAGTAATCAGCTTGTAAATTTGGGTTGAATCACAAGTCAATCCTCAAAGCATCATGCTTGTTAGACCCACAGGCTCGAGGCGAGGAGCTTGGTAGAAAGCCAGGGGCATTTAAAAACAGCCTTCCATCCAAAGGAGGGATGAAAGCTCACTTTTAACTTGTGCCGTGCTGCCAGTGTGACCGGGCTCTGCAAACATGCTGACATGCACATGAGTTAGCGGAGGACGCTAACGATGATAAGCAGCAGGGAATATTTTATTAGCGAACGGCTGATGTTAGCGGCGTAACACGCGGCTACTGTTTACCGTGAAATGAAAAAAACAAAAAGAAGTGAGTTCCGATCGAGACGGGAAACAGAGTTTGTCGCCGCAGCAGAGATGAATGCACACGACGCTGCGGGAAGTAAAAAGCACAACCTCTGCGATGCCCTTGTGGGACGGTGAATTTTATGACGCAGCCCTGTGTGTTGAGCACTCACTGAATAAAGTCCCTCGTGACTTGTTATATGGCAGCTGAGAGGAGATGGATCACCCGCTCAGAGCAGATGCTGCTGCCGCACACAGGCCGCGAGGAAACAACGCGATGCTCCCGACCACACACGCACGCACACACACAGCGCAGACGTGCGCTGATCTCAGCGTATGACGTGGACGTGCAGCACTCAGACAGACAGGTGTATCCTTTCACAGACAGCGTGCACGGCGCACGTGGCCGCGGCTTTATTTGTTTGTGAGAGGACATCACATGCATCACATGCTATTGAAGGTAAGGTCAGTCCATCTCGCCGTCGCAGCCGCAGAGCGCACGTGCCGTGTTATGTCACAGAAAACACTCAAACTTTGAAGTCTGCGTGTTGTTGTGCTCGTGGTGCTGTTCAAAGTCACAACATCAAAAACAACAGGCACGCTCCGAAAACCGAAACCTGGGAGCGTCTTCCTAATGAAGGCGCGTCTCACGAGGGACACTTTTTAATTTCTCTCGTCTCATGCCTTTTGACTTTAGATATTCTGCTGCTCGCATGTTTTCTAAAGTCGCCGCTGCCGTGGGAATTGAAGTGGAGCACATGCACACGGCGACACACACACACACACAGCCAGCTAAATGTCAACCCGCCTCCCCGGGGTAAGTGAGTCACACGGTGTTTGGAGAGGTGTGTAACAAGACCCAAGTTGGACCCCAGACAGAAGTTGATGCTAGCTGGCCTATTAAAAAAGGCTGCCTACATTTTTAACATGAGAACGTGTCCCAGCTGCAGCTGACATCAGAGGAGCGATGCATCATGGGCAACGCGTGATAAGGCTCGCTCACGATTGTAATCACAAGAACGGACCTTTTGTGTGATGGGCAAACGAGAGACGACGAAGGGATTTATGCTCCAAGACATTTATCACTCAAAGCAAATGAGCTTCTTTTCTCAGAGGAACAATGGTGGGGCTCCCTGACTCCGCCCTTAATCTTTGGGAACAAAAAGCGCTCGCCAAAGTGGAACCGAGGGTCCGTGTAATTCAGACCCTGATGAAGCCACTTCCTCTAATTTCACATGCGCCGGGCTTCCTGCTCCGCGGTTATGAGGCTTCTTCACAGCGACGAGGTCACAACAGTCGCACGCGCTGCTGTTTGTTGGTTGGCGCTGAGGCGCGGAGGCAAAGTTCAAATCAAAGGTTTTCTTTGTCTTTGAAATGAGAGGAGGAATTTGGAGAAGTCAGAGTAGAAAGGAAAATGTTTTGTGCCTATTGTTCTTCTTCTTTTTGCCCAGACAACCGTTTGGAGATGATTAGTTGAAGGTGCCTTTCGCGTCTCTGAAATTGGCAGCGGAGGAAAAAACAAGGGGCCTCCACAGCTTCCCACTGTCCCTTTTGAAAATGATTTGTTGGAATTGGTCCCTGACACAGCTCCAGGATATTTTGTCGTTAACAATCCCAGATCTGAAAAATGTCTTTGACCTCCTCTCCCTCTTCCTCTTCCTCTTCCATGGCTCCTCAGATCTGGGAACACCCTGGAACTCCTGTTTGATCGTCGCTCCAGAAGCGAGCGAGCGCCCTCCTCGCCGTGTGTATTTTTCCAGTCAGTGGGGGTTTGGCCACGATCACAATGAGCCCGGGGGGACTCCGGAGTCAGAGGAGTCAGAGTGATTGGCGTGACTTTCAACCTTGGTGCGGGTTGATGGTTAATGTTTAGGGGATTGGGGGAGCGTGGGGGAGCGTGGGGATGGAGGGGAGGGTTCTTGGCGGTTAACACATGGCATAGTGCTCAGCCAGGGAGATTAATGCTTCTGACGGCATCAGCCCAGTGACTGGGGATCAGAGGATGTAATTGGGTCGGGCACTCCAGACAGCTGCTCGTAGCAGGAGCCAATCACACGGCCGCGTCGCCGCCTCGCTTCCAGGGGTTCGCCACCTCAGGTACAGACGTTTGAGACGTCTTTCTCTGTTGATCATGTCTGAAATCGAGCCTCCATTACTGCAGACCCTGAGTGAACGGCGTTAAACGGATGTTGAAACAAATATACAGAGTTCCTCTGGGAGGCTCTGCAGAAACACAGCGTTTCTGGCAAAAACAAATATATAGGGCAGTTCTGACTTGTACTATATACACGCATATGACGCCTGTCTACATGCTGTACGAATCTGACCTAACAAAGTTCAAAAGGAGCCAGTTTGGAAGCACTTGGCCTCGCTCCGTTGACATTGTCACACTCTCCTAATTCCGCCAAAGTCCGCGCTCTGATCCCAGCTGCACCGGCAAAGATATCATGTAAATTTATTGGTGACATTGAGATGGTTCTTTGCTATTCAAATGAGTCCTGCCTCACCAGACGCTAAACGGTAGCGCATATTGGCTGATAGCGGTAACCTCCCCGCAAACAGCTGTGACCCCATGCAGGAAGTCAGACATCCCACTTCCTGTGGCAAGCTGTGCCACTGGCTCTGTTGGCCGCGGACGGCTTTCTAATTGGTGTCCTCTCACCTCTCCACTATGAGATGTTCCTGCCTGACAGGTCTTGGCAGCGGGAGGAGATGTCCTTGGGGGTAAAAAAAAAAAAGAAAAAAAAGAAAAAAAAGTGAGATCTAAGAAAATACCAGAGTACAACATTTCTGAAAAAAATCCGTCAAAGTAAAGTAAAGGTGAGTTTTATTAGATGTTTGCAAGTGGGCTGTCGAGCTCTGAGCAAACACAGCCTCTTTGTTATATAAGCCAAATTCCTGCTAGTTTAAGAAATGTTTTTTATTTTTCAGTTCTCTATGAGACAGACCGAAAAGCTGGATGTCTGAATAACACAAGTTGTATCCAAGGTTACAGCAATGTGCTCTGTATATTTAAAAAAAAAAACTGCTTGCCATGAAGATGGATTTTTTTTCTGAAAGTCAGCAACGACATTCAGTATCGAAATAAAATATTAGTTAAAAGCTGAGCAACTTTTTTTCTAATTTAACATTTTAAACTTCTTTGAAAAGTAAACAGAAAATAAAGAAGTCCTGTTTGATGTTGCTCATCAATAAATACATATTGATATTATTTTATGATGAATGGAAACTTAATTATGAGCAGGATTACTGTCCCGCATGTCCGTCCCTCAAAATAATAACTTGATCTACATAAGTTATATTAAAAGTTAAGAAATCACCAGGCCCTAAATATCAAGTTCAAGAGGCTGTTCTGTAAAATCCCATCGACCCTGGCCTTTGATGTCAAAAAGCAAATCAGTTCATTAGTATAAATGTGAACATTCCTCCAATGCGCAGAGATTAGCGGCGCATTAGCTGCTCTGTAAACACGCTGTGATCTGTGCGGCTCGCCAACAAAACAAACGCTGCCCGCTGAAATCCACACGGGTCACTTTCCTCCACCATTTCCTCGCCAGTCCGGCTCTGGATCACATGCCCTCCAGCAGTTCTTTGATGATTTCGTTGTAGTGGGTGTCTGCTGGAGTACGGAGAACCATCTGCGGCTAAATGTCAGCGAGATCAAGGGGCCGACGGTGGATTTCCGACAGAGCGAGCAGCTACTGACACCTGCCATCACTCGGGGTGAGGAGGTGGCGACGGCGCAGGCCTACGTGCACCTGCACATCCACAGACCCGGCCGACCCGACAGAAGAGAGGCCGGCGCAGACTGGGGGCCACGCGTTGCTTTTCATGGAATATCCAGCGGCTCCATAACGTTAGCTTGGGAGTATAGAGCAAAAGCTGTTTATGAGAAATACACAGCGACGCCTCCCCTCCGTTACTTCTCTCTGCTGCTGCTGTTGTGTTTTAGATATTTTGGTGCTGCATCAAACCCGAGGTCGAGCCGCTCTTGAACGTTTTATCCGTTTCTATTTTGGCTCTTTTGTGTACATGTACGTGACTTTCCTTTGTTGTCCCCTGTGAGGGCGTTCCAATGGTGATTATTAAATCTATCTTCCTATTGACACAACATTTTCCACTCAGATGGCTCCAACCTGCAGCACATCCAGCTGTGCAGCCGGAGATACAGCGGTAATCGTTGACAGAACGGCACAATCGCCGTGGTTTTGATGTGGAACGCACGGGCGCCGCTCTCACGCCGCTCTCACGCAGCGCAGTGTGTATTGTTAACGCCAAAGCCTCTGGGCCTCAAACATCGAGATGTCAGGTTTGGGTTAAATCAGAGGATAAATTATTCATGTGGCCTCCGTGAAGGCTGTGCACGGGGTCACCGCAGGAGTTGACAGAGAGCCGCACGAGAGCGGTCCCCCGGCCCGGTCAGGAGAGGGAGGCGGGACATCGGCGAAGCAGCTGTTCAGGCGAGCAGGGGAGGTGACCTGCTCGGTAAACCATAAACCGGAGAGCGGAATATGCAAAGGAGGCCGCCGCTCACCTTGGGGAGGTGAGGTACTGAGATGACACGCTGATGTCACAGCAGCTTTAAGAAAGCGCTTGATCCCGCCGATCAGATGACAGCCGAGCAGTCGGGGTCAAACGGAACGCGATGCGGCTGATCACGTCACACGGTATTCTTTTACCTTCAACTTCATTTAGACGGCAGCAAAGCTGAGAGGATTACAGGCACGTCGCAGGCAGGTAACAAACATTTGATCTCTCAGCCGCTTCGTCGATGTGATAGCTTATGAAAGATTATTGAAATCTGGAGGCTCATCCTGAGGGGAAGCCGCGCAGTTTGGTTCGCCGGGACAGTTCAGAGTGTATTAGTGTCACAGCTCGTTAAGCTCTGGGAGGCTGAACGTGCCGCGTGGAACCGATTCATTGATCGATCTGAAATGGATCACAGCGAGGCGAATCTTTCATCGCTATAGGGAAAAGGGCCGAGTGTGTCTGTGATCACCTCTGAATGGTATCATCTGGCCGTGGGTTTCCTGTACACGTGTGTTGCCGCGTGGAGCGTGTGGCCATCACGTGCTGCTTTAACAGAAACGTTTTACTGAACCAATTAAACCCCGAAGATAAAAGCTACTTCTCCTCGTCTTGCCAGAACCTTTTCTTCCAAAAACACACTGCTGTATTTCTGCTGTGGATCTCTGTGACAAGGAAACCAGTGCTGACCTTCACTCAGACTATGGAGCGACAATACCGGAGGGGAATAAGAAGGGGGGGGGGGGGGGGGAAAAACGGCAAATCAATAGCTCATTTTCTGCTTTTTTGTATAGGGATTCTGATGTTTGCTGAGATAAAGGTCGACAAGCCTGAGAGATCTCAACTCGACTAAAACTGACGCTGCTACAGTGACTGCAGCCGCTTCCATCCAAGAAATCAGATTTTCAGAAAAAAAAGGTGCCGATTTGTTTGCGTTATTAGGGTTATTATAAACTGAAATAAAAGATATAAGCCACAATTTGTGTTCACATGTATGAGAGGGGCACAGTACTCCATTAAAAAGAAAACAAATCGATATCAGTATCCATACTGTCTGTGTAAAAAAGTACCCCACCATATTCTAATTACGGCCGTAATCATAATATAATGTGCTGCCATGATTGCATTTTATTTTGTTAATGATCGCAGCAGAAAACACGAACACATGGATTCACAGGACGGCGTCCACGCAGCTGGCGAGGTGTGTCCACGCCGTATATCAGGCGTTACGCAGCAAACATCAGAAACACTGTAAACAGCTGCGACGGGACGACCGGCCAGATGTTTGCTTCTGATATCACACATTACAATTGATGTCGAGGATGTAAAGCAGCGAGACAGTGGTTAGCCACTGGAAACACACCCGGCCTGTGATCAAGATGAAAGGACGATTAAAACTGCATCACATCTTGCATGAGGAGGCGAAAGAAGGCGTCACCAAAGGTCAAATAGAGTTCACCAAACACAACGAGGATTCTGTAGATTGTTGTCAGATTAAACACGCCCTCAGAGCGGTCATGTGCATCATCCGCCATCGCAGCAGAGCTGTCCTTCCTGGCACATGCTCCCCGTCGTGTGTTCTCACAATAATTTGTGGGTTCTGACGATGGATGTTGAAGGCTCCTGTGGACATAATCACACCATCTCCACTTCCATCATTTTTCCCATTCATAGAAGTGTCAAGTTCACAGCCTCTGGCAATTACGGCGTCTTTCCCCAGCAGGAGGCGGCGTGTGGACAAGGGGCAGAGCCCTGCAGCTCAACTCGTGTCAGGGCTACTTTAAAAAAACCTTCATTGTGACGTCTTCATTTCCCACCTGTGATGTTACGATTAACACCCGCTGAGCTGTTTAACATTCAACATGTTTGTTTCCTCAAGGTTGTGCGACGCAAATGAAGCATTGCATCATCAGTCTCCTCAGGTCGGGGGGGGCGAGTGACACGAGGCTGAGTGATGACGTCCAGCTAGTATTCCTACAGCCGCTGTACTGACAAGTATTCAGGTATAGTAGTATGACAGTGTTCACGCAGTAACAAACCTAGCATCTTTGTATACTATCATTTCACAGACATACAACAAACACATTTTGATGCCATTTACGTAAGTTACATACCGTATTTCTCGGACTATGAGGCGCACACAAAATTCTTTAATTATCTCAAATCGACCTTATGTATTAACTCTGGCTGTGCTTACTGACCTCGTGGTACACAGCAGCAAGAATCTGTCCAAATGCTTTAGTACGACTTTGGTAAACTACGAAGCAGCGCCGCTTGAAGGATTGTCGGAGCATTACGGTAATAATGTTGACAGTTATTGTGAACGAGTTGAGTTTTCTGTTTCAGTGCGCTTTATCGTCCAAAAAATACGGTAGTGATATTTTAAATCTTGTTAACTAAATACTGCGGAAGGTTCCTCAGATAGTATGGTGAGTATATATACAGGGGTATTTTATATTCAACTAGAATTTCAGAGTCATAATCAGAGAAGTTTTCATCATTCAAGTGGCATCAAAATGGACACACTCATAAATATCCGTCCCTTAATCACGCCTGATCCTCCTCATGCATTATTCTCTTTGGCTGAATGGAAGAAAAACACCATCTCAGCCCTTCACCAAGTTTTGTGGAAATCTGTTCATTTTTTATTTCTTTTTTTAAAGAATCCTGTTGACAAAATCAGAGCAACACTCACTAAAGAGGCGGCGGCTGAAAACACTCATGAAGACGTAGAGGCCGATCCAGCGGTAATGGAGCCGCTCGGCCGTTAAAGTGCCGCAGCCATAAAATCACCTGTTGGACGTGATTATTTGTGACACTGATGGCGTAAGGAGTGGAACCAGCAAACAGATGCTTCCCTCTCAGCCGCTAATGAATCACAAACCCCTCGAATGCTAAGTGGCATTTGAGAAGTCCCAGTGTGTGCTCCTTTTTGTTAAGCTGGAACGATTCTCCCAGAGCACCGTCACCATGGCAACCACAGACGCCTCACGTGGGCGGGTTAGGGATTTCATGACGTGATTGCTAACCGGTTAGCGATGGAACCTGCCTCCAGGAGGTTTTCTGGGCGGTGATGAAGCCGACCTGTCGATGGAGGTGAGGGGGGGGGGTTAGAGATCTTTAATCGCAGGAAGCAGCATCCTCTGCCCCCCCCCCCCTTGACGTGCACGCATCAGCTGTTGTCTGCTCTGATCGATGAGCTCAGACGAAAGTGACGAGTCGTGTTGCACCTTCACTGTCGATGGGACGCCTCCGTCAGCAGATCTGCCTCCTCCGCCCTGACACGCGGCGACAGAGATGTGACTATGTTATGGAAGAGAGGTGTCACTTATTGAGTGCCCCCCCCCACCCCCGTATATTGGTGCCGAAGAATGAGGTGTCAGAACAGAAGTGGTAATAGAGTGGAATACATTAAATGATGTGCAGCGTCCAGCCGACTGGAACCAATTCTGCCCGAGTCTTTCCAGCTCAGCTGCCCGCGAACCAGCTCGCACCCACGTGCACTTTAATGCTTTTAATGGATTAACACAGGTGTGTGTGTGTGTGTGTGTGTGTGTGTGTGCTGCTCAAAACATCTTTGAATTCAAAATTCAAAAAGTTTTGGATGAAGGGCTCTTTATGATCCAAGTGATTTTTAATGTGTTCTATTATTTCATATATATGCTAAATTTAACCGAAACGTTTGCCGACATAAATACATTGAGGCAGACATGTTAAACATACCGACTTATTTACCTTCTGTCGCGGCTGCTGGAAACTTCAAAGTGCACGTGGTGAAGGGGAAAAGGGCTTTCATCCATTTCCTGAGCCTTTTATGAGAAATAAAAACGTCTCAGGTTTATTATCTAACAAATGTGCATGCTGACAAGACACTTAAGCTTGACATTTGAAAAGATTTCAAAGTGCGTCCATGCCCCTCCCACACACACACACACACACCTTTCTCTCCACTCCACTAAATCTCATGGCAGTGGCTGTGAAAGCTGCTGGGATCTGCTATTTTGTTCTCTTCGGGTTTGCTGCCTCTTCCCACTTGATCCAAACAGTCAGCTCAGGGAGCTCGTGGCGCACGAGCGTGCAAGTTGCCAAGGAGCTGTCACGGAGACGTCCGCACAAAGGATTTCTGCTGCAGACTAGTGGAGTTTGATCCACGCAGCGGCGCCTTCCCTCGGTATTTGAATGTACACGGCGGCGGGGGGTGATCCAATTGCAGCCCCGGGAAATGTTGAATTTTAAACCACCAACCCGGTTTAGCGTCCAAATGACAGTTTGACGACACGACTCGCACCTGACGCCGTGCTAACTGAAACCAGAACGCAAATGAGGTTATTAACCACAGAAAATATATAAAGTCAACACGCCACGGGTTTAAAACACACACAGGTGTGAACTGCAGCCATTTCTGAATGCAGACGCTCGGCTGTTTATATTGTTCCCGTCTGACGCAGTGATGTCACTCAAGCCCGACAGGTTTGGTTCAAGTGCTGAGAAAGTGCAGAGTGACTCCTGAGCTGCTGTCCATCGAATGGCATCAGAGAGAGAGCAGACAGCACTCAATCAGCCTGGGCCTTCACTCTGACCTTGCTCTGCAATCATCTGGCTACAGGGGATTAGGCAATCACTCAAACCACCTGGAAAGGACTGTTTGTTCACAGCCCACAGCCTCCATCATATCACAGAGACACGTCAAAGCAAAAATCTTTTTTTTTCCTTTAAGCCCCCGGAATCATCAATAACTCTCTGATGAGGGAGCGACCCCGGTGATTCGCACAAACAAATTTACAGTGTCAATTGTTCGTTTATCCCTTTCATTTTGCCCCAGCCGCAGGCGTGCGCGCCCCCCTAATTGGACATTGTCGCTTGATTATATCTATTATACAATCATGATAATGAGAAACTTCACAAGAGACATTCAGCCTCGTCTGCTTTTAGCAATAACACATACAGAATATCAAATTTCCTCATTACTGTACACCTCGCTGTTTTATTTTTTTAATTTTTTCCCCTCTTAGTATTTTCTCTTTGTAATTGCTGCATGGTCCTCAGGCGCAGCTCTGCTTGTTCACACTTATTCCAGCCAGCGGGGGGGTGTCATGCCCCCCCCAAGTAGTTTACACTTTGCACTGTAGTTGCTAAAGAGACAAAGAAAGAAAGATGTGGCACAGAAATAGCAGCGGTCTGAGTGTTTCAATGGTTTTGAATCAGATGTCTTTCCAAATGAAGCCCCGCCCATTTATCCCAACCATCGCTTTGCAGAATGTGGACGAAAGGGACGGAATTGAACGAGGCTCCTCGATTGTGTACAAACAAACATAATTGATACATTTTCTGATTAGTTCCCATTTTGTGAGAATTCAACACAACTGATCAGAAAAAAGAAAAAATAAGATAAAGAGGAAGAAGCCGTTTGAAGCCAATAATTATAACTTGGCCAGTTAAAATAGCAGATGGCCCAGGAGACAGGTATCAGTCCTTTTTCGGTTTCTTCTTCATCAAGGTTTTTGTTGGTTGGCAGAAAAACTTCTTCGTCTACTTTTAAAGTCGTGTCTGTCGTGGCTCCGCCCGTTTCTGTGGAAACGCAACCAAGCCACGTTTCCTTTTTCCTTTTGGAACTTTAAAAAAAAAAAGGAGCATCTTGAGATTTCAAAGTACATCAATCCCGTCGATGGAGACGCGAGTATTGGCTCCTGATAAACGTTTTACATTCCTGAACTCTCGCCATTTCTGTTGTCAGAATAAATGCAACGAGAAAATCAAACGTGCAAATTGGTGGAAGCTCACTGAGCGATCGGCATTCAGAGAGAGATAGATTCTTCTTCATAAAAGCTCTTGCTCATTTGGTGCAGGGCTGAATGGAGCCAAGGTCAAAGGAACAGAAACGCTGCAGCTTGAACAAAACTAAACAGCATCTGGAACAACGGCCTGAATCCCCACAGACCAAATACTATATATATACTTTTATATATTTTCCAGCGAAGCCTCGGTGCCCTTGAGAAGATGAAGTGAACTTGCAGTTCAAGTCAAAAATGTCAGAGTGAGATGCCAGCACCTCCTTAATATCTGGCCTGATGAATTCGATGTGGTGGACGTCCAGTTTCAGCGTGCACTGACACGACCTGCGTCTGTGCTGCAGCTCGCTGAGAAGTGACTTTTCAACTCGAGGCGCCAAACGTCAATTTTGCGTTCGCTGCCTTGACTCACTGCTAAATGTCAACGTGCTGCTACAAATGAGAATGATTTGCTGCGGCCGTTTCCAATAATGCTGGAGCATCACGCTCATAATCTCTGGCTCCGTAACGACGCCTCGTTACAGGAGCTCAGAGCCCGCGCCCGCGCGTCATACGTGACACTTCCTGCATCCAATCACGGGCGGGCGTTCGGGTAATTTCCAAACCGTGCTGCATTTGCATTCTGTCTGAGACGGCGACGGGGCCGTCAGTCATTAATCACGGCCCAACGAGGGCTGTCACACGTCTGCTCTCGAAACTCCCTCCTCTTATCAAATCCAGATCTCTGACCCACCTTCAAAGCTCCACAGAGCCGGGGGCGACCTCCTCTGAGCCGGCACAAGCGTAGAGAGGGTGTGCACATTTATCTGTCCTTCCTCCTGGACCCACCACTGCACGTCCACATTCAAGAGTCTTTGTTGTCGTTATACAGGACACAAGATGGGACATTTTGAAAAGACTAGCAGCATTTAAATGGTGAGGTATCAGAATTTAAATAATAAACAGTAAAGACGTGTCTGGAACGAACGAGAAGTATGGACATAAATGGGGATCAAAATGGGGACTGGTAAATGCAACCAGTAACCAGTAAGGTAACGGGTAGCAGCATTGAAATGTGACACACAGACGTGTGCGTGTGCACCGCAAATTCTGTGGCCTCAGATCTCAATCAGCCCATCACTGTTTGTTTGTGTTTTTCCTCAGTCGATGCCGCCCTAACAGAGGCTGGTGATTGTGTGTAAACACAGGACGAAGCCAGTGATTAGGCTCGGCTAAATAATGCTAATTCAGCTGTGGCGACGGCGGGAAAAGGCAAACGCCACCGCTGACACTAAATCCATGCCGCGGCGCCAGATGTGAGACAATGAAATGTTTGCACTCTTTGCTTTATGTTGCCGCTTCTCCTCGGTCACTCCAAATCACACCTTGACGTCCATTATCTGCACACGTAATTGCCGTATTGATTCTCCCCGTTGCTTCTTTCTTCTCATCCCGCCACGCTTTAGCCATTGTTCAATAGATGTTATTGAAAGTAAAGCCTGGAGTCTCACTCTGAAACAAGAAAGGGCTAGAAAAAGTCCACAGCAAATTTTGGCCTAAATTAAATGTATTTTATTCTTTTTTTTTTTTTACAGTGGTTAGTTTTCAGCTGTGGTAGCTTGTCTTTTGTAGAAAAAAAAAGAGTAGACTGCATTCTTACGGATAGAGTAGATTCATTTGATTTGAATGCAGCAACAATGCAGCCGCGTGTGAACCTCTGAGCACGGAGAGGGATTATATATTCAGACCACAAACACACGCGGCGGTTTTGTTTGATCTTGCAGATTTCAAAGGGGCGGGAGCGGCGTCCCACCATCGGAGAAACTCTGACAATAAACTCCACAGAGGAAGAGCTTCAGGGACCTGCTGCCTTAACTGCAGGAAGGCTCCACGCGTGTGTGCGTGGCTGCCCTGTGATACTGTCTTTAAGTCGCAGTAAAAGCAGTTTCTCTGAGGTACTTCCTCACTGCGACGGGGGCACGACGTGAACTGAGTTTCTCTTTATTACCTTTCAGGCTTGTCTTTTTTTGTTCAGGCAGGAAACCCCTGAGAGGAAAGAACATGTGGTTGTTATTAATGAAGCGGGGCAACGCAGATGTGTTTATTTATTGATGGAGCCACGCTGGTGCGCGGCGGCCTGTTGGTCAGTTCAACCCTCCTCTTCCTCCTTTGAGTCCTGTGTGAAATAGAGATATTTCAGCTCCCTGCAGACGGAGCTTAATTCCCTCACATCACATAACGCTGTTTGCATAATCAACCGCAGCGTAGCATAGCGGCTAGCACGCTGTCCCGTTCCCATTAGAACTGTCTTCACCAGAATCTTTGTGAAATGTAAACTTAAAAAACGCCAGAGGCAGCAACACGGTACGAGCCCAGTACGAGCCCAGTACGAGTCCAGTACGAGCCCAGTACGAGCCCAGTACGAGTCCAGTACGAGTCCAGTACGAGCCCAGTATGAGCCAGTACGAGTCCAGTACGAGCCCAGTACGAGCCCAGTACGAGTCCAGTACGAGTCCAGTACGAGCCCAGTACGAGTCCAGTACGAGTCCAGTACGAGCCCAGTACGAGCCCAGTACGAGTCCAGTACGAGTCCAGTACGAGTCCAGTATGAGCCCAGTATGAGTCCAGTACGAGTCCAGTACGAGTCCAGTACGAGCCCAGTATGAGTCCAGTATGAGTCCAGTACGAGTCCAGTATGAGTCCAGTATGAGCCCAGTATGAGTCCAGTATGAGTCCAGTATGAGTCCAGTACGTGTCCAGTATGAGCCCAGTACGAGTCCAGTATGAGTCCAGTATGAGCCCAGTATGAGTCCAGTATGAGCCCAGTTAGCTTGGACAACATATGCAAACCAGAGTGAGCCCTGTGGCCTTGACAGAGAGAATGGTGATAATATGGTCTCCGTCTGGTAACGGCGCTCTGATGGCGAGGGGACGTTTTCTGGCTTTGATTCTCTAACGGCCAAGAGGACGAGGTCAGTGTTAATTACCCCAAATTGAGACAAATGGCTGGGGTTGTCTGGCAGTGACGGGCATCGTCTCTGACCCTGTTTCAGACCTCGCCATAAACACCGTGGCGTATGGTTATAATCAGCGGTGGTGCCGAGCCCCTGATTGACGACTGCTCGTCTCTCACGCTGGAGGGGGATTTGACACCGCCCACTTCTCCTCTGCCCCAGGTGGATGCAGTTTCCCAGACCTGGAAAGGTTCTCTCTCTGATGATGGGTTTGTGTCTCGCGGGGGGGGGCTGTTGTGCTCCTGGTCCCGGGGGGAGTCGCTCCCTGGTGTCCCTGAAGGTTGAGCACAGATGGAAAGAAGCTCCTCAGCAGCTTTAAACCCTCAGGGAGCAGCAGCCGAACCTGTCTGTGCTCTGTCCTCCATACATGTAATCAGTCACAAATAATAACGATTACGTGGAATCAAACGCTTCATATTTATCAGGTCAGTTGGTTTCAGTGCTTTTAACACGAGATCTGATTTTAAATGTAGTCCATTGTGTGTGTGTGTGTGTGTGTCTCAGGTTTTATTTGACAGCCAGCAGAGTTTGGAGCACAATAAGGAAGTGTCCTGTCCTCACAGCAGGATCATATTGGACCCCCCCCCCCCCCAAAGATAGGCTATCGTCTCCCTGAAAAACTCCTTTACGTTGACTTTACTCTGTTTTCTGGTTGGCAACCTTCTTCTTTGTGCGGGCAAAAAGAATTTCATTTTGTCTTTCAGGGCTTATCGCAGCGATCTCATTTTGTCACACACACCGAAAGCGGCGGTTTCATCCATCTGCTGACCTCATTTCCATGGCTGAGGCCGTGCAGTGGAATTTTCTTTGTGCGTCCCCTCAGCTGTCCCTTGGATGTCGTTGGCATGTCTCCGAAGCAATTTTCTCAACCATGAATAATTCACCAGATATTATTCCAAAGGTCATCTTATAGTAATTAGTACCCTGCTGTTGACTAAACAGCCTCGAGGTACCTGATGGCCAGTTTAATTACAATTTGAAATGAGTGCACTGTTTGACAATCTCTATATGTTCTCCTGACACTTCAGCAGATGACACCTTGAGAACTAAGCAGGCTTACAATAAGTTGGCTTGTTAGCAGATGGGCACGGCCAGCGTGTGCGTGTGTGTGTGTTTGGGGCGGAGGTGGGAGGGCAGCGAGCGCGCTGTTAAATCGCCAAATCCTTCCTGTTCAAATATGCAGTAATTACTGGAAATGCAGATCGGTGTTGTTGAGCGTGCGCGTGTTTTGACAGCGCGGACGTCCCCGGCACAGACCCTGTCTCATTATTAACCAATTACCATGGAAAGCTAATGGGACAGGTCGCAGCCGGCTCCCTTAAGGAGGCGGGGGACCGAACATATGCTGAAGACGCGCAGCGATGACACAGTCCAGCGAGCTGCGTGACACGGCTCCGTGTGTCGCGCCACTTCGGAGCCGGGAGATCCTGTCGTGTCCTGTTGTCGTGGACATCAACCCCTGCACCGCGCGCCTTGGGCTCCCTCTCCCAGGGATCGTGCGTATTCATCAGAGAACAGTGTAAAACGCACCAAGTCAAAAGGGCCTCAGGTAGCAAACACCGCTCGGGGGGGCTGCCGGCGCCGTGGCAGGGTTTGCCTTCGAGGTACAGACCTCTCGCTGACGCCGGGACAGAGATTCATGACAAGGAATGGACACAATTGTTTGGAAATAAAATCAAAGTCCGTGGAGAGGTTTGTTTTCTGAAACCACCTGGCCACAGGTTCCGTGCACAGCCCGAGGGCGCCGGTGAGTCCAAACTAAACCAAACTAAACCACAGCAGGAACACACACTTGACTGGAGCACGAGGCTAAAACCAGCTTCCTGGGCCCTGTGAGGACAGTGAGGACAGGGTGTCTATCAGAGGTCTGCCTGTTGTCAGGGAACAAGCTTTTGAGAAGACGTTGTCAGACGTTGGTACAGACTCAACATTCTGACTGTAAGAAGTCTATAAATTTAATCTAAACCTCACATTTTTATCAATTTGATATTGTGATTAGTTCATTTTACTTTTAAAATAGTTATATTTATGTATATTTATTTTCATCCTCGCGACACGTCGACGTGTTTTTTTTTTTTACATTTGAATGAAAAAAACATTTCAGCTGTGGTAATTTTGAGAGTCTTCTAACCAGCGTGGGTTTGACAGCAGCAACATAAAATGAAATGTGAATTACGTTAACAATTGTTACTGTGTCGAGGCTGCCAGTTCATTCTTATTTGTCAATAAGTGTTTTCAAAATAAAAAAAGACAAGAATACAAAGCACGGTCGACCTGTCGCAGCAGCTGAAGAGATGCGATGTATTGTTCCCCTGGTTCTTTTTCATTCGCCATAAACACACACACGCTTTCATTTGTGAAATGATGAAGGTGAAAGGTCTGATCTGATGGGTCCTCTCATGAGCTGCTAATTGGAAACCAGTGTCTAATGCTCTCAAACCAAGAGAAGGACACACACTTTGAGGACTTAATATTTAATGGCTCAAGTAAAATTCAATGACAAGAAAAATCATTTCACCATATGGAAGGTTTTTTTTTTTTCATAGATTTAAATGGAATATTTTACAAAGGCATGACAACACACACTGTATAGCTTTAACGGACCGATACAGATTCGCTGGCAAGCACTGAAGCTTCTCCCGACTCACTGGTGACTAATTTACAAGCATATACTTAAGTCTTATATCATACTTTGATATAGTTTTTTTTTGTACAAGATACATTTGTGTACGTAAAATATTCTGGCAAGGTGCATGCCAGTATACACGTATGTGCAGACACACACACGCAGCCATACAGGCAAGGAGGCGCACACATTCCCCCTCACACACACACACACACACACACACATAAGATCACCTATAAACACATTCAAACACACTCTCATTAATATTATGCATATGTGTCCATTTACAGTAGAACAGAGATTGTCATCTCATCACTTCTTTCCTTTTTTCCTTTTGAAACAAACGTCGTGGATTCCAGTCAAGACCCTTTCATCTTTCCTGCTGGAAGCCACAGTGTAGATACTGGTGTGTAAGCGGCTGCATAAGTGGCACATTTCACAGAGTTTGAATGTGAACACGTGTAACATTTGCTTTGTTCCAACGGACGGACGAACAGGTAGAGTAGTAAACACCAACACGGACACCGACTCGAATGACGGACGCCGAGCGCACGGCGTTCTGACACTGGGCCGTGCGTCCAGACAGTTCATGCAAATCATGACGCGGGCGGGCATGGCGATTATGACTCACGCTTGAAAAGAGGACTTCCAGAAACTAAAAAAAAAGCAGTTTCCAAGTCTTTAGTGTAAATGTCTTTTCTAGTTCTATCAGCAGGGGGCGGAGGGGAGCAAAGTGAAAACATCCCATCGTCACATCTGAACTTCGTCACTGTTTGTTTTGATGGGAAAACTTTGACATCCCAAAAACAAACAGACTCGTGTTCTTTTCTTGAAAAAGAAAAAAAAAAGAATAAATAATTGAAACACCACCACGTTTACCTCTAACAGGACTTATGGTAAAACCATGTATGTTACTGCAGTAGACAAAATAACTTATGTTAGTATCAAAAGCAACATCCTACATTCATGCAGTTACTGAGCTGATCCCCGTGCACGCAGGGACAGCAAAAACACCGTGGGAGTTACAGGAAGGGAATATTGTGCTAACTGTACACGTGTGACTGCATGAACGGGTCCACACAATCACGCTCCTATTACAGTGTGTCACCTCAAGCTTACTCTCACATTTATAAAGCTGCTTGTTATTTCTGTTTCACGTTGGCTGAAACCATATATTCATGTGATCATAAACAGAGTGAACTGAGAAATCTTCAGGATCACATTTCTCAGATTTTTGTCAGGTATAAAATTCCAAATTCCTGTGACAGCATGTTTACCTTTGTTGAATATTTGATCTATATACTCCTTTCAAATACACGTGAATACTTTTTTTCCGTGGAGTGAAACACGTCGATCCCAGGAAATGACACGGAGAGTGACAGAGTGAAATCACAAAACATCGGCGTGTTAGTAAACGACGTGGAATTGGATTCCCAAACTCGGACGGTTTCCCAAATCTCTTTATAGGAGGATTCATTTCCGTTGCTTATGTTGAATTAAATCACTGCGGTGGAATTGAATTGTCCCTCGACGTGTCCTTGACGCGCTGTTTCTTTAAGTGATCGTCTCTGAGGCGCAGATGAACTCTCTTTATTATGATCAGAGTCGTGACCCCGCGCCGTCGCACAAGCTAAGAGCATGCAAACACAATTTGCCTCGCGCCTTCCCCCGAGAACGCCACGTTGCATTATAGATTTAGGCCTGGTCCCAATTTGCAGGATGGTACGAGAAAATGAATCGCATGAATCATGCAGCTGATGATGTGGACACCTGGCTGGGACGGTACTGGGGAGAAAAATGGATATCAGCAAAGTCACTTATTGCTGTAGCAATAGATTATACTGCACCCAATCTGTTAGCACAGAGTTAGTCTGAAGTAGTTATCATCATCAGGACCATTTGCACACACAGGCAGAGGCGCCACGCGCGTGCACGTGAAGCCATGGTGCGAGGCAGCCTGCAGGAAGGTCCTTTCAAACGCTGCCAATGCCTGTTATTCTGACAACTGCAAGAAAAACTTTAACATCAATAATTCACTTGGACTCAGGACCCCGAAGAAATGTGTGCAATAATTCTGGTGTCAACACGGAGAGCAAGAAAATGATCGTTAAAAAAAACTTTGCAGCTAAACTGAGCTGCACAAAAGATAAAAGCATCGATGTTTGCGTTGGAACGACGCCGATGGAAACGTGAAGCTGCACTCGTCACCTCGATCGCTACCTCTCCATGAGAGAATCACTCCACGGCGGGGGTCACCGATGAGATCACACATCAGCGTAATTAGACGGAGAATTTGATAATTGGCTCCACAGTTGTTATTGTGCGAGAGTTTCTAAATAGAGGAAAATCTAAGCAACAGAAACAAAGGGAACGGAAACAAAGGGCGCGTTTCCAAAGCGCATCTGTCTGCGCTTTTCAAGGCTAAGCTACTGAGATAATGCTAGGAGAGGACGTCTTCTTAATAGCGTTGGCAGAGATGAGGCGACCACCATATGGAAAACTTGCTGCAGTTTGTGTTCTGGTCCATGGTGAAAATGTAGAATACAAAAGCTTACCTGCTGTCTCACACTGGCCTAGTTTCGCTTTGTAGCCTTTTTTTTCTCCTTCTGCGGTCCCCTGACCAAAATAGACTTCTGAAACACGTTCATTGAAGACAAGAGAAACATCTTCCACCACCAAAGGAGTTTGTGCTGCGTGTTCCACAGAGCAATGCTTGACGAGAACTGAAACAGGAACAGCGTCCACCCAGAGCTCAGAATTAACATTTAGCCCATTTTAGCGCACTCAACACAAAGTTATGCAGTTTTATTTTTGTGCATGGGAACGTTTTTTTTTAGCTGGGCCCAAGGACTTTAAACCTCGTCCTGTCATGTCAGTGAGAGAACGTCAAACCGAAAGCAAAAACGCTTCTCTTTTTTCCTGTGATGGATCTACTTTGGCATAGAACTACCTATTGTTTACTGAACATGGGTCTGTCGTGTTGACACTTCGACTGATCCCGCATGGTTTTGTCTGATCAAATCCACTCTCTGACGCCTTCATTAGTCAAGCTAAGCAGGAGCTGGTCAAAGTGATTCGAATGAAGCGCACCCCCACACGTGCACTGACAAAAAGCCGCCAAAGGAGGGAGTCACGGCTACGACAGGCCGGGGAGCCTCCGACTGATTCGCTTACAACTGGTGCTCGTGTAAGAAGGAGGTGCTGCCCCCGCCCGTGGGCTGGCCGGGGGAGGAGAAACTCGCCAGGGGGATGACCTTGACGGGCTCCTCCTTCTTACTGCTGCAGTGTCTGTCCAGGGTGTTGTAGAACTGCGGCCGGTTGATCCCCTTGTCCAGTTCATCCTTTTTGGGCACAGACCTGCCCAGGGTATGGCGGCCATCCATGACCCCCACGCCGCCCATGTTAGCCCTGGCTCCCCGGGCGCAGCTCTGCTGGAAGCCGAAGGAGGGGAGGGTACCGATGATGGCGGCCGGGTTGGAGGTGGGGCTGTTGCTGCCAGGACCCTGGAACTGGGCCATGGCTGGAGGCATCCAGCAGCTGTCCGAGTGGCCCAGTATCAGACACTCCTGGGTGCAGGTCTCAGAGGCCTCGGCCAAGGCTTTCTGCAGGTTCACCTCGATGGCTGGGAAAGGAAAGGAAAGAGGAGAAAGCGTCGTGGTTAATCTAACGGGTCAGAACACGACTCGTACAGGGGTGAACCCGTGGATCATAATGTAAACCGAGGATAGTTGTCGTCGCATTCTTTTTTGACCCACAACGTGTCAGCCTTTTAGAGAAATGAAAGCCGGTGATAAATGTTCCATTTCATCTTGTAATGAGAAAAACAGCAGCAGAGCATTTCCACTGGAATTCCCACGACTCCGTCTGTTTACCTACAATATGCAATGAATTCCCAGTAGCTTAATTAGAGTCTTGCTGTTTATGTCTCTGATAGGCTTTAGTGTAGTAAATATTTAATGAACATCGTAACAAAGCGTTGTTTGTTTTCATCACTGTCAATGAGGCACACCTTAAATCTTTCTGATCTTTCACAATCCAGAATAAATCTGGTCAAATAAGAAAACTGAGACCGAGAACCGGAGGAAAACAGTGAGAAGACGAGGGAGGGATTTCGGGAGCATCTTTAGCAAATTCAGCCATAATTAATAAACGTAGTTTGTGGAACCAAACAAAAACTGTAAAGTGAGCGAGCTGACAACTGGGCAAGGCCAAACACTCAAACTATCTCATCTCATTATCTGGGCACATGTGGAATGAGATGAGCTGCAGCCATGAAGCCTGTCAGGCCCGATAATTAGAATGTAAAACAGCGCGCGCCCGCGGTGCCGCGTTTCCTGGGCCATGCAAAGAAAGGACGGGTCCTCATTCAAACATCACATCCCTCCTCGAGGCCTCAGCTCCAAGCTGTCATGTACAAATTATTTAGTATATTTGCATAAGTAAGAATGCTATAAATAATTAAGCGCTAGTAGACCCTAGCACGACTAGTTCCTTACACTTTGTGTGTAACTCTCGTCCACAGACACTGGCAAATCTTTTTACGGGCTAATTATTGTTTAACGGCGTCCCGAAGAAATTAATTAATGGTGACACAAGTTTAGTTTCCTATCCTGATGGCGTCCCCTTCCCTCTTTTTGTGTTTCGGTGCAGAGTGAATAGCACAGCATCAACTTTAATTACGAAGGCAGTGTCTGAAAATGAATAGCCGGGTATAAATTGTGAGGATATATTTGGAGTGCCCGAGCAGAGTCAAATCTGTCCTCTCCTTATTGAACCGGAGCCTTGGAGCAGCAGTGTATAAATCCCCGGGGCGGTAAACGTGTCACCTTTCAGAGGGTCACTAACTTCATTAAGGCAAAAAATGGACGCTACATTCTCCTTCTGCGAGCGAGCACAATGGGGCCGGGGCTCAATCTGTCTCTGTGTCTCCCGGTGTGTGTGTGATGCCTTTTCACAGTCCCGCTATTGATGAGGTAATGCTATTAGCATAAACGTCGCCTTTGCAGGCGCCGGTTCAAACGCGCATCTCTTCCTTCCATCCTCCGCGACGTGCAGCGATCGGCACGGCTGCCTTTGTTGTGGAGTATTCCACCAATGGGGCGCAGTGACTTCACAGCGGCTCTGTGTCAACAGCCCTCAGAGCCTCCAAACTGTGGCGTGCAATATTTAACATATCCAGCCTCTCGGAGAAGACGGGGGCCTGCGCTAGATTCTATTCCAGGGGGAGAGTTTGCAGAGGTGGTGGCAGGTTTGGGAGTGATGTCGCAGACAGCTCTGGCTGCTGCCGTCAGCTGGAGGGGCGCCACAGCCGCCGTCTTTGTATTCAGGGGAAACAACTGTACCCCGCCGAGCTTTCTGCAGGAATCACACGGAGCTGACGCCGCGGCTCCCCTGGCGCTGTGAACTTCCCTTTCTGCCTTCCCTTCAAGGAATTTGAATGGCAGACGAGAGGGGATAATGGCAAACAATTTGGTGTAATAGACAACGCCGCTGAGTTCAGAGCCGGTGCTCTCACTCGAGACGCCGTGGTTGAGGCCCGACCCTGAACCCTGTTTACTCGACTGAGCGTCTCATGAAAGTTCAGCCGGCCAAATGACTGACTTGTGTTGACTCCAGAAATGAAATGCTGTTTAATTTGTTTCGTGATTCCGTGCAGCCTGCGGCCTAATTTGATTGCACTGTCACAAGGTAATCTCGCCGCCCCACTGTGCCGCCGCTCTGGGTTTCCACCCGATCCTGTGGTCGCGCACAAGGTCAGCACCAGCGGCCGCCTGCAGCAGTTTTGTTCTGCAACATCAACACATCCTCTGGCCAGGCGCGGATCGAACGCCGCGGCGTCCACCTTCGGCTGACCTTCCATTCGAGCGGTCAAACATTGCAGCTTGTGTAAACACTGAACGCGTTTATCAGCGAGGGGTGCGAGGGCGCCCGGCACCACGCTCTGCAGCCGAACGGTAAAAACACGATTCAAGGTGGGGTCAGCGCAGAGCGGCTGAAATATTTACGTCTGTGAAGCGTTGGAACAAGACGAATTGAATGTAATGCAATATTTGGCAATTCACTGCAGTTCAGCAGGTTTCCATTGGGGGGGGGGGGGGGCACAACGTGGACACCTTGGTCTGATGCAGTCGAGTGCATCATCAAAGAGTTTTACAAACTGTCAATCAAACACCACAGAGGATTGTTGTTTAGTGTATATACACATATATATATATATATATATATATATGTGCTGTCTTTCATCCATAATATATATTAAAAAACACGGTGACATTTTATGCATAAAGACCAAACCCAGATTAAATTAGATTAAAAAGCACTGGTCCCCTCACACTTCAAGATATCGACTCCATTAATATGATCGGTCAGTTTCTGTCTCAGCAACAAACAGACAAAGATAAAAACACAATCGATGCGTTATTATCCAGCAGAGTTAAAGACTATTTCACTGTTGAATACGAGATTAGACGTGATGTGCACACGCATGGTGTTTGCCCTTTTAATGAACTGCTGTGCATTCAGTCTTCCAGTTTTACACTGCTGGGCATTAAGTCCACAACACACACACACACACACACACACAGTGCGATATCTAACATGGCAGCTGATGATCTTTACTGGCAGAGCTGGTTGCATCTTGATGAGCTTCACATTTGGATCTGCACACGTATCACGATTCCTCTCATTATTCCAGCGTGCACAAAGTCATTATTGCTAATTAAAAGGATGATTGCTTGCATCCCGGACATTGAAGTCCTCAATCAGCCATCAGGAAGGTGGACCGGTCCAGTCCTTCTTCAGCCGGTCTGAACGTGCGTGCCTGGTGCTTCGATTGTATTTGTTTGTTTTATATTTACACACCATCTCTCTCCTTTCTTTGGTCATTTTTCTTTCTCTGTGTTTTTGTTTCACAACAGTTCAAAATGACGCCGGAGGAAAACGACCACCTGCAGCTCCGCCCCCCTTCATTGTCAGGTAACCGTTTCCACAAAATAAAATACAGATCCAGAGAGGCTTCATGTTCAGACCTGTCAAGCGCGTCCGTGCGCTTTATTTAACGATGGAATAAGCGTGAGAGAAAACCTCTCTCTGAAAACGAAGCTTCCGCTGCCTCCGGCCTCCGAGGCTGCTTGGTGTTTCTTCACTTTTATCAGACGGAGGAGGAGGAGCGTAATCCCTGGCGAGGGCGGCGAGGGCCGTCACTGTCGCCGCTGACAAGGGCGTGCGGGAGGAAGTAAATATTCCACTTTAGCAATAAAAACTCGGCGCGCTGTTCGGAGGGCAGAGGGCGGCGCTGCCGTGGAGGTCAGCGGCGCCGTGTAGGAGCTCTGACAGCCTGTCAACGCCTACTGGAGAATTATATTAACAAGATTGGAATCAGGAGGGAAACAACGGGGAGATCTCAGCGATCAATAACACGCTAATGACAGAGTGGGGCCTTTTTTCTTTTTCACCCCAACATAAATTTGGGCGATAAAAAGTGAGCTGGGAGAAAAGGGCGAGTGGAAGAGAGCCGGTTAAGAACAGAGAGTGCCAGCGGTAATGAATGGGCCTTTCTGCAGAGACAATGCGATGCAGATAAGAGGCAGCGGGGTCGTCCATATATACTCTGGACTAATTACTTCTGATGCATTTACAGAGACGCTGCTGACAAGACTGAGTCTCTGAGCCACATACGTATTTATCAGCACTTCTGGGACCTATACAGTTCATCGGCTGTAATCCATCTGGCCTTGTCGGCCCTCGACCCCGTGCGCTTTCCTCGCGTTTGACCCATTGTAGCCCAGAGTAATTGCAGGCAGAAAACAACATCTAATGATTACTTTATCTGGGAGTGCGGGAGCGAGCGAAAAGTCACAGACAGGTACTTTCAGCGGAGGAGGAGGAGGCCTTTTTGTTCTCAACACACAATTTCAGACAACAAAGAATATTATTGACCGGGCCGAGATTAGAACAGCAAAACAAATAACGCGGCACGGAGAGAGAAAGGCTCTCTTGAACAATCCCAGGCTTTTTGTTGCCGTTGATTAAAAGTGTGTTACAGGGTGCACCGCTCCTTTTTTTAATGTAAATTCCTCTTTCCCCCCAAGTCACCTTTGTTGTCGTGAGCTGGAGGACGGGAGCCCTCGCGCCGCCGTGACAGAAAAACAAACCGCTGACATCAATGACCACGTTCGAGGGCAGAGCTCAGGCGCGGCTTTTGTTCGCGCCACGCCGGTTGATTACGTCTCTTTCATCGTATCCGGACTGTCGGGCCCCCCCACCCGAGGACGAGACGCGGGGGGGAACCATCAACACAATCAGGCCTGGCCAAATACGCAGCGTGGCGCCGACCGGCGAGAGGTGAAAACGCCACAACAATCTGCAATCAGCGCTCATCACCGCGATGACACAGAGCGACCCTGGGGGGGGGGGCACGAGACACGTACAGTAGACCTGCACACACACACACACACACACACACACGCCTCATGATCGGGCAGCCGTGGATTCTGTCCTCCTCTGTCGTGAATCCATTTTTATGGAGTTAAACATTAAATTCCTGCACACGTGAATCCATTTTTGTGTGGAAATGAAAAGTAACGAGAAGCAGAAATATCAGAGAAAGAAAACAGCGTCATATCTGCCTCGAGATCTAAACAACCGTCATTTTCAGGGACTGACCCGGGTCTGTGAGGAACACGTTACCACCAGGTGTTTCCTGACCGTAACCCAGGTCCCTGCCTCACGTGACCGAGCAGCCGCCGCATCCCGTGTCACGCTGACCTGTTGCCCGCGGTTACAATGGAAAACAAGGATGAATCACATTAACGCGGAGGGAGAGGATCCCGGAGGAGAGCGGCTCGTAAACACGGTGCCGCTGCGTTGCCATATGCCTCACAGCCATTGATTAGCTCTGTTAGCGTTATGGCCTCGCCGGAAGCATCGTGAGGCCCATCTTTCAGCGGGTAACTGGCGGCCTGCAAACCACTCAGCGCCACCGCCACGGTCTTACTGCACGGGTGACCAGGTCGTGGCAAAAGTGTGTTTTCTGCACTATGAGATTTTCCCTCAGTGAAATAATTTAAGTGGAGCCGCTCTTCACATGCCAACAGGTCGAGTCGCGGCGCTTGGTCCTCCTTGAGTACTCCGTGTGTGTGTGTGTGTGTGTGTGTGTGAGAGGCGTGCGTGTCAGGACCAGACGCGCCTCCGTCTTCTCTCCAGAGGATGTTTGCTGGGCGCCGTCGTCGGTGGTTCGTGCTGAGCAAACTGTGGGAGTTTAATATGGGGGACGGCCTCTCGCCCGATCCCCCCGTGCACGCACACTTTAAAGGTTTTCCTCCTCTGAAGCGACACAGACCCTCCTCCAGGGACGACGATTAATTTTTCACTGAGACCTCCCCTGAATAATGAATTCTGTCCCATTTAGACGCTGTGATGAGTCCACCCACTGTCTGAGGCTTTCAGGACCTGTCCCTGCTTAACACGGGGGGGGGGGTCACATCATGTATCAGACGCAAACGGCGCCGTTACTAAATCACAGCGTTTCCTGTTGTGATGGTGACTGTCACAGCTGGAAGGTTCAGCTGTTTCCTCTCCCAGGCTGACACACACACACACACGCTCGGTGCGTTCATGTCTCTGTCTCCGTGTCACTTTGTTTGGCTTGTGTCAACGACGGATACCAGCTCGACGCTATCTGGGAGGGCGGGGTTAGTGGGAGGGCGTGTGGCGGCGGCGGCTGAAGCGTAAATAAGAAGATGTAAAGTTTAAGTAATAAATAATGCAGTGAAGAGTAGAACATGCTTTAAAATCTGTAAAAAAGTAAATCAAGCGGCGCTGATAAACATTCTAAATAGTTAAAGAACTGTTTACAGCTTCATATCGGGGCTGTTTATCTCAGTGAGGCCACAGCTGGACGAGATCGGCGGTGAGAAACTACATCAGCTGACGATTCAGTTTCATCAAGATCCAAGAATGATTCCGTGGTTCGGTCAAAACGCTGGAGAAACAAAAAAGACCTGCACCGTCGTCTGGAGCCAGAGATGAGTTGTTTTCTGTAAACACAGACAGAGGTCGCTAGGTTTAAAAATAATCAGTGTTTTGTTTGTTTTTAGATTCGATCTAAATATATTGTTGCTTGGTTTCATCAGACCCGTTCTCATAAAATGAAAGTAGGTCCACTGATGTGTTCTGCTGCGATGATGAGGACGAAGCTCGCACGGCGAAAATAGCCACGCGGCTGCTGCGCTCCGGAGACCGCCGGCGACCCATTGACCTCAATGTCTTTTGTACAGTTTAGCCCGGAGCGCTACCTATCAGATATTAACACCCGGCGCCTTTGATTTCGTGCACGTGTCGTGCTCGCAGGGCTCTGGGCTCCATGCGCTGACATGACACACGCAGAGAGGCGAGGGAAGGTCACGCTACGGCTCGCCGCCGTCCACTCTCGGCACTAACGTCTCTGGGGGGGACGGCGTGGACACACAGGAAGTGGAGGGAAAAAAAGAAAGAAAGAAAGATGACCCTGAATGTTACGAGCATGCTCCGATGTTTGTTGCATTGTGGGAGAAATTGTCCCAGCCACTGTCACAATGACATCACCAGAGCCAATTTCATGCCCGCACTTTCTTTCAAGCGACCGTGTCGGCGTGCTGGGGCGCGTGCACGGCGGCTCCCTAACCCATCTCTATGATAATGTCCTGTTCACGGCGAGCACAGACAGCAACGCTGATCCAATTCATTTCCTCTTTATTAACTGGTGCGGAAACGCCGGCCTGGCAGCGGCGACTCCTCCCGTCTTCCAGCGTTTGTTTTATGGGTGGGAGGAGACGGCGGCTTGTGTGGGGGCCGATGGTTTTGGGAGCCAGGCTTCGTTTTGCCAGAGAGGACGTTCAGTGGACAAGTGTCCTCGTTTGAAAGAGACACACACACACATCCCCGTGGCGACGGCGGCCGTTGGGAGCTGCTGGTTGTTCTGGATGTCACGGCTGATACACGTCGGCCATATTTGTCTTCTGTGTCATTAACTCGCTGTGAATCTCGACTTTTCCCCTTTTGGCAAATGTTCATAAACTTCCCATGTTTTTTCTATTTGCATTTCGAGGTGGACGTCCAGTCCAGTCCGTCCCGGTGACATTCAATTCACTGGAAGTGATGACTTGTCATCAGTCTGTCATTCTTATCTCAGCAGGATGTCCTTTTTCTTTTTCTTCATCCCCGACTCCTCCTCTCCGCTCTCTGATATATTGCTAATTATTTCAAACTATCAGGTAGACGTTTCCCATTTCAATCAAACGCCGTCTTCCCTCGCCGACCTTGGGACGGCGGCTGCTCGTGAGCCCCACGTGAGTTGTGTGAAGTGCGCTATACAGATAATAATAATATGAATAATAATAATAGCTGCCTTGCTAAACGTGGCCACGCTGTAAAAAAGTCTCGTCTTCATAATAGTTGATCAGAATTTTGATTAAAATAATCGTTCAGCCGCAGAAAGATAAAAGTGCCTGCTGCAGCAAACAGAGGGACCATGTATGGAAGAAAAACAATTACGTGATATTGACAGCTTGTGCAATCAAAGGCTCCCCTGCCAGACTCAATGAGGTGCCAATCACGCGAGAGTCTGTGCCTCACGCCGCCGCCGCCGCCGCCTTTCATTTTAGAGCCGGCGGAGATTCTGCCGTGGTGAATCATCAGTCGATAGCTCAGAGCTGATGGGTAATGTTGATTGATGACACTCACCTACCCTCTCATGCCCCCCCCCCCCCCAAACACAGAGCTGCAGGTGGAATGAAGACGCGAGGAAACAGGGCGGCGCTGAAAGGCTTCGGTCGCGGCGGCGGCGGCGTGTTCCTCGGCCTTTGGTCTGAAACGTGCAGTTCATCTCAGCAGCTGGCCACGCCCCCGATCCCTGATGTCATGAGTCCAGCCTCCACCGCTGCAGACGTGCTGCGTCATGTAGTATTGTTCAATTTTGTATATGAATATGAATATGAATATTATTATTACTTTCAGTTTGTTCCTATGGTTTCTGGGTAAATGAGTTTATATTTCACTTCATGCTGCGAGGTTATTTCCAGCCTGGTTTATTGTTATTTATGAGTTATTGGTGCTGTTAAACACACCGTGTGTGTTAATGTAAATAACAAAAAAAAAGAAGGGGGGGTGGGGGTGTCACATATGGTAGATCAGCGGACCGGATGTTGTGGGCACGTTGGGAATCGTCCGCTCGCCACCCTCGATCAACCTACGGCGCCGGTGCACGTTTAAGTTGTTTTGATTAGCAAACTATGGCTTCATTGGGGGGGAGGGGGGGGGTGGCTAAAGGTCGTGCGTGATTGATTTAAGCCATAATTCAAATGATTATGAAAAGGACTGATAAAGCACCAGATGCTTTCTGTTCATTGTCGTCTGGAATAATTAAAATGATTCTGTCAAATGTGACATTTCTTCCTCCTCAGTACTCAGCCACTGCCCCCCCCCCCACCTGTGGCGCCTTCCACAGGGCGAGAGCGAGGAGGACGAGGACGAGGAGGAGGAGGAGGAGAAACAGTGTTTGTCCACACTGGAAGAGATCGTCTCTGTCAGAGCGTCTTAATGTGGAAGTGTCACTCCTGGAATTAGAAAAGGTTTTCCATCTCCCTCTGTTTGTTTATTCTCTATATGGTCTCAGTGTCAGAGGCAGCGGTGGAAGCATGAAGGGATGGAAGACGTGATGCTCGCCATCGTTCTCTTGGACACGGGGTGAACTCACTCAGTCTGCGTTCTGGGAATGTGATCAGTGAGCTGAGAGCGTGAGCCTGTAAGAGAGACCTCGAAACCATCTCATATGTTTGGACTCTTTGTTTCCGCCGCGCTTTCATTCACGCAGGTTTTTAAAGAGTAATTGCCACAATTATCGTTTAAAGTGGTTAAGCCCGCACGTCTTTCCTTCTGAATTATTATTCGCTGTCATTATTAAAGTTGACGAGAGCCGCTGTCTGGGCTCCCCCTGCTCTGCACTCAGCCACAAAGCAGCGATAAACAGCCGAGTGGCTGGAGGGAAAGAATCACAAGCAACTGCTGTCACAGACAATTATCAGGCACGGAGACGCTATAAGGAACAAATCACAGGCATGTTCCATACGTGACACCTCACTCCCCTTCTCCCTCTCGCTCCTCCTGCGCCTCACAGAGCGCACAACAAAGACGTGCAGCCTCCGCTGGCGGGGGAAGAAAGGGTATTAATTCTCTGGAAAGTGAAAATACCTGTGAAGTGGAGGATTCTGTCTGGGGGAGACGTGGATTTTCCCCCTTCCTCGTGTCAACACAGCCTCTTTTGAGGTGTGCGGCGATGTCTGTACGGGCCCGATAAGTCTCTTATTCTCGGCAAAGAGTAATTTGCAAACTGCAGACGGCTGTACACACCCTCTCCACATTGTTAATTAAATCATTCTGCCTTTGATGTTTCCTCAGGTTTTAATGGGAAAATAAGAGAATTAAGCAGGATGCCGTCTCTGCTCCTCGTGAAAGGAATGATGCATGGATGGCGCATTCATTACTGATGCCGAAATACTGTAAATAAATAAATTCAATTAAGCGTGAATAAAACTGCATGACTTGGACTGAAAGGGAAGCATTGTTGTTGTTTCACAGTGGCATGTGAAAGTGAAAGAAAACATATTATTCACAGTTATTTACACCTTCTGCTGCACCTGTTGCCAAATGACGTCGCTCATAGGTTCAGGCGCCCATCCAGAGGACGATAGCCAACACACGTGTTCACGGGGACGAACAACGACACGCTGACTGACCAACAACAACCTCAGCTCTCAGGAGAACAATGCACCTGTGGTGAATAACACTGCTAAAATACAATGAAATAAAAATAAAACTGTGTGAGCGGGGAGGGCACAAACACTTCTGCTCCCGTCCAACATGAGGGTTCATCCGCTGGAGACCGGGCGGCGCTCTGCCTCTTAATTAGATCAAGAGTTTCTCTCCGTAATGAAATTCACAATCACAACTTTGTCAGCGGCAACAATGAGAGGTCAGGTCATAAAAGCAGATTTTTGTCTCGGGTGAGAACAGTCTAAACCCGGGCTGACGGCGCGCGTGCGGCTCAGTCAGTCGCTGTGAGCGTCACGTGTTGTGTCGGAGGAGGAGAGTCCATGAGTACATGAGCGCTGGCCGAGTGGGGTCAAGCTGATAACGGAAGCCAGCGTTTTGCTGCAGGCTGATTATCTGACTGGTTAGTGTTTTTACTCCGACCTCTAATTACTTCCAAGTCTGCTGTGTGAAAAAGCAATTATGAGCTGGGCCAAACTGTACATCTCTCACTTAAACGGTTCAGTGCTTTTATTATGCATCGGCTCCAATTTGCAAAAAATATCAGCAACAAGTAGACGAAGAAATAAATAAAAATCCTGTGTCTTCACACAATAGAAGGGAGGCTTATTCTAATGCAGCCAATGATTCCAATTAGCTCTAAAGCTACACACACACACACACACACACACTGACTGCATGACACGTCTGTGGCACATGCACGGATAAAAAACTAAACGATGTCAAAGAACATGAAGAGGCTTCTTTTTTTTTCTACATTTGCCTCCTCCCGCCTCTGGAGGGCGCCTGCTCTCCCTCTCTCCCCCTCTCTCTCCCTCTCTCTCCCTCTCTGCCTCCTTCCAGGCTCTTTCTCTGCCAATGTCAGTTTTGAAAAGTAACTTAAGACCTCGCTAATGCTGCAGCTAAGCCCCTTGATGTACTATTCAGTGTGAGGTGCCTCTACAGGGCTCTCTGTTGCAGCGCGTTAGCAGCAACACATCCGCCCCACAGCGTGGGGGGGGGGGGGGGGAATTTCTTCCGTGCTCACTTGACAGAATGTGGATTTTTTTTCCTTCTCTCCTTGTAGACCTCCTTGAACAGTCAAGTGCTCCCAAAAGGCAAAAAAAGACATTAAAGATTTTTATTTTATTTTTATTTTTTCATGTGAAATGTGTTCCAGAGTTTTCATCTTTGCAGATGTGTGGATTTCTCATGACGGGAGGTGAGGTCAGATGATTTCAGCCTCAACAAGCCAGGATGTGAACACTCGTCCTGCAGCCATTACATGAGCAGAACCAGCTGTTGTTCCAGCGCAGCCCCTCACATCTCGCTGTCCACGTGGAGGTGGACAATACCTCGTCAATACCTCTCCTGAGCTTCTGTGTTGTGATTAGCTGGGCCATGAATGGAGCCAGATTAAAGCAAATCCAGTGGAGGAAGTGCAATTAGACACGACGCCGTTCCTCCTCCATTTGGTTCGGAGAACGCCGCCTTGTTCCGTCACAATAGGACTGAGACGGTCCCATTGTAAGCGACGCCTGTTTTCAGACCCGGTGAACGCACAGAACACGACGAGACACTTTGTTCCGACGGGACAAAAGACGGGCTTGGCGTGTGTTTCCTGACAATTGCCTTTGCTCGCTGTTTCTAAGTCTGTTTTTATTGTGGATCACCCCGAAGAGCCGCTCGCAGCCTTGGATGCACGTCCAGGAAGAAGCGGCTTTGTGACAGAATCCCTTTGAATGGCCGATTATTTGCTGTTGATCATAATCCGGTTATTGTGTTTCAGGAAAAATGCTGTCGTCTTAATTGGTCTTTTAGCAACTGTTTAATTTAGTGTGTGAATGACGCCGAGCCGCCCCTGTTTCCTCCTGGTGCCAAAACCAAATGGCGTTAATATGCCGTCCCCATTCGTCCTCGTTGGGAGCGTGCGCTGTGCGCGTGCACGCTCCTTGTTTAGGATTCAGCAGATGGAACCGTGCGATGGAGGTTATCAGCCGTCCCATTCCCCTCTGGACTGCAATCCGCTCCGGACCCTACAGGCCCGCCATCTGCCATCTTCCTCTCCCTCCAAAGGTGAGACATTTCAAACCACCTGGTCCATGTGCGCGCCACCCTCCTCACGCTCGTGTCCGTGCGCACGGACAGGATCGAAAAACATGAACCTATGGCAAGTGGACGCTGAAGGGGCATTCAAACGCTCCACGCCAGCGTCATGAATCCTTTAAAATTAATACATTCTTCTACTCATTTGCAAATATTTGATGAAATAATTCACATTAACATTGAATTCTCAAAGTATTGACAGTTTGGCAGCGAGGTGGAATCGATCCAGACGTCAGAACTCCTCTTCCTCTGAAACACAAATCAAAGCGTCTCCTCTTCGTCTCCTCCTCGTCAGAGCGTCTCCTGACGTGAGGCAGGTTTCCGTGCACGGCGTGCCAGGTCAGTCATGTGGCGCCCGCAGAGCGGCGGGACGGACGTGTGATTGCTTCTGGGTCGCCGCTGCGAGCAGAGATTGCATTCAGACAAGCGAGCCGCCTTTAATCCGCGGGAGCACATTTCTACACACAATCTATTCTGGGGCTAATCTGCCTGAAAACATGCTGAGGAATCACAAAGAGCTCGTAAAGTTTTGGAATTATTAAAACGTGGTGATGAGGAT
Source organism: Pseudorhombus dupliciocellatus (assembly GCA_016785235.1). Taxonomy (NCBI): domain Eukaryota; kingdom Metazoa; phylum Chordata; class Actinopteri; order Pleuronectiformes; family Paralichthyidae; genus Pseudorhombus; species Pseudorhombus dupliciocellatus. The sequence continues at coordinate 2,228,722 of JAFBJW010000129.1, read as the reverse complement.
TCTGTTTATGAATCAGTGTGCGCAGCCCCGTCGTGTTGTAGCTGCTCGACTCAAAGCAGACAGAGCGTCAGAGGACGTTTCTGCTGAGCTCAGCGGGACAGAGGGACAAGCGTGAGCTCGCTGGCCACATCTTTATAAATGCGGCAACATTGATCTGTGAGACAATGTGAGCAGCTGATTCAGTGTCACTGAGGATGCGCTCATCGTGCCGCCGCGCGTGCTCAGGGAGCTTCGGCCGCTCTCTGGTTTTGCTGGATTAAGCAGATTTAAAACAGCGTGTCCCTGGTGTCTCCTCACACTTGAATATTGAGCTCTCAGCCCCGGCCTCCAGGCTCACCTCCATACATCATCACATTGATCTAGGAAGGAAGATTTAAGCCCGAGCCTGGAGACAGAAACCTCGCTCCAAGGTCAGGCAGTGGGAGGCAGGGGTCACGGGGTCACCTGTCTCCTCACACCTGCCCTTGATGCATCCCCGGCCCGGCTCCCCAGGCGCCCGAGCGATTCCGATTCTGCCGATGAGTTAAACCCGCTTTCTGCCGGGCCTGTCCGCCGCCGCGCCGCTAAGCCACACCCATCGACGCGAACGCAGCGTGGCGGAACTCTGGGATGTTCAGGACGATTCCTGTGAGCGGCCGTAGGCTAAGGCCCAGTGCTGCTAAGTATAGTGCAGGCAGCCAATAACAGCCGTGGACAGACGGCGTCCTCTGGGCGCTGGGAGACACGCTACATATTAAATGGAGCGGCAAACTCTGTCTTTTTGAAACGAGGCATTATGTATGCATGTGTCTGCTGTCAGGCTTCGCCTCCTCTCCCCTCAGCCCGCGCACGGAAACATAAGCTGTTTACAAATACACCGTGACAGGTCGGATACCGCTAACTTCAGTTTTCATGTCAAAACCTGTCAGTGACATTTAACGAGAAGAAAGCGCACGTCACATCTGAGCTGACACGGACGGAGCCCGTCTGCTCAGCGAAGCCTCGCAGGCCGAGGGGGGCGGAGCCGAATCCCTCACCTCCGGCAGATCGTACCCGGGGTACATATGGAGTGAGAAAGGCTCGGGGCGGCGTGCGATCACAGAGCCGTGTGATTCCCAGTGATGGCCAGGCCAGCGTGCGCACACACACACACACACACACACAGCTTCGACACAACCTTCCGAGGGAGATGAGAGCACGGAGACATCAGACGCCCGCGTCCAGGTGATACCGCCATGTTTTTATTTTCTACGGTCCAGCGGTTTTGTCTTGTACTTCGGATCGGCCAGGTCCGTTGTCAAGGCGACGGCGAGCACATACAAACACAGAGACATTAGACTCCAACATGAAGCGGAGGAAGTGGACCAGGGCGGACTGGAAATGAGACGGACGGAGGGGAGAGGCAGGACGAAGCCAAATGCATTAAAGCAATTTGTTTTTTTAAATTCTTTTCATGATCTGCTCGACACTCGGTTCTCATTCGTGTCCACAGATAAAACCACATCTTCCTTTGTTCACGCTGAAGAACAGAACCGGGTCCGGAAAACACGAAATAAACGCGTCTGTTTTTCATTTGTGTTATCTGGTGAACCTACGAGCACGTGCGCCGCCGTGCGCGTCAGATTAATTCCTTTCATTAAGTTATCATTTTCCTGATTTTTAATTCAGGGTGTGTGTGTGTGTGTGTGTGTGTTGTGCCAGTCTGCGCTGCCTCGGAGGCTTTAGTAATGAAAAAGGAAACAACTTCAAAGAGATTAAATCATCAGCTTTGGATAATAACGGAACAATAAGACGTCGTCCTGCTGCAGCCACTGTACTGGAAACCAGGCGAGAATACGTTGAATAATTTGTTTAGATGTTTCATTTTCGTCTTTCTTTTTTTCTTGGGTTTTATTAAAACGAAGCGATCCGGCCGAGGAGAGTGTGGCGGTTAACAGCCAATAAAGCCCAATAACTGCGGCTGAGATCAGAGGCTGTTGTTCTGCCGTAATGTGCCAGTCTGGGAAAATCCGGGAGCACGTCGAGGCAGATCATGAACTCGGCTGCGAGGAGAAATATTTGTTTTACGCTGCAAATTACAGCGGCGGCGGCGGCGGCGGTTGTCGGGGCGCTCGGTGTGCGGCCTGCCGGGGCGCTGCGTGTGAGGGAGCGATCCAAATGTGGCGTGGAGAGGCGTGCGGCTTGTTAAAAGGGCCTGGTCAAGCTATGTCAGGTTTTAACAGCCGGCCATCTGAGGGCCCATAAAGCCTGATTCATGCAGCACTCAGGTATGCTAAAGTCATCCATGATGGAATCTGTCAACTCGGCAAATGGCTCCCTCTCAACCCGCCGCCCTGCGCCTTTCATCAGCCCAAGGAGTCCATGACAGAAAGTCCATTGAGCTCTGACGGTCTCTCCATACAAATGATGTCGTTCCACCGAGCAACGGTGGTGTTCGGGCCCGGCTTCAGCGGCCCAGAGGCCCGGCCCCCTCGCTCGCCACCTTCCCTCCAGTCGCCATAAAGACACTTGGAAATTCTATTTGTCGCGAGGCTGCCGACAACCCTGGAGAGAGGAGAACTCAATAATGTTGCTGCCGCAGACGCAGGAGCGGCAGGATTTGGGGCCAGAAGCCGACGGGTGGGCAGCAGGACGGATCCCGTCGGATCGGCTGGTGAGTGACAGATAACAAGCTTCCCGTTAGGCCACTTAACAGACCGACGGATTCTGGTCGTCAAGAAAAACAGGAGAAGAAGAAGAAGAGTGTGACGTCTGCTGGAGGTTTACGTTTTGGTTCCGGCCACTCAGCGCCTGACTCTGCGTATGTTTTCAAACGTGCGTCAAGTGTTAATCACTCAGTCGGCCTCTTCGTAGCAGATCCTCCCTGCAGATGCTCGCCGCCGGGCTGCCTCCTCACGCCGTGTCCCTCCACTCGTCCAATCTCATATTGATGAGCGCTGCAGCTCTAAAAGTCGCATCTTTAAACATTTAACGCAATCACACTCTTTGCTCAAACCCCGCCTCCGGTCAAAAATGCTCCGGAGAAAAGGCGGCCTCCCGGGGTCGTCCAGATTCTCCGGCCAACGGGGGCGGGGCGTACGGCTCGGCGCTGCCCTGTGTCACGCCAGAGGCTGAACTGTCATATCACCGTCTGTTCAACTGCGACTCGCCACATCCGTCAGGTCTCGCCGCCAATGTCGGCTGCATGAAACCGTAAGGTGGGTTGCTCCTGTGATATCTGCCCCCCCGCCCCCCCGAAGCCACACGAGGAATAATGGACCCAGCACATATACGTTCTATTCTATTTCCAAACAGAATTCTATGAATTCTTTATGTCAGGCAAATCAAATGCTGCCTGGCCCTCTGGAATATGTTGACATGTTGCTCCCTGAGCCCAGGATGCTTCCCGGCTCCGGCTCGGTCCTCCAGGAGCACGAGAGACGAGAACGTGCTTGAAAGAAAAACTTGAGTGAGGCAAACAATGAGGCTGAACATTTTTGCAAATCTTATGAAAGGAAAGCAAATTGGTGAAATAACTCAATTGGCATGGTTCTCTTTTTCCCAACCTTGGCTTTTACAACGCTCATTCTGGAAGCTCCCAAGGAAGCTGCTTAAAAATGATAATCCAGTAGAGGAGGGGAGAATCTCCACAGACCTGCCGCCAGCCTGCTTTCAACCCTATTAAGAAATATTATGCAGCCCTCCACAGAAACCTGAACTGCAGCCTCAAACTCTGGCGCCTGCCCTGATCCCTGCGCCCGAGCAGGTACCCAACGAAAACCTCCGACTTATCACACGGACTAATTGATAACGGAGGCCAAGTGTTTCTCTGTAAACACTGAAACAAATAAAGGCTCTGATCCTTCGCCTCTTCTCTGTCAGGAGTCGACTTTGGGGCTTGAAGTCAAACACAGCTGAAGGCTGGCTCCACCTCTCACACGGAGTTCAGTCAGAAATTAACAGATCTGATGATTTAACATCTGTTTACCCAGCATGCATCGTTCTGACAGGAACACCGTGAGCTGCAACCCGAGGGGTGAAATGCAAAAAAAAAAAAAGATTTAATTGTCTTCTTAAAAGTTTAATATTCCACTTGTTTTGGGTCCTGCTCTTGCGGCTCCACGAGGGCGGTGATGTTTTGTGGAATCACTGCATCAGCGTGGATCCTCACTCCACTTCAAATTTAGCGCTTTGTCAATATCCATCATGGCTGGAGGCCTGAGAGCGCCACTTTGTCCGGTGATTTATTTGTTGGCTAGCTGCGCCGGTACCGCCGAACTCGTTCAGGTGGACGGGTACACGCAGGGTGTGTGTGTCTCCGCCGAGGACGGGCGACGCGATGCAATCATACTTGGCCCGCGTCCATTCACGCTGTAATGGGAAAAGCAGCGTGCGAGCATAACTCTCGAGAGAAAACACGGAAAGATGAGAAAATAAGTGGGTCAAGCACCAGGCGCGAGGGGCAGCGCTGGCGAAGAGGACGCCACTGAAATCAATGCGCTTCTCCAGGGCTGCATGGGTGGGATATCGAACCCGGGCAAAATGTGCCGCGGTGCTGAATGACGGCTAAAAGCTGCAGGGGCCTATTTGGGTTTGATTATATCGTTCTCCGTCACCAGATCTTGTGAGAGAAGTATCAAAATAGTCGTGTGTTTCGGCTGTTACGGTAAATGCTGCCTAAACTGTTGGTCCATTAAACAGCCTCGTCTCCCAAGACGCAAGCAAAAAAAAAAAAAACCTGTCGGTGTCGGCCCCTGATTCCATCTAACCGGGCCTTCAGGACCGGCGACGTTAAACAGGTGAACCAGCATTCATTTTATTTCACTTTATTTAATTATTAATTAATTATTAAATTTTATTTTATTTCATAATTTGCAGGCTGATTGATCAGCTCGGCCCCCTCCTGCAATGGCTCTAAATCTGGAACCAGGAACCAGTCGTCAGCAGCATCGGGTCCGAACCATCAAACGAAACGCACGCTCTGAACCTTTGAGATGGAGAGAGTCTCAGACTCACACACACATTAGTTAAAACACTATCATCACTAAGGTTTGATCTCATTTTGTCACGGTAACGCTGGTTGAGAACAAGCAGCAGTCAGGCTCAGCGATCCATCGCCGCTGGAGTTACAGGTGAATATTTTGGTCACTGTTCAAAAACAAGCAGAGCGACACGAGGAAACGCGAACATTTCAAAGCGGCTCGTCCGCACACGTTGTGATTGTTGTGCTTGTTTCTCTGTCCCAGGAACAGCAGAGGTGTATCCTCTGGGACACGATCACGCTATGAGCGTCTCACTCTGAACACCAGCAGCCTGATGGAGACACAGGGGCTGGATTCCAGTCCAGACGACGGACCGATGGTGAATTCCTGAAGCTGTCAACCTTCTACATACACATATATGAACCTGTTCCGGGTCACCTGCTGCCGAGGAGCCACGGTGACGCCCGGAACCGTCTGGGCCTTTTGGCTCGATTACCACAGAGCGCCCTGCACAAACAGCTTCCTGCTATGAAAGGATCAACGTATGGAGTCCCTCACGCCATGATGGAAGCACCGCGGCGAGGTCTCCCTCCACGTGTGGGATGTGACATATGTCATCATGTACGTACATGTACATGCATGTCCTCCAGATGTGCGTCATTTATAATCGTATCTCCCTCAAAGCTTTTCACCACGAGGCCCTCACAGCAAACTGAAGCCAATGATGTAATAATAGAACAGTGATAATGGAATCGTTCTCCACTGTATCAATATGTTTTTAGATCCACGATATGAATCAGCGCCGGCTCCAGATCAGGGTCAGAGGAGGAAAATAAATAAATAAATAAAAACCCCGTTTAAAAATTGTGTCCTCGTTTGTTAGTGGCACGGCACCTCAATTACCCGGCGAGCAGGTTTTATTTATTCATGCAGACAAAGTCACGTATTCATGAGGATTAACCCAAAAGTGGCTCATGGACTGGCAGGCACAGATTGCATATTTTACCATAAGAGGAAGAGCTGACGCGTTTACCCTCAGAAGATTGAGAGGAGGGATGGATGAGCGAGCTTCTGGGTCACTGCGTGGTCACTTTCACTAACTTCACTCTGATTTGTGTTTTCAAGAATGTATAAGAAGGTATTATGAAAAGCATAGTCGCTGGGAAGAGCTGAAAGGCCACATGGCGCCGTCCCAGAAAGGAGGATGTTGTGTAATACTCTGCATTTGTAATCTTATTTTATACCCCCCGCCCCCCCCGCCACCCTCCACCCTCTGAAGAATAGGGGTTTTTGTATCTGACACTGCACAGTACAATTTGTACTATTTGAGAGGAAATATTGCCTGAACAAATGTAGATAGAGCTTTCACATTCACAAACAAGCTTAGAAACAAAACAGACAATAGCAGCATCAATTCCAGTAACTAAAAAAAGTCTCCGAGTGTGACACTGGATGCCAACGAACACAGTCCCCTCAGATCAAATGTACTCTCCCCAGAAAATATCAAATCATCCTAATAGCCAAACTTCTCTTCAGAAATTGTTAGGGAAATCCTCTGTCCCCTGTCATATTACCCACATTTATCAGGATGCAGCACAGCCATTACGTCTGGGGGTTTATCAAATTATCTGCTCGCAGAATGGCCGAAAAGGGACACATTACAAGCAGCCGGCTTTGTCTGAGCCGCTGCAAAGCAATATTCCGGGATGCTGCAGCAACCAAAAGCAAATTATGGCGAACATAACGCAGAGTTCAGCGGAGCGTTAACAGAATGGATGGGCCTATCCGGAGCCTCTGTCTGCCGGGACAGATGTCCCCGAGTCCCCGTGACTGGCGAGGTGGACGGCCCTGTAAGCGATGGCAGATGCTCCAAAGGTAAGACAGATGGATTTCGGCTTCTGTGGAATTGTGCACATTTTTCACTTTGGAGGAATGAATATTAATCATGTACAAAGCAATAACATGTGTGTCGACCCACAAATGATAAAAGAGGAAGAGTGTTGTTATCCCAACAGATCTCAGATCTACGCTGCGTTACAGCCGATCGGACCCTTGGAGGAGCGACTGCAAGTCCCCGACCTCCAGATCACCATCATCTTCCAGCCCCGCCGCCGTCAGTAAACCCTTTCAAAGACGGTAAAGGTAATTGTACGTGTGTGTGTCGTGAGCAGGACTCGGTGACAGTAACCTCCACCATGCAAGTTATGCAGCAGCTCAAACAGTTTCTACCTGGGAGACTTTTTCCCTCCTGACTTTTCTTGTGATTTTATAGCCTCAAAAATTAACACTGGCTCTTCTATGCAATTAATGTCGTGACGTGACAAAAACGTGACAAAAACTGAAAATACTCTGTTTGTGACGTGCACGGCGTCTCACAGCACCAGGCCTCACGCACGTTGATATCGAGCTCCCTTTGTCGGGTAATGGCCACTGATGGAGCCAAAAAAAAAAAAAAATTTCATTCAGCACGATCGCGGGTAAACTGAAATCAATGAGGCTGAATAGCGTGATTAAAATTTGATCGGATCACTGACGAGCAACAATGACAACAAACACGGAACAGAGCCGCTTGTTTGGAGCGGACAAAGCCGCTCAGCGGTTTAAGTGATTTTCAGCGTGGCGAGGACAATGGCAGCCTATTGATCCTCGGAGGAATTATTCTGAAAACCCAACTTTCACTTTAATTTTGGAAAGAGCCAGTGACACCATGCGCTCCGCTCACGTTTGATCTGCTGCAGCGGGAGAACCCGACTCCGGGAGGCTTTCGCAGACCCCGAGGTCGCTGGCGCTGGAGTTTGCTGCTCGAGCTCCGTGATGTGAAGTGCAGTTGTACAACGTGGGCGGTTTGTTCAGCTCGACGCAGATCAAGGTGCGTGATGCTACGCTCGCTGTGTGAAGTTCCTGCAGCAGCTGGCTGATCGTTTTGTCCTACAGACAAAGAGCAGAATGTATAGACGCTAATCTCCTTTATTGCTCAGCAAATGCACATAAGATAAAGACGGGAAATAATTACTCTCTGTTGAAAGGAACTCAATCAGCGTCAACACGAGGTTCTTGTTCTGGTTTTTACAAAATAAGCTGCTGTTTGAGAAACATTTCCCCCATTATGACTAAAATGTTCCAAATATTTAATATCTTGTGTGATTTCTTTTCCTTTTACTCTTTGTTACTACAGCAGACTGGATTACTACTGTGTTTCCTTTGGTGTGTTTAGACACAAATCAAGGAAATCAAAAGAGCTCATCACAAAACCCAAGGTGAAGGGAATTTAAAAAGCCAGTTTTCAGGCTTGAGCTCCAAATCCTGAAGGTGCGTTTTCTGTTTTTTTGTCGGTGCGTTCCCTCTGTGCTTCTCTACATCACGCGGTCCAGTGTCGGAGCCTGTGGCACCGCTGCCTGCCCCGGCATGTGTTGCATTGTGGGTGTTATGGCACAGACCAGTGACTCCCAGATGCGACAGCAGGGCTGATCATCAATTATTATACCTCAGTGGATAAAAATGAGCATATCTGCCCAGCATCCCCAGTGGCCGCCCGTGGCAGCTGAGCGGAGGCTTAGTGCGGCTCCAGTGTCGCCCCCCCCTCGCCCCTCCACAGCCTCTGCACCTGTAAGCTGGGCGACACCAGCCGGAGCCCTAGCGAGGACGGGGGACATGCCCGGAGACAACATCTGCCTCCGCCTGGTGACCTGCCGAGTTAAGCCAACTGCAGCATCAAGGGCACGCTCGCAGAGGGCCCCGATTTTATCATCACAAAAGACTTGAGCTGCTGCCCCCGCCTGTAACTGGCTCCAGGAGACATTCCAGTCTATTCTGCGCCAACGCCGTGGACTCTGCCGGCACAAAGCCTTCCCTCGGCCTTTCACTCGGCAGATGAACACAGAGGAGCAGGCAAAGAATAAATGTCCACGGCACAATAGCTGTTCTTCAGTGTCCCAGCAGCATCTTTATGCTGCAGACTCAATCACAGACGACAAATCCACTGAAGTTTGGAATTGGAACGAGGCCGTTTCCTCGTGCCGCACATTCGCGATCAGTTCAGTGAAGATTTCATCCAGAGTCAGTGAGCGTGAGGACGCCTCGGCCTGACAGATGTTTGACACTTGAATTCCACTGGGACCCTGCAGGTGTCTGGGGGGGGGACAAAGGGACGCAGTGCGTCCTCCTGCCCGGCAGCTTCAGGCGAGGCCCGAGTGCCGGGTCTGCTTCTGCACGCACGCAGCGGCAGACGGCTGACTGACGCCTCCAGGTCCCCGCCCCGTATGCCCCTCCCCTCATCCTTCGCCTCAACTCCTCCTTTCCCGTCGCACACCTTCGCTCCATTTATCAGCCTCCCGGCCCGTGAGTGGTTTGTGAAGTGATCCATTTATCCACGAATACCAATTCATCAGCCGGTGCATACATTGATCAGGTGGGGATGGGGGGGATGGGGGGGGGGTAATCCCGCCCGTGCCAGCGCATCCAGCAGCTGCATTACGGCTCAGTGGCAACTCAAGATGCAGATTAAAAACATACTGTAACCTGCATGGTGCATTAAACTCCAGCCGATTGAATTAACTGCCTGCAACTTCATCAGAATCCAGCGGCGTGCGAAAACAGCCACGCATGAGATTTATTACAATTTTATGCCCCTGCTTGAGAAATTAATGATTTCACAGGAAAATATTGCATTCCTCGTGAATGACACATTTTGGTTGAAATATGCTAATACGCGGGCTGCGGGCAGATGGCGCCGCGGCTGCAGCTGTCCGTCATCCTGACGCTGATGTCACTGTAAATTAACTCTCATCAGAACTGGAGTTTCTTATTGAGGAGTGAATGTGACGCACCGGGCACGTGCACGTTAGCTCCCCAATACTGGAGAAGAGGATAATTTGTGTTTTTTATTACAGTAAATCAGTGGTGTTGTTTTGTCACTGAGAAAATAATTATTTGTCATCATTTTTTCGCGAATTATTCGCAGGGAAATTGATGGAAACCAGCTCGGTGTTGAACACTGTAACGCCTCATCCCTCCACCGGGCTTCACAACGAGCTCTTCACATGTTTCTGTTCAACAAACTACCGAAATAACTCAGACGCAGAAACGGGCCCCAAACACCGCGACGGCGTTGGGCAGCATATCGGGACGAGCCGGGTCAATAACGTTAGAGGCAGAGAGCTGGTGAAAATACAGCCCCTGTGAGGCTGTGCTGGGCTCAGCCTTCAGGAGACATATTGATGCACAGTTATTTTGGTCAATAAGTCCTTCTGAGCAGAGGCCATCCTCATCCTTGAGACCGACTGCATGTGAAAAATGAGAGAGGGACGAGACCGTGCATTTGAATCTGTCTGTGGTGCTGTATGTTAAAGGGGGGGGGGGGGGGGGGGGGGGGGGGGGGGGGGGGGGGGGGGGGGTGCACTTCCTCTAACCCCGTCTCAGCCTCACTAATGCGGCTGTTAACAGTAAACCATGCCACACACACACACCCCCAGCCAGGGCAGAATGGCTTGATTGAAACACATTGCAGGCTGACCTCTGACCTCACACACACTAGAAAAAACATGGAGATTTTCCGTGGCAAAGAAAGTCGTGTTCAGAGATGTAAAGTGTGATGCCGAGGACGCTGGGAACCAAACTGTGGGATGTTCATAACACACGTTTGAACTGGGAAGGTGTGTGTTGCGTAAGCTGGCCGGGGGGGGGGGGCAGAAACCTCAAACTCAAAGTGAAAGGAGTGGGGATTTTTGTAAAGAGCTATCTATAACAAATGGCCTTGAATAAAACATCAGCGCATCTATTTTTTATGGCTTCCCATGTTTCCCTCCTGCTTCTGAAGGGAAAGTTTCTGCTCTTTCAGGCAGGTGTAACCTCGGCTCATCGCTCTGAAAGGCCAGCATGATTCTGCTGGTGGTGGGCAGCGGCGGCGTCCTTGCCACATTGAATATCCTCAAAGTTCAAAGGAGCGGGTTTATTATCTGAAGAGCTGAGGCTCGGAGGTGTGAGGGGATGTTTACCAGCTGCTTGATTTCAACCACATTAAGCGAAATGAGGAAACAGACGTCGCCAGCCGAGCCTGTGGCCCCACGAGCCCAAGGCTCGGCTGGCGTCTGATGAATAGTTCGCACCTTTTTAATGATTCCCGTTTGGTGTTACTGGGATCATTTCTGAGATGGAATCGAGGAGCAAAGACGCTAACCTCTGTGAAAGCCGCCAGGTTTCCTGTGCAGCCCGAGCCATGTTCCAGTTCTGAAATCACAGAGTCGGTGAACTGGAACAAAGCGCGTTTCTGGCCGGGGCCTTTGAGCCTCGGCCCTCGTTTGAAGTCTCTCTCTGCCGAGTTTGAAGACATTGTCCGGACACGATCAAACTCGGCAGCTATTGATCCCTTTGCAAACCAGACGCGAGACTTACTGGACATGTTAACAACTTTGGAATGAGTATTTTAATTGTGCAGGTCGTGACAGGGAGGCCGCCGCTCCTCTCCCACGCCACAGTTTGACATGAAGGGAAATACTGAAATAAAAGCATTGAAATAGACGTTAATGACAGCAAACGATTCTGCTTAAAATGCTATTTAAGCCCCTAAACTGAATATAAAAATCCACTAAACGCATGAGTTAATTAAAAGTAAATGTGCTGCCACTCAAAATGTGTTTTACAGTTAGCGCTGCGACGTCACGCGTGTTGTTTTCCACGGGTCACAGCATCCAAGCTCTTGCATCACTGCGATAACTGCAAATGCCACGCACTGATTGTTCGGAAATCTTTTAATACTTGTGCCGCCGCGCCCTGCTGGGATGTGGACTCTCGACTCCACACGCGGCTCTGGCGGGCCAACAAAGGACGGGCCTAATACTCTGGAAGAGGAGGTTTTCGAACATGACACTTCTCGCTTGTTTGAAGGAGGGTGGAGGAGAGATTTCTGCGAGCCGAGTCGACTCCCGCAAATCAATAGTGCATCTTGTGCCGGGAGACAGCCGCTGTGGCATTTGAACTAGATAAAACAAGGGTTTCCCTCCACCACACCTCGGAGAGCCGAGCAGCAGCACCAAATCCCAATCGGTTGAGAAGGATACAGACGAGTCCATCTAAATCCCCCCCTGACTCAGCTGCGGACCCCCGGCGGTCAAAGAAAAAGGGAGAGAGAGGAGGGGGGGAAAAATCATCTTAAAAGGAAAGGTCCAATCTATGTAGGTTAATACTCTCTGTTGCTTCATTTAGCTCTGTTGCAGGCCCACTGGGGCGGCTGCAAAAAGTTCTGGGAGCCGGGAGGCACAAAGGCTTTTATTTATTTATATGAGGGGGAATATATAGCAGGAAGTAATCTGGTGCAAAAGATGTGAAAAAAGCAGTTTAAAGAAGTTGTGCTGCAGATTCTGGAACGACTGCAAAAAAATAAAAAAGAGGAAGAAGGAATAAGCAGCGGAACAGTTTTATGTGCACAGTAAATTTAGTGCACACACCGTGGAAGCATGTGAGCTCATGTTGTGAGATGAATGAGACGGGCTTCCCCCTGTCGTCCACTCTCTGCCACACATGTACCCGTAAGCAAGGCACTTGGCTCTTAATTACCTCGCTGAACCAGCTCGTTTGTCAGCGGCGGACGGAGGACGGACCGGCAGCTCTCACGCATGCAAATGCCAATGAAGCTGTCGCTATCAAAGACTTTGCATGACTCACAGGACTCGAGCCCGACTGTCTGAGAGCAGTTCGTCACCCCGCTAACCTGCGGTCAGCCAATTATCTGGATCCTGCTCCAACGCTGGAGTTTTAACTCTGGTGACAAGGGTCTCGTTCTGGCTCGCATGTCATCTTATTCCCCCCCCCCCGGTTGCTGATGACATTGTAACACTAATTACAGCTAATTGTTCTACGCTGAATGGATTTAGTCACATTGCAAATGATACACCATTGGTCAGTGTCACAATGTTTCCACAGAAAATTTCAATGGGGAAGGGAAATTTGCACAAATGAATGTAATTAAGAAGCACATTCATTACTTCTAATTGCATATGAGGACACTCAAAGTGAAACTAAGATTGGACTCATATGAATAATTAATGTGGCTAACTGTACTGAGCGCCATGGCGCCGCCGCCGTCACATAACGGCGTGTTAAACCGCTGCCTGGAATCACAGAATGTTTTGCACCGAGGCTGTTGTAGTTCAAATCTCCAATCACAAGCAATTTAACTGCGTTTTTTTTCCCTCTCTCCCTTTATTCATGGGCAGATTGTGTCTAGACAGATGAATTCCACCGGAGTATTAAAAACTCAAGTGGTACCAATGTGTTTGGCGCACTGGATCAAGTCAAGTGGCCTTTTGCAAAGACAAGAGAAGGGCCAGTTGTAAATCATTCAACCGGAAACTTGGTCCGAGGGCTGTCATGGAAATGTTGGAGCGACTGGGATCAAACAGAGCGAGAGCTCAGGCGGCCATGATCGCATTATTTGTCTCCTGCTATCAGGAGCTGTGTAATGTTCTATAAGAGCTTTAGAAACAAAACATTTGACAAAGTGAAAAATGACTTCAATATCAAACAGAATAATTGATTAAAATCTGTTGCTGGATTAAAAAAAAAAAAAAAAAAATCCCCCCGTGTAAAAACGTCTCCAGTTTTATAATACAGAGAGCAGCATGCCTAAAACTGTAATCTCATTACACTTGCAGTATTTAAAAAGGATTGGCTTATTTTAATAGCAGATTTAGATCTTAGACAGACAAGGTGTAAGCTGGTCATTTGAAAGCCATATGCTGCAGATTAAGATACGGCACTGACATAGTTTTCATGCACTGCTTCAAAACCGCCGTCAGCGCGCCGCTCGGGCTAAATCACAAGCTCCCAAATCCCTCAACTCCGAGGACAGGAGAGAGAAATAAGTATATTACAAATTGTCCTGAGAACAAAATTGTGTATTGTTGGAAAAAATGTGAAGGATTTACACTCGGGGGGATTTGCCCCCACTTTGCTGCACTTTGTCTGAGGGCTTAGCGCTGTTCGCTGTTTGTGACATGATGGCTGCCGTCGCTCAGGACATCATCAAGCCAACGTCAACACGCAGCAGCCGCGCGGGCGGCCTGGCATCAATAAACACACACAGATAAAAATGCAGAATTCAATTATTCCATGTCAACAAAGCCGCGGACGATCACAAGTGCACCATCGCATCACTCACGACAGCTATCGCTAAAAGACAACGGCAAACTCCATTGGACACCGCTGCCTTCAGTTTCCTGCGTGAAGCAGCAGAGCTGGTGCTAGTGCTCGTTCCGGGCTAGGGCCTAGTGTGGAACCGGTTCTTTCTGTTTCCACCAACAAAGAACTGGCTCCAGGCGCTAAATGCCGGTGCTTAGCAGGGACGCTACGTGCCGACAGAAAACCAAACTGATCAGAACCAACTTCGCACTAGCACCGAACTAGCACCTGGTTCTTTTGGTGGAAAAGCCCTCTGGATGGATCCAGGGAAACTCGGTCCCGTGTGCTGGGACGTGGATGTTTTGCTGCCACAGAGCAGACCGTCGATATGAGCGAGTGTCAGCTGGAACAGCAGCGCACATCCTTCTTATTCCAGGGGAGAGATGCATCGCATGTCATTATACGCTCCCGTTTTTGATGTTTTGATGAAGTGTTGCAATTTGGCCAAAAGGGACAGGTACGATTCATCACGCCTAATTGTTCTGGATGTGTCGTACTGTAGGAGCCCGCAGCAGACGCACGGGGGGGGGGGGCTAAATAAAACACGCATGCTAATGATATTAATTTGAGGCTTTTATCTATTTGTCGAGACAGAAGTGGAAATATCAGCCCTTCGCCACAGTGTGCGACAAAAGAGGCGAAGGGAGAAGAGTGATGGCGGGGAGGTGGAGGAAGCCTGGAGGGGGAAGCAAGGGCCCATAAAATGAACAGCCGCCTAACTCATAAATAATAGAAACATAAAATGTCATATGAACTTTATTTCAAGAGTGGGCGGTCTAATAAAGATGCAGGTTTAAAGAGGGAGTCAGAGGAGTTGGGAAATTCATTGTCATAAGAAGGCCACGCGGCTTTGCCTTCGGCGCGGACCATTATTCACCGCCGGCTGACATTCAGGTCCGAAACACCTTTAACGAAACAATACTGCTTTGGAAGTTCCCCTCGTCTCTTTTCCCACTTTCCCTGTTTTTTTTTTAATATATTTTTTGCTTTACAAATTGAGACGACATGATAAGAGACTGCCACCGCCATGCCAGCCTGCTGCTCATCGATAAAGCCATATCGAATCCATCTTAGCCCCACATCTCAGAAACGGTCAACACACACTCGGGATCTATCTCTCTTTTTCTGAAGGCACCATCGCAGAGTCAGAGTTTATCTGACTTCACTTCTAAAAGGAGAAAATGGAGTCAGATGAGTCAGGCCACTTTTTTTTTAGCTGATGTGGTGTGTGTGTGTGTGTGTGTGTGTGTGTGTGTGTGTGTGCCATCACACTGCAGCAGCATCTAAACATAAATGAAAGGCCTTTTTTGACCTTTTGGGGCCTGGAGGAGGGGGGGAGACAAGCCACACCCCCTGGACAGGTCGCCACAGGTTAAAGCAGTCAGTGGAGACGCTGTGGCCTGTGGGCGGAGCCTGTGGCAGCTGCAGAACCTCACGTGGGCCTGAATCAGATGGGAATTCGAACCCGGAGCCTTCATCGGCGTCATCCCGCTGCTCTGTAATCGATTCAAATCTTATCAAACATTCATTTCCTGAGGCTGCAAAGGCGAACGATCAGAGTATCCATTTCTTAATCACTGGTATGTACGAGTACACAAATTGGATGAAATGATGTTCACTCCATCGCGCCTGATTTAACCTGTTTTCCCTCTCGCTCGGCGTCATGTGACGACGCAGATATTAAACTCTCTTTGATTCTGTTAAGACTCTCACTCGGCACTGATTTTTAATGCTGCAATTTATAAAAGTACACATGCACTTACTGCATTAGCGCGGCGCGCTATCTGAAGCTAATGCTCTCACAAATATTACCCAAGAGGGAAAGCGGGTAATAAGCGCAGTATTTGAACAAGTTTATGAAGTATGAGATGTTTATGTCACCGACTGTTAATGAGATGATGAGAGAGTGTCTGTGCACATGAATCACACGTTAGTGGTGAATCCATTAAAGACCAGCTGTGGGGGGGTGGATGTTAGCTTCTTGTTGCTCTCATCAGAAACAGAAAAATGACGAACGGGACGCCCCGCCCCCACGTAACTGAGCAGGACGCCAGGTGTTCGCCGAACTGAGGGAAGCAACGCTCAACCGCTTCAAACTAAAAATAGACGTCGATGAGAAAGAGCCTGAAATTGTCTCCATGACAGAACTTTGAAATGTGGATCCCTGCGTTAGACACACACACACACACACACCTTCCATACTGCACAGTGGATTGTTTACTACCACTTCAGGGTGGTAATGCTCGTCATTCCTCAGCCAGGAAGCAGCGCCGGGCTCCGGCTCGCCTATCTGTAAAAGTCAACATGCACCACTGTGCCGTGCAGCGCCCGAACCGCTCCGGAGTCTGTAGGAGAGGACGCAGGTTTACCTTGGGACACACCGCTCCGAGTGTGTGTGTGTGAGAGGGACAAGGCCACATTAATAACATCATCCTCTGTTGTGAGCATATTTTTCTTTTTCCTATACGTTTTTTTGAATCGTCCGTGTGTGAGTTGCCACGCAGCGACAGCTGCCTTATGAATCATTTGAATAAATTCGGCTTCAGAGGTGTAATTCCCCCTGCGTGGGACAACACTTACAGAATTAGCTGTCAATAACAAATGCAAGCTACACCCTGCGTGTTGTTCTGCGTTGCCATGACAACGTCTGCTGTGATTAAATCCCGTTTATTTGCATACGGCTCAGATGGTTTTTCTGGTTTCATCTCAACACAGAAAAACACAACGAGCTCAGGAAACACGCCCCCCCCCCCCCCCCCCCCCCGGCCCAGGAAACCCCCCCCCCCCCCCCCCCCCACCTGCCACTCGGGGGCGCGACCCTCGCTCCTGCACGACCTCACCACGCACGTCACGATGACACCAGCTCGTGACCTGGTGTCTGACGGGAATCGTCTGCTTGTTAACCGAGTGTAAGGCTGAAAATGACTCTGACTCTGAGCACAGATGGCCACATGCAAATTACACCGCACGGGAAAACAACACCAAAGAAAACAAAGGGACTGGGGATGTTCGCAGGACTCACTGGATTCAGGGTCTGAGTTTCCGTCGCCCTCGGTGCGGCTGTTCGGTGACGTCTGCTCGTAGTACTCCTCCTGGGCGAAGCTGAGGGGGAGCGGCTGGGCGACGCTGGCCGTGCTGCTGGGCTCCGGGTCCCCCAGGCCGCTGTCACTGCAGCTCTCCTGGGACCCGTCTGGAAGATGGAACGTCACACGACGCTGGGTCTGAAGCACAAACAACACGAAACGCTCGGTTGGACATGTTGCTCCGAAGCTGTTTGGAAGAAGCCGTAGACAAAGCGAGCAGCGGCGTGTGATTGAGTTCAGAATCAGCTTTTGAAGTTGGGCCTGACTTGCAGTTGGGCGCTGCCCTCACTGCTGAAGAATTACAATGCTGTCTTTTTTTTTTCTCTGAAACTGTTTTTGTGGACAATCTATAGAAAATAATAAAACTGTTTTCATGGAGCAGAAGAAAGTAGCTGCAGTGAAAAGTGCAGGAGCAAGGACGCTCCTCCTGCAGAGCCTTTTTCTAAATGTTCTATTTCACCGGCTGCACAATTTCAATTCCTGCCACCTTTGTATTAATGTGTCGAACCCAAACTGTCTGCATTAACAACAGATGCTTTTATTTTACTTTTCTTCTGATCAGATATAAAACACCCTCTGCTTCTTTTCATAAAGAAACATTCCAGCGGAGCGTTAAAGGCGGCGTCTCGCCTCCGCTGACAAACAAAGATGAAGAGCGTCTCCGTGAGCGGCGACAGCGCGACGCGTTCACGGGTGAGTGACGACTGTGAGGGGAGTCCTCCCCTAATTGAATTAACTGTTGTTGTGGCAAACACTCCATCCATCATCTTCACCTGCGCTGAGTCTGGGAACCACGCGGCGCTGCGTCCTGTCACCGTTAACGAAGCGGCGACCTCCTAACCCCAAAAACAGAGTGTGGAGCATCAGAATTGAGATGGTTTCTGTCTCCGAGAGTCATAATTGAGACTTTCCCATAATAGCTGGGATGTGTATCAGCAGGTTGAACCATGTCCCAGTTTCCCCTCTCAGCCAGTTCAGACACAAAAGAGGAGAACGCGCGTCGACGCTTTGATTGGTAAAGTCTCGGGGATCACAGGCGCGCGGGGCATTTGCTTCTGAAAGGTTCAGGCCTCTTTGATTTCTCCCGAGGTTTACAGAAGTTCATGTTGCAACCTTTCTGAGGAGCTAAAAAAAGAAAACACCTTTTTTATATAAATATATATATATGCTGGTGTCAACATGGCAGCACTTCTCCAGAATCCACAACAACCACTGGAGCTGCTGGGAACACTGGGTGCGTTTCCCCTGGATCCATCCTCTGGCTCTAACTCTCCTCTGTAACCTCGTGCTGCATCCCACTGCATGGAGGCATAAAAGCCATCAAATATAATTACGCCCTCAACTGCGGTTATTGCAGAGAATTTTATCCGTGTCATTATTCAAACTGATAAGACGTTTCTTCTTCCTCTTCTTCTCTCAAACACAAATACAACTGCAGCGCACGGACATCTTGATTTCCTTCAGCGCTATAGCAACAACAGCAATATGAGCGTCCTGAATTAAAAACATCATTAACACGTGCAGCTCCAGCTCAGGAGGCGGTGACGTCTCCGTGCGCACATCCTTATTTTCGCTCCTCCGCGGCTATACCGAGCCCATGAAGCGCTTATTGTTCTGTGATAAGATTAAATAAGGCCAGGAAAATAGAGCAGAGAGGGGGAGAGAGAGAGAGAGAAATAGTCGCACACTAATGAAGGAGAAACTGCCAAAAACCAAGTGCACAAAAAGCTTCATTTAAAAACTATCAGAGAGGGTTGACTAACCTAAATCCACACAATTAGCGCCCTGAAAGCACAACTGAGCCGCTTCCAACGCCGCGGCGGCGAGAGAGCTAGCTAAATATTCTATTTACTCGATTTATCTCGATCCCGAGGCCACAAATCAAAGTGCGAGCGTGCACGTGTGTGTGTGGTGGGAAAAAAGACGGATGAGGAATAAGAGAAAAGGGCACGCAGCCAAAGAAAGACACACACACACACACACACACACAGCCTTCACCTGTTGTGGGAGATAACTCTCCACCTCCAGCCTTTTGTGCCTATTAGCTCCAGCTGAGAGGGAACTGTTACCTCTTCACGTGCGCAGCAGAAACACAGAAAAATGCGAGATTAGAACAAATCTGTGTCTGACTGAAAGTGCCGTGACGAGCTCGAGGTGCACTTCCACCGTTCCGAGCAGACTGGGGTGGGTTTTTTTTTCCCCCCTCATGATTTTATTCATCTGCGGCGCCAGGGACGAGATGAATACCTTGTTGGCAAAATCGTATGGCGCCGCGCGCCATGTTTGCCCACGCTTTCAAGTAGAGTAAATATCAAGTTGTTCTCAAACAGTGTTGGCAGCTGTTTCTCAAACGACTGCACAAGCGAAGTCCAGGTTCCAGCAGAAGAAAGAGCCCACTTATGGAGGGTTGGCAGCGCCGCGGCAAAGCACGCGTCCTCGCCGCATGACTCTAATTATTGGGAAGCGGCTCCAACAACGGCATCCAGAATCTATTAGAACAAACAGCTGTCCGTGACAATTAGGACATAATCATTTTCCATGAGGGACCGTCTTCATTTTCAGGCTCCTGTGTGTTCGGGCCCATTCGAGTCGGTGGCAGATGTTAAGAAAACGCCGAATGCGACTCGACGACGCGCTCGATGCTAAGTTGTTTAGCTGCAGCCTTAATTACCATTAAAGGCCATTAATGTCTGTTAAATACCTCACGTGCGAATAAAACATTCATGCGCAAAGGCAAACATGACAGACGCAAACAAACGTGCACGGAGGAGTCAAGGTGAGTGTGTTGTGAGGCTTTATCACTTATTTAAAGAAGCTGCCAGAAATCCATAAAGCAAAGACAAGCTGCGGGGAGAGATATCAAGACCAAACAAAGCCGTTCAGCCAGATAAAACACTGCCTTGAGAAGTATTTACACAGAGATAAACCGAGCAGGAGCCACGCACGCCAAGTCCTGCCATATACCGGGCCAGCCAACACCCCCCCCTTTGGTTACCGCCCAGACAATAGGCAGATGGGGCCGGGCTGCCGGATTAGGCCTCAGTTATATTTAGATACAGAGGAGAGGAGGCTGAGGAGCTTCCACCTCTGAGTTTTGATTATTGTACATACACCTCCTCTTCAGCCGGCGCGCTGGAGAAGCAGCGGAGGAGGACTCGGCTGTGAGTGATAAACAGGGACCACTTAGGAGTGAATCAGGGGAGATTGGCTCTGCCGTCTCAGATAAGCATCAGCTGGCGGGCACACCTAGACCTGCATACCTCTGCTGCTGATTTGTCATGTCACACGTCTTATGTGCAGATAAGAGAAAAGAGACAGGCAAACTAGCGGCAAGGAAAAATGAGAAAATCTAATTGAAACCCCCTGAAAAAACCTGATTTTGACGCTGTGGGTGCTTCCTCTTCCTTTTGTACGTGCCGTTCCAGAGCGGCCTATTATGTGTGAATCGGGGAGTTAGCAGGAACACGCTGGAGGGAGGTGATATTAACAAGTGGCTTGACAGATAACTGACGGAGCCAATGAATTTGTTATCGAATTAATCTGCGATTGAGTCACGGGCCCATCTCCTCTGAGCAACATGAACGGTGACAGCAGGGGTCGCAGCCCCGCCCCCCCCGCCCCGGCCAATGGGGTCGCGCCGCCACTACCTGATCACGCAGCAGCTACCTGTTAGCACGGAATACAAAAGAGGACATAAACACAGCAAAGCCTTTCACACGCACAGAGAGAAACGCTGAAAC
The DNA here is from genome assembly GCA_016785235.1 of Pseudorhombus dupliciocellatus. Taxonomy (NCBI): domain Eukaryota; kingdom Metazoa; phylum Chordata; class Actinopteri; order Pleuronectiformes; family Paralichthyidae; genus Pseudorhombus; species Pseudorhombus dupliciocellatus. The sequence goes on along the minus strand of JAFBJW010000129.1, from coordinate 2,207,785 downwards.
AACGTGACACGGAGCTGTTACATCAAGGTAAACTTCACAATGCAGCAGCAACAAGGAGAACGTTTAGAAACGATGAGAGGAAGCCTTCGACACTGATACCACGGCTGGGAAAATATGCCACCTGATAATTGACGGCTGCTGTCCTCAACACATTTGAGTTGACGCTCTGAAGAAAAGACGTTTAACAAAAGACCGGGTGTGACACACGTAGTATGACGCTCATGCACGTGCACATGCAGGGGGCGGAGACTTACGTTGACGGAGGTGAGCTTGCCCAGCTGACACGCCTCCTGCAGGGACAGAAGAACAGGCGTCTCAACTTTTCAGAGTCAGTCAGAGTTCGACGATGACGACCTCATAGATTGTTAGAGTTAAAAGTCTTTTCTTTTTCCTCAAGTTGGAATTGAGATTTAAGATACACATTGATTTTCCGCTCAGACTCGGTGTGCGGAGCACGGGAACGTAAAGAATAGGGCAACCCTGACATCCTGACAACGCTGACACTTTGATAAAGATGTTTTCTCTGCGTGTCAGAGAGGAAAGTGAACAGAATATCAAACGATGCATCAAAAATTAACAATAAACAGCGACAAGCTTCTAAATTGGGAACAAAAGACACCCGCAAGCCAGCAAAATAGCATCCTCTCTCCGGGGACCGAGATAACTCTCGGAGAGATAAGACTATTTAATTTTTAATCACCAATTTTGTTTTCTTTGTACTTTGTGTAATAATCTGAGTACATGACTTGATTTGCAAGGAAAATAGAAGGAATCTGGCGGCGAGGAGCCACTTAGACCGAGGAGCTGCGGCGAGGACTGCCGGGGTGGAATGCTTAAAAACTGAACAGGAAACAAGTTGGTGTCAACAGATTATCCCGCCATAATTGTTCACCCAGGGACTCCGGCGCCGACGGAGCGCTGCGGCGGCGCTCTCTAATCTGTTCGTCTGAATACAAAAAAGGAGGCTCATGGTGGACGAGCGAAAGAGGGAGAGATTCACATCGCCCAACTTCTGACAAACAACTGGCTGACGCCGAGGAGCTGCAGCGTGGGCCGCGTCTCACAAATGATCGGGCTGCCAAGAGCAGATGCACAAATGAAAGTTGTGTGATTTGTACATTGATAACATCGCTGTCAGTGGATCCAGTATCAACAGTCTGTTGTTATTGTTCCAGCAATAAATCTATGTTCGAAAATCATCTTTTGATGGGGATTTGAGTCATTAGAAAACGGACGAGAGGTGATTTATTGAAAATCTAAACCCAAAAAGTCAACAAGCAAAGAAAAGATAAAAATGGAAGCCAACCACACTGTGCCTGCGCCACACGACACAAACTCCGACTCAGCCTGAGAACACATTTCGCTCCTGACTCGGAGGCACCGGCGCCCTCAGGAGCAGGTGGGAGGAGCCAAAAATAGAGTCAGGGCTCACATTCAAAATCCAAAGTAACAAAGAAAAGTACAATCAGCTTCAATGACAAATCAAAAGGAATAAAGGGAATAATGAAAAGAGGAGCGCTCGCTCTGACATCACGGTTTGAGACGTTACGCCACAAATCCAGTTTTGCATTTTTGAGCACGCCGACGTTTGTCAGGTGTTTTTGAGGCCGGCTCATTTGCATCCACTGACTGGTCATTTAAAGCTGGGTGTTGCCGTCAGCCGCTTGTTTCTTCTTCTAATGTTTTATTCAACGTCTCGTGACACACGCGTCACGTTAGAGACCCTGACAACCAATTAAATCTATGATAATGATGCCGAGGGATCTGAGGGGGCGACCCGCTCTCGTTTCGATAAAATTCCAAACAGCGGTTGCACGTGTGATTGTCGGAGAACGTCTCGCCGCGTTTTTCCTGTCCTCCGTGAGGACTGGTCGGCGAACTCCTCTCTCGCGCTCGCACTTTCAAAGCCCCCGCACGCGTGCACGGGAGAGCTCTGCCTGAGATAAGTGCATTTGTTGGTGAACCACATCAAAGTGGAGAAGGATGTCTCAGCGAGCGGAGCCGAACCTTTGATCGCCCCGGGCTCGGCGATCATTAAAATATTGGCTAAATAATTGATTAAAAACATTATTGTGCATGTGTTTCCTGGGTTTTTAGACACTGGCTGTGCAATTACTGCAGAGTGAGTGCAGCTACCCCAGAGGAGCCCAGAGTGCACGTAGGATTGTTGTCGTTTCTCATGCACGCTGCAGAGGACCTCCCTCCTCCCTGACGCAGAGGGGCGTGGCTCATGGCGGCGGGGAGGAGCTCAGGCCGCGTGCTGGAGGGAGACAACGAGGGCGCCGAGTGTCGGGGGCAGAAAAATGGACCGTTTTCCATCAGCCTTTGTACAGAGGCCAGTTAAGCAATCTCCCTCAGTACACATGCATTTACATTTAAAGTGTAAAAAATGAATATAAATGATGATTGTAACTGCGGGAGAACTAGATCTATATTCATTACTGGGACCGCCTCGCTCTCGGCGTGGAACAGAAAAGAAAAAGTGACCCCACGTTCTCGCTCCGTCGCAGGTGAAAACAGAACGTGACGCAGGCCCAACGTTCAACTGGTAATTGCTGGTTACTGACATTTTCGGCTGTGATTTATGAGCCAAACTCAATTCCGGAACGTCTCATTCTAATTTCATCAACGTATTAAAGCACGTTCGAAATAATTCAGAAACACGTTTCAAAGCAATTACAGCCACAGAAGTCGTTGGTGCCCAGACGGAATATGTTTAAAAAGTTGGTCTGTTGAGCACGCGGCCAATCACATGGCTCCTCTGGGTTTCCAGGGTCCACGACCGACCAGGAGATGTCCTCTGACCTCTGACCTGAGAGGCTCTGACTATGTCAGTTGGCAATTACTCTGACTGGTGTCCAAATATCCTGCGGCCTCTCGCTCGCTGATCCACCGTGAGGCGATCACACAGAAAATTAAACGCAATGAGAAACTGCTTTTTTCAACATCTCCTCGATCTCTGGACCAAACCACTTCATTATCTCCGGCTGTTGAGTTTTTTGTTCAGCTACAGTAACTTCAGAAACTGTGCATCAAGGTTCCCTCGCTTCTGTTTGTAAAAATAGTTTTTAGAGCATATGATGTGATGACTTCAGGCTACACTGAAAGCCTTAAAAACCCGTCCTCCCTGGGGTCCTCGTGCTCCTAATAGTTCAACACTAATGAGATCTGCGGCTCCTGTCTCAGCAGCCTCCCACGTAGCTCTGGATTCCGTCAGTAAATGTAAATACTTTCTGAAGGTGGAGAGTCACTGAGCGAGACACGGAGGCGGGGAAACATGCCGGGCGCCACGGCTCACCACAGCTCGCCGCGTTCCACGTTTGTTGCGACCCTGACACCTGGATGCCGCCGGTGAGTCTCGCTAAAGTGCTGCTGTTCAGTTTAACTAGTCTCTCCGCGAGAAGCTGGCCAAAAAAATAACAGTGAAGACTGACTCGTCTGCGGCGCTCTGTATTCAGCGCCGCCGCCGCTCGGAGCGCGCGGGAGAGAAGCATGTGGCCGGCTACCAAGCGGCTTTCCCCACGGACGAGATGGACGCGTCTGAATTTATCAATGGGAGGGAACTGACAGCTCTGTCAGGTGGCCGCACGCACGTATAGCGCGAGTGGCAAACGTGGACGTACGTGCCATCTGCTCGCCGGTGCGGGCGCAGGAGACGGGGCCGCAGAGTTCAGGCCACAGACGGCGAGATGAAACTGTTGCAAAGCAAACACGTCGTCATCAAAGGGGCCTAATAAAGTCTTCAATACACTTAAGTGTGGCCTGAGATAAACAGAGGCCCCATCCCCCTGTCCGCAGCGCATTGATGCACTTATTGACATCCAATAAAGGGAAACCCTCTCAGCGAGCCTCTCGGAGCGGCGTAAATCCTGCACACCTCTCCAGGAGCGTGCACGAGGAGCAACTTTCCTCCAACACAATTACTTGACAGCAATAATGTCACGGCGCGTTCGAGCCCACTTTGATTTACACTTGGGCGCCACGTTGCCTTTTCATCAGCTTATTATTATTAAGTGGTCTGTATGTGTGTGTCCCCCCCTCCCCCCCCTTAGTGAGATATTGATCCTCGCAGTGTACCGGCCCCTCCTGATTTCATTAGGCTAGCTGCTGTTAATTACTCCACATTCTAACCTTTCGCTGTTTCATTTGGACCGACAAATTGGGCAAATTAAAAAAGGGGGGGCGGAGGTGGGGCAGGAAGAGGAAAGGCGGGCGCTGTAACGTGGACCCCTCCCTCGCTGCGGTGCTTGTGTCCCAATCCCAGGCGGCGGAATGACATTTTAAATCGTTCCTCGTCGTTCTCTTTGCTTGTGACATCGGGACGATTCATGACCAAAGCCACAAGAGCCGCTTGGTTTCTCAGCTCTCAGCCGCTCCTGATCATTAAAGCGCACTTTATTCATTCATGCATATTTATTTACAAGGATCATGTCGCCGCCTTAACGAACTTCTCAAAATTTTGTTCTACACGGAATCAGAATGCGGCAGCCGTCGCCACTGACACACCAATTTGTCTTCTCAGCAAAGGAATTAGACGAGTACGACGTGACACATAGCTGCAAAGTTATAATTAGACTAAGTTTAATACCTTATTCCGTGAGATTACACGCGCAGTGCGTGGCATCTAAAGCGCAGGGGATGTAATTGATTAACCAGATGCGACTGGAAACCAGATGATGAGGATGAAGCTCTAAATCCATGTTCAATCAATACAGCTACTTCCTACACACTGAGGGATTATTGATGAAACATTACTGCCCACTTTAATTAGTGACTTACAACACATCACATTATTTCTGGCTTGGTGCACAAAGTGTTTTTGCCACGTGAGTCACGGCGCCATCACGTGAGCGATTCTTGGGCCCAGAGAAGCCCCCTCCTCAAGGTGGAGTACATTCTAGTTGAACCCATTCTAGACGATGCAGAGGGAGGCATTCAGAACCCCCCCCCCCCCCCCACCACCCCTTTGGCGGAGATAATAACTTTGTCATAATTAGCTTGTGGCGCCCGTGAGTGTTGGATTGTGGGTTGCAGTGGGATCTGGGCTGATTTATTGCTTGATTTAATTACGTATCAAAATTCAATTAGACACGCTTTCAACCAAATTCAAAGTGAGTTTTGTCAAGCTCTCCCTTGGAATCAGGCGCGTCTTGAAGGACATCCTTCATAATGCTGTGACATCTAACTCAATAATTATCACTTAGCACCAATCATTCATCTGCGAACACGCGAGGAAAAAGAGACAACAACCCAGAAAAAAAAAAACACGGCGGTTTTTGGGAAGAAGGGGAATCTCTTCAAACGGCGCCGAGCGCTGTGAAACAGACCTTGATCGAGTGGCGGCGTGTAGAAGGTTGCGGGTACTTTGCTAAGTGGAGCTACGTGCTAAAATGCTCTCTGCGGTTGACTTGGGTTTTTACCCACACGGCTCAGACTCCACCGGGGAAAAGACGGGCGCTGTTTTCAAAGTGTCACAGCAGCCTCCGAGAGCTACATTAATCTTTACTGCTGTGCAAATTCAGGATGTCACGGTGTCTATGCTAAGTAGCCGAGGAGGGGAGGCAAGCTCGAGCCAGAGGTCTCCAGCTGTGTGGTGCAGCAGACGCACACCTTGGACAAACCGAGTGGACCGTCCTCGGCCATGAGCGCTGCCAGCCTCCTGTGAAACATTGATCCAGGGAGGTGCCAGGAAAGTGCCTCGGGGATTTTGATCTATACTCGCTTGACAACATAGTTTTTGCAGTTTTTCAGCGGCGTGAATGCGGCGAACATTCCGCGGTCCCTGCTGTCCCTCGTGTCCCAAATGTGTTTTATTAGGCTGTGACCTGGGGACTGTGCAGCTCATTGGTGTAAAGTAATTTCCTGGAACCACCTTGAGACAATGATACATTATCTTGCCAAACAAAGAAAAAAAGAGAAGGAGCGGTGCACACGGTGTCGGTGTGAAGGGCTGCACCTGGTCAGCACCAGCGTTTGCTGTATTTATAGAAGCAACGATACCAAGAATAAACTGGCCGGCAGACGTGAGGCGTTTTCGCTTCCTGCAATATTAAGTATTCATTTCATCGGAGAGGTGACCCCTCGCACTTCCGCACGACCGACACGAGCTCCTCCGCTCCTGCACACTGGAAACTGTTGAAGGGCCTCGAAGAAGACGCTGTCTGAACGTTACACTCCTTTCTTCTGTGCCACGTCGTCACCTCAGGTGAGCGTGCACGGCGTGACCCAATTCCTGAGTCTAATTTTAGAGTCAGACTCAATCTTCTGGTTCCTTCAGAGCGATCGCATGTCCACTCGAGAGTCGACTGTCAAACTGAGGACAAGCGAAGACAATTGAAATTGATTTCGCTTTAATAAACCGGCTAATAAGATGAGTGAGTATCATCGATGAGCGCAGGGAGTGAGGTCACATGATTGGAGCGTCCCTCTCTCTCCCTCCACCAGACCTGATTCATCATAGGAACAATAATAAACGTTTGGGTTTAAATACCTTGAAGGTTAGAGGAGTGCCATCGTCGTCATGGTTACAATGATGAACGAGTGGTTGTGGGTTAAACCAGCAAAGATGATGGTTGGTTTCCAGTGTCAAAGTCGGCCGATAACTGTGAACACAGAGCTCGTGGCTCTTTACTCTCTGTCAGCTGATTCCTCCGCTTACTGCGCCCGCCAGAGGTCACCTGACCATAAAACATAACTGTGGGTCATAATAAGAAGCTGTCACAAACGACCCAGGGGCATTTTTTAAACTGGGGGCCGGCCCGCTCGGTAATAGAACGTCTGTCACGGCCGCTGATGAGAATCGCAGCGATGCATAACAAAATCCAGACCTCTGAAAGTGACCGAACACGCCGATAAATTTAAAGACGCATTTTCCTTTTAACCAAATCTGGACGGAGCAGAGAAATTAATTGAAATGACAGAAAACAAACCCGGCGGCAGGAACCCGTGTTGGCTCTGTATAATATGCTATGGTTCATTTGTTTGCTATTGGGCTCGGTTTGCGCGCGACTCGGTGGCACGGAGATTAGATGCTGCTGCTGGCTCCAAGATAAACCCAAAAGGACAAAAACACTATGTTCACTTGGCTGCGGCGCATTAAACCGTAGAGATGTTATCAGTGGAAAACAAGAAAACACCTCAGCCTCCTTCCATCCGATTAGAGAAAGGCTACGTCTAGTTGTGATCACGCCACGTATTGATCATTTCCTCTGATGCTGGAGGCGGAGGGATCCGCATCTGCATGATCTCAAACACGGGTTCAGATGGTTCTTCGGTTTTAATGATCGCGAGTCAGGCAAAGTTCTGCTTTCACTCATGTTCACTGACGTTGACGCTAAGTGGAAATCACAACATCAACATGCAGCCATGGGGGGGGGGGGGGGGGGGGGGGCAGCCATGGGGGGGGGGGGGGTGGAGCTAGCTGGGAAACAGCTGGCACAGACTGGATCACAACCACATTGAACTGGGTTGAAGCGAGTCACGGTGCTGACTCACCGTCTGCGTTAGCGGGGAGGTGCTGTAGCGCAGTGACCACTGGGTGCACTGTCACGGCTCATGAAGTGAAGCCAAAGCTCCTCCTGGTTAGTGGATGGGACATAAAACTAAAGTACTTTCTGTCTTTTTTGCGTTGGCATCGTTTCATCACACACGTCCACGCTGGGTGGTGGACTACGCTGTGAATAAGGTGTTTTTGTGCCAAATGCTGCTTTATAAACATGGAATATGTGCTCGCTCTCACGGCAGACACACAGGTCAGTGCTGGTCAGGTGTTTACGTTCTCTGATCATAAAAGCCAGAGACCGGAGAGGGAGAGAGGTCAATAGACATGAGTATTTAAACACATCCACGAAGGCAGAAAAATACTACTTGCTGTTAATTACTGCACACAAACTGCTCTGACCACGGCTGGTACTGATAAAATATTGAAAGTCAACGTGGTCAGTATTCAGGAGGAGGAGCGGTTTCTCTCATTGTCTCCGGGGACCAACAGCAACTCTATAAATATTTTGTCAGGCGATTCCTACGAATGTGAAGACCAGGCGAGAAATTCATCCGCTTTGTGGCCAAAAAGAAAAATCCCTCTCTGCTATAAACACAGTGAAAATGCAGAAGAAATCAAGTGTAGTGGTCAAACTGTGTAACTGCATCACATAGTATTTGTACTGTGTACTCAGAGAACAGTGCTCCGTGCACGTCCTCCTCAAATATGATGATGTCAGTTTTTGTGTGTCACTGACGTGGCTCAAAAGCCACAGAGCACCGTCTCTCTCACCCGATCGGGGGCCGTCACCGGCGCCGAGCTGAAGTTCTCCGCTCAGCCGGCGCGATTTCCCCTCCTCTTCCTCCGGCGAGCGCCGGGCCCATTAATGTCTTTGTAGATGGCAAACGCGTGCTCCAGGAGGCCGGTCCCACGCCATGTTTTCCCCCGAACCCCTCGCCGTTTCTCTGGCCGCAGCCAAGAGCATTAACATATGTTCTGGCCGCGCACAGCGCTGCTCTGCATTGGTAAACGCCTTATTACCGCCCGAGCCGCTCGCTGCGCTTCCACTGAATATCCAAAAGTCGTAAAGCACAGCCATCGCTGCCCACTCGGAACAGTGGGGATGTGTCTCTGATGACGGGGTGGGCTCCGTAACATTTAGTCAGAGGCCCTCTTTGCGGAACTGATGTTCCTCCTCGTCTCACGGTAATGGCGGGTGGTAATAATGACAAATAAAGGCAATATTGCGACTGGATGGCGCACAGGGAGCGTAATAAGGTCATCGGCTGGCTCCGTCCTGTATTTATGCCTTTTTAGCATGCAGAGTCAAATTCTCTCAGTATGACTTACATCTCTAAAGACTACACCAGAGTGAAATATGCAAAGGCACAGGGTGAGAAAAATATCCGGAGCCGTGCAGCGTGCGCTCGCCTGGAGAGCGCACACACGCTCGTAATCATTTCCAAACTAGCATTTCCTTTTGTCGCCACATTGGTTTTTGCCCTGTTTTTGGTTTCCTGCTCAAAGGAGTCGTACCCAAACGTTCTTGAACACAAAAGTGGGAGACGACACCGGCGATTGTCTAAACGTTTGACAGTGACACGCGCAAATCAAATGCGGTGAAGGGAGCAAAGTGGCAGGAGGAGAAATAATGAGGTACAGGAGGCACCTCTCAAAGTGTCGCGGTTGTTGACAAGACATCAAATGTTTGCACATAATTGAACTAATGAGAGCATGGATGAGTTTGAGGAATAACCCAAACGACCTCTTGTGTTCACGGAGCGAAGATGTGACGACATTCAGAAAAACATTAAACCCTAAAACGCGGCAGGAATTAGAGGCGCAGCGTGATTGGTGGACGCGCTGACAGCGGTCCTGGTGGGAGGGCGGTAAAGCAGGCACCGCGGAACAGACGACGTTTTCACTGCGAGAGCGGCTCGCCCAGGCTTCCGGTGATTTGCTGCGGAGACGCGGCTCCGGCCCCTGAGGTCGTCTGCATCGGGGTGTTTGCGGTCACTGGCTCCTTGGGGGTGGTTTTTCATTGTTTCCAGATTGAGTTTTTCATTTCTAATTCGGGCCATCTTTGTACCGTCTGCCGGGGATCTGAGGACGGATTCTGAAAGAATGTGTATCAAACACAGACTCATCTTATTCTCGCTCCGAGAGGGGGGGGGGCTGGCGTCCGTGTCATCCAGCAGCGCCGCTCTGATTGATAATGGTTGGGAGGGAAAAAATAAGAGGCCAGGATACATCACTGAAACATGAAGGCATTGAATAATACTTTACTCATGAATAAAATCATTAAAAGAAGCTCTTTTATAACTCGGGCCATAACCACGAATCCTGAACATTTTATGATTAATGCTTTATCTATAAATTACAGGTTTTGAATTTCAAAGCTTTCTTATTTATATATGTATTTATGTTCTGAGTTATTGATGCTTTTATTGGGGTTGTGACGGGCCAGATCACCTGAGGACACGAGTTCTGTTTGCTTTAACTTTTCAGATCTTTGGCTGTTTTTTTTTTTTCCTCAGACAATCTAGTTTGGGCTGCACCATTGTGCAGACTAATGAAGCCTCAAAGGCTTTGTTTAAGTCATTAAACATGGAAATCTAACTGCACAGTTTACTTCTAATGGCAAACAATTACATCAGGACAACCTGCCCAAGAAAATCGATGTCTGGGAAAAAAAAGAGAATTTACATGAATTATTCAAATGTTTGAAACGACTGACGGATCCTTTAGGAGAACATGGTGATCAGGTCTAATCCCGGCCACGTGTCGATGCAGACGCCCACGGTCAGTTGAGGTACAGCTGAGGAGGAAGACGCGGGGTGTAAATACTGCTCGTGGCTGACAGGTGACAAGGTCTGGTTCATGTTTACAGCCAATCAATAGTGATTAGTGGAAGAATCCTCGGACGGGGGGGAGTGTGTTTTAGCCACAGAGCAGGTCTCGACATATCGACTTGAAAAGTGACTGTCTGGGGAGTTTATTCATCTGAGCTCATGTGAGGAATGGGACTCGACCCTATGACCCCGATGGGGCCCATACACACACAGTGACATTTAGATTCATTCAATAAATTAATTAACTAACTTATCAATATCCCATCAATATCAAGCAGGATGAGGATCAACGATTGACTGGAATTTATTTCACTGCGGTGAGTGTGTGTGTGTGTGTGTGTGTGTGTGTTTATGCCGTGTCTATATTTCTTTTCTTTTCTGTTCTTCCCTGAGAGACAAGATCCACCGGAAACTAATTCCTTGTACATGAACAACAGCACGCGCCTGGTCAATAAAGTTGTTTCTGATTCTGACCCTACGACCCTCAGGCTAAACACAGGAGCCTCCTCAGTGTGTTTCCGTATTTCTTTAGTAGCGGGAGACGTGTCCAGCCGTCACTCCGAGGCTCGTTTACACTCTAATTTTCAATTAATCTGTCCCCGTGTTTGTTGCGGTGATTGTAATGAATGTGTAGTGATTCACAATCTGCTGTGGCGTTTCATAAATGATAATGTGAATCATGCGTTCCACGCCGAGTTCATTAGCGACCTGTCAGAGGTCTGGAAGACTTTCAGTTCGCTGCATCCTCGTCTCATTTAGCGTCGCACTCACACAGGACTCCGGATGTATATTTTTAGATTTTCCGTCGACAGGAGGTACGTGAACACCTGCGGCGTGACGACCTGGGGAATCTCCGCCCCCCGTGCTGAGGTATAGTCTGTTGCAGCAGGCCAGATGTGATCATTTCATCAGGGTCATCTTGAATGATTTTCTCGCGGCCTTAAAAAAGAGTCTCATATCCAGCTTGTACGTCCGCGACCCAGGACCACGTGACTTCCCATTAACGGGTCAGGGAGCGGCGCCCACCCTGAGCACAGATTTCCACGTGGACGTGGCCCGAGGCACAGGGGCACCGGCCCCCCCGCCACCGGCGCTGATCTGACAAAGATTTCATATCTGAGGCCTCTGCGCTGATTTGGCTGGTAATTGATTGGAAGCGAGGCCCTCGGATCCCTGATTGGTTTAGCTGGATGTGGCGGGGAGATACGCCGCCGCACGAGAGAGGGAGGGGGCGAGGGGGCGAGCGAGAGCAGCGGAGGGGATCGGGGAAATCTACGAGAGAACTCTCATTTGCACTTTGAGAGAATCCAGAATGAAATGTTGTCAGATTTGGGGCGTCGGCGCTGCACATTTTCTCTCCTCCAGACGAGCCCATGTCAGTGTTTGTGTTTCTTTTCCCAACGCAGCTGACAGGATATCCAATTTGTTAGTGCGTCCGTGAAGATTAGATCTCACCATTCACAGAGAGGGTCGGTTAGAAATGGAATATTATTGATCTGTTCCACATGGAGGCGTGGCCTGATGCAGACACAGTGGTTTTTGGTCCTTCGTCAATTTTCTGCCATTGGCCCTTTACTGCGGGGATCATGTGACTCCGGCTGCTCCTCGTTATCGATTCTGGCTACCTAACGACCTGTGGGAGGAGCCCTGCGTGATGATGCGCAAGCAAATGAAGGCCTGTCATAAAACGGTCCCATCAGACCCTCGCACGTGCCTGCGTGCTGGCCCCTCATGCTGTCCTCCCACTCGTGCACGCTTTGCTGGGCATCCTGTGCAGCGGCCAGGGCCGTGCACGCGGGCCCGCTGCCTTCATTACACGGCAGGCTGGCCCCGCTGCTTTACCTTTCGCCGCGTGACACAGACATGTGGTGCTCGCTAGTGACAGATGCTGCGCAGCGCTGGTCCCAGAGGTCACACATGACCTTTTGGATTGTCTTTTTTTTTCAGTCACAAAGCATTATTTGTTTGACGACGGCCACCCATGCGACCCCGGGCTCCCTGATTGAGCCGTCGGTTGTTGATGCTTGTCTTCTGAGATCACCTCAGATATAGTGTGTGTGTGTGTGTGTGTGTGTGTGTGTGGTCTATGCAATGCCGAGTGTGTGGACGCACATTTTCAGGACGACGCCTCGTCTGCCTGATGCCTCTAACTAAGCTTAATTGCTGCATGACTCGACTCTTGTTTGGATGCCAGAGGGATTTTCTTTTATTATCCAGAATGAATCATCATTAAGATGTGCTTATTCAGTGGCTCCAAAAAATGCTGCTGGAGCTCTGGAGCCTTTCATCTCGCCGTGTTCACATTTGGATCCAAGTTGAACTTCACAGGAGAGAAACGGGCCCCGGGAAGCGAAGCTTAATTCATTTGCCGGGTGACGTTTGGCGGCCGAGGGTCGCGTTTTGTTTGGACTGTAAAACTGTGAGCTTCCCATCCCGGCGTCGCTCGGCGTTGGTTTACCTTTACAGCCTGAGCGCCGGCAGGAACAGGGAGCAGCGCCGGCCCCGTGCTGTCAGAGGTTCTTGATCCCCACCCCCATGCGTTACCCTCTCCATCTGTCACCTCGCTCACAAACATGCACTGATGCATGCATGCACACACGTTCTTCCTGACGTGCACGCCCGGTGCTCTCAGCCAGAACGCCGACAGCGAAGACGCCAGCTAAACCTCGTGTTTACTAGAACACGGACAATTCCGTTCTGGGCAAAGATATTTCTAAAGTTTACAGATTTAATTCACAGAAATACGAATGCGTGCGAGCTCCGGTGCGCACGTGGCCTCCCATCCCGTTGCGCGGTAATGAGCTGCAGTTATTCACGCTGCAGATGCAGAAGGAAACCTTGTGAAAAGCACACAATTTTCTGCCGCCCGAAGCCTGGTGTCAGAAATATGATCTTACCCTCACCTCGCACCCCGGCCGCCGCTCGGTAATCACGCTCTGAGGTGAGGCCACGCATCAATTATTCACCAGAATGCAAGACTTTCACCCTCCATCTTCTCGCTCACTGAAGGAGAGCGTTTAAGAAAAACAGAGAAGAAAATAAGGCGAAGGGAAAATGAGAGAGAGAGAGAGAGAGGAGCCGCTCGGTGGGATGAATAAGCGAGCTGGCCGCGGACAGACAACGCTCTGGATGTGAGTAATAATTGTAGTTTAACAATGTGTGGACCTCGGGGATTTTCACTATGCAATATATGGCCTTTAGACTGGGATCACTATGGAAACCAAAGGCCCTGAACGACCTGCAGTGCCCACCCACTCGGACAGCCGTTAATCATCTTCGCTCAGATCCTGGCACTGCAGAATTTGGCCAATGTGTCAAGCAGCAATTATATATACTTAGTGCTCGGGCAGCCGATCCCCTCCCGCCCCCCCCTCTCCTCGCGCTCACACTCTTAATATAATCACAGAGCAGTCGGTTTAAAAGCCCTCTGTTCATTCCACGATGTGTCTGGGGATGCACACAATGCAGATGGAGCGCAGCGCAGAAAGACAGAGGAGGTTCTATTCTGAGGGCCTTTTCAGATAAATCATATTCAGCCGTTTACTCGTTCCACCGGCCTCCCGAGCTGACTGACACGCTAAATTAGCCCAGCTGGCCCGGCGCGGTCGCCCCACACACTGGGCTGGTGCGGCTCACGCAGACTAATGTGAGCTGACGAGAGGGAGATTATGTTCTGCTGCTAACAGCGAGAACGGGATCTGCAGCCCCGCGGCGTGGAAACGTAAAGAGGGAAGGAGACGTCTGAATGAAGCTGAGGCAGAAGATCAGACGCTGGACAACGAAAGGTTAAAGGTCATATGTTGTTTTGCTCAAGTTTTGTCTCAACGTTGTGATTTCATTGAATGTGTTTGCTGCCCCCCCCCACCGGCCTCCATCATCCATCCACTCAGAAAAAGACACGAGGGTTTTTCAGTTTTTTCTGTTTTTGACACGTTCGGTGCTAAGTGCACTGACTCTGTGTGAATTTCACGACAGAACACATTATCACGTTGAGAAGAGGCGAGCGGGAGCCGGAGGTGAAAGGGGAGCGTTCAGTGAGGCGAGGACAGAGACATCAGAGACCTCAGAGACGCCAGGACTTTGACTGAGCGTGATCAGGACTCATTAGCATGGAATAAATCTGCCCCTCCCACCTCATCTCAGACGAACCCTGAGTCGAACCTAGAACCTAGAACCTAGAACGGAGCGTCACAGGGCTGCTGACATCATGAGGAGTTCAGGCACGCCACGCACTCCACGAAAAGCTCCAAACGTGTGCAATAATTCCCCGTAATGTGGTCTGTCCCGTGGCTGCGGGCGGGCGGGAGCTTACCTTATGAGGACAAATGGGGGGTGGCGAGTGAAAAGACTTCTCCGGTGTCTGGCTCGGGTTCTACAAGAAAAACACATTATCAGGGACATGTTTTCAGTGGAGGGCATCTCCCAGCAAATCTGCAGTGACAGAAGTTGCAGCTTATTTCCTGGACCGCGCCATTAGCATTTTGGGCAATATATTTCAGACGGGGTTAAGCGAGCGCGTCGTGCCGCACACTAATCTGGGGACAGCAGCTTTTGAGGACAGTCGTATTTTAAATCTTTATCATGACAATATCATCTTATCATGCTGGGGGGGGGGGGACGTTATAAATCCTTCTTTGCTAGAAGACTCCAGTGAACATATGTTCAGACCTCTGCATACATGCCTGGGTGCGTTTTTTTTGAGGTTAAATGATGATCACCGCGACATCCCTCCGACACGAGAAAACACCATTAAAGAGGAGACACAAGGTAAGTCAACAAGCCAACAACAGATGGTCCCGCTGCTCGTCATTATGCAAAGACCCAAAGTATTTGCATACTCACAATTCCATCATGAAAAAAAAAAGCACACAACAGCAGCACAGCCATTCTGAGTCGACCTCCGCGAGGAGACGCAAACCCGGCGGGGGGGGGGCGGGGCTCAGGGTCTGCCACCTGGGAAGGGCCTGTTGATTTCCAAGCAGGTGCCTTCAGTTGTGTCCTCATATCCAATTATGTGCCGCTGGTATATCTGATGCTCCCTGACACCATTAATGGCTGCCTCATGCTTTCACCAGGACAGACGACTCCGGGCATCTATATTTCATGGTGACGCAGGAGGAGAACACCTCGACGGCCCGGGGAGAAAAACACGGGGCTTTCAGCGTAAACAGCACGTCATGAAATATGAATGAACAAATGGGCCTGGCTGGGACGATGGAATTAGTTGATAACATTTTCCCGACAGACTGAGCAGGCATTATAATCATGATATCTTAATTGATGTGACAAATACACATGAATTATTTTCTTTGGGGACCGGAGCAGGAAATGCAATTTGCTGCCATTGGGGCACTTTGTGTGCGTGCGTGCACAATAACAAGCCTGCATGGTGATGCTATGATTTCCATAGGGGAAGGAAAGAAATAAATAAAAAACCGGCATGGTGAAAAACGTTCGCTCTGAACTCGTGACGTATCGTCTAATTGTGTCGTCCATTTAAACCAATTGAGTCCAGTTAATCAGAACATGCGGCCCAGCTCTTTCAATACGCAGACTTGGCGTCCTTGTCGCGGACAAGGTCGGAGTCAACAACGCTCGAAGAGAAAAAGCTGAAAAATATTTACAGAAGAAGAGAACACGACAAACAAGACGTTTTTCTTAACGGCTTCTTCGGTGTGTATTCCATCAGCAACAAATCACAAGCACAACGTGAACGAAGCAATATCGACAAATGAAAACGCGGCACGTCGCTCAGAGATGTGCTCGGATCCACTGCTTTAGTTTAAGTGAATAAAGGAGCCTGTTCACGCTTGATACCAGCCAGAGATAATCTAAATCCTTTCCCACACACACACACAGCTTCTCCCCTGGCTACAATTACAGCTGCTTTATTTTTTTGCTCTTGTTTTTTCTTTTTTTTAAATATTAAGTTTTATTTTATTATCTTTGTATGAAATCTCATTTTATTCTTTGAGCAGAACAAAACAGTGTGTGTGTCAGTAACACATGAGGAGCGTAATTATCAAGCATTAATGTTTCATCAGCGCAGGAACGAGCAGGGACAAAACACACGCAGGAGAAACAACTGTCATTTTTCACCTCGCCTTGGGGTCGGGGACGTTTTGCATCTGAGAGGGAAACGCTATTGACAGGGCTTGCAACACCGGCTCTTGGATTACACCACATATCGATGTTTTGCTCGTTCGGGGAGGTTATTGTCATTTGATGAGGCCCAGAGAGCGGCGCGCTAAGATACAGAACAAAGTGTCTTTTCTGAAACATGATGTTTCTTCGTCTGATTTCTTGGAGACACGCTGATTTAGCACAGATCGCTTCTTCTCTGCCTGTTGGCTCGTGTTTCTTCAGAGTGACCCTGACCCTGACCCAGAGCCAGCTCCACGCGGCCCAGGTCCTGATGATAAGACGTAGTAACTCATTTAGGGGTGAGTAGTAGCTTGTAAAGTGTTCCAGTTTCCCAAGTGGGAACCAATAAAGTCAGAACACACGAACATGTGACGCTGCTGTTTAAAAACAACAACAACAACTCGGCTGTGCAGCGACTCCAAAGGCGGAAGTAAACAAGTGAAGCGCTGAACAAAATAATAAGGCAGCAACCGCGAGCGACTGGCGCGGTGAAAAGCAAACGCACCCGCGAGGCCCGCGACGCTTTCGCCGGTCAACGTCCTCGCCATCGCTGCGCCGGCTGTGGAATTTCAACCGGATGATTTCAGGAATGTGAGCGTGGGAGGACGAAGAGGAGGAGGAGAGGGACTCCAGCTGAAGTACAGCGTGTGTGTGAGGGCAGACAAACAATGCCGAGCGGGAGCAGAGAACGTTTACGCTGCCGGGGCCGATTTGAGGGAGAGGTCAGGGAAGCGAGGGAAAGCACCGCCAAATCTGGACGGGAAATGAAGAAATAATGCTCTCAAAATGAAAGGCCGCGCTCTTGAATAAAGATAGGACGGGAAGTCCACGGACGCACGATAAGGCAGTCCGGTCACATTCAGCCGGCCGGGGAGAGAACAAGCGAGCGATTCAGCGCTGAGTGGACGGGGCCTGGTGGCGGCAGCTCAGCCTCCACTGGCTTGATGCCGACGACTTCCCCGGATCCCTCGCTGCTCTCAGCAGCTAGTTACTGCTTCCTCAGCCCTGTGTGCCACCCTGACATTGTTAACCCCCCCCACCCTCAATAAAATATAGTTCCCTCACTAGGATTAAAGAAGCAATGTAGTTCAAGGATTATCAAATGCCTTTGATCATGTGACTGCCATGTTTTTGATCCGCGGCGCGCAGCAGCGAATATATTCTCTTTTTCTTCCCCTTCTGTCTCGAAGCCTCTGTGGACGTCCCCTGTCTTCGCGGCGCTGCAGCGAGAGGAGCTGCTGACAGGCGGCGAATAGAGGGTGAAAAAACACACACGTATATTTGTAATACTGCGATGAAGGGGCGCGTGCTCGCTGCTCATCAGAGGTAAAACACACAGCGGCTCCGTGTTTAAGTTTGATTCACACGTCTGAGCTGTTTTCCCTTCATGTTCAGCTCGCTTTGAGGAGATGACACAGATGTTTGCAGTAGAAAGAGAGGAGCCATAGATTGTTCGCCACTGAGACAGGAAGTGGGGTTTTAGGTCCCTCGACCCCGCTGCTGCTCATTAGCGATTCCGGAGCCTGGGGCGATTTTGCAGCGTTTCAGTTCCTCATCATTGTTATTTAGTGGCCGACTTGGACGCGCAATCAAAGGGACACGCAACATTCGAGGACCGTCCCGCACCGCCCGGGCGGACGCCGTGTAATTGCGAGCCAGGGGATCCGTGATACCTCAAAAAATGCTCTTTATCGTCATTGTTGGATCGGCCCCGATTAATGTCAGCGCCAGGACAAAAACTGGACATATCAAAACAATTATTTTGATGCGGCTTCAAGCAACGACATTTCACCGTGAATGGCACTCAAAGCTCGCATCATTACGAGGCGGGGTTCTGGGCGAAGGGAGCCCATCAAAAAATGATTGAATATCATTTTAATGGATGAGAAGCGGCCGGGCCTTCAGCCTGCCTACCTGCCATGTTGTTAGATAGAGCGTGTCAGTCAAGCTGAGGCGCACGGGAGCAACATACAGAGAGGCTGACACGACGCAAGCATCTCCCCCCTGGTTGGCGTGTTTATCTAGTCGTCCATGCATATGCATACAGAGCGGCGAGGGCTGCGAACCCAGCGCCTGGAGGAAGCTGCACATGCAGCGCTTTGAACCCGTGCCACGCTGGGCCTCGTTTGCACAGCCGTTTGACAACAAACGTAAAATACTACAACTTCAAACCAAAATCCGGAGATGCCGACCGGAGCAAAGAGAGGAAATCGGAGAGGTTACATCCGGCGTGCGCGCTCCCGACGTGGCCGCTTTGCACCAGCGCAATGTCATGATTGCCTTGGCAAGGAACGGGGGCCTGATTTACATGAGAGGGAGTCCTGCAGGCACACAGGAGCTCGCCTCTGACCGAGGAGCCAACACGCCCGCAGAAAAACATTGTAATTACAAGTTACAGAGCCGCTGTGTTTCCAACACACTCGCTCTGCACACAAAGGCGACATGCGAGCGAATCAGGCCGCTCCTGAGCGAGCATGCTTAATATTCTGATGCTTCTGAAATGTTTGCTTTGTGTAACCCGCTCAAATCGTGCTCGTTCTGGCGTTTATACCACGAATGAGTTTTAGGCCTGAATATGTTTTCATGGAGAGGGGAAGTGTCCACGGGTAAACATCCAGATTAGGAGGGCTCTACAATGGGGCTTTAGTCAACAAGTAAACAGCATAACGCGAAAAAAAAAAGATATATTTTAAATTTAAAATGGAGAATGTACACTCAGGAAAAATGATTTTTACAGTCAAATAAAATATAATAAATAAGGGAGCTGAGGTAATGGGAGTATATATATATATATATATATGCTGCACATGTGATTAAAAGAATTGCAGAAATTAGCCGAAGGATGAGATGAAAAAACATTGCAGGGAAAGAAAAGGATGATTGCTGAAACAGAACTGAGCTACACAGTATAAGTATTTACAGTATTTTGTATTTACATGAGTGCAGTGGGACCAGAGGTTGTATATTAGGGACATTTGTGTTTTTATTTCCCCACTGTGCTTTTAATGGTTGCATGTTTGGACGCGTACAATCTTGCTGTGGATTAACTGGGACAGGACAGCACGCGGGCTTATTATAATCTGAAATAGACTATTGTTTTCACTGCATATACAACTGCCATGACTCTGCATTCAGAGGTTTGGTTTCTGAAAGCTGATACCTACAGAGACGGGCGGAGACAGGAACATTTCACTGGCTGATGCGGTTTCAAATTGAGCAACAGAGCCGCTGTGTACCACGAGCCACGGCTGGCATATTTAGCAGTTAGACAAAGGTTTGTGTATCAGCGATGCCCATCGCACCTTCTAAAAAAACAAGTCACACAGGATTGCCATTTTCTTTCAGTTTCAGGCTTTTCTCTCGCCGCCGCCGTCGACCGCAGAGCGTGACCTTCAGGGGAGAGAGGGTGTGACTGGATTTATTTTCTTAGATTTGACCTCTGACAAAAAGCTTTGTGCAGCGCTCGCCGTCTGCACCTCAGCAGCAAACAAAGAAAACATCTATTGTCAGATTTATTCTCCCGAGCTGCCCGATGTGTTAATGCATTCCAAATCAATACCAGCCGGCCGCCATAAAAACAACACCATTTTACCCCGGTTATTTTTCGGATGGTCTAAAATTAGTTACATATCTCTCTGGATTAACTTGGAAACAATAACGCGCGTGTTTACGACTCTGTGAATATTCAATGTGGAAAACATGAGCGAGCAGGCAAACACAATAAATTCACTGCGGACCGACACAGATTGAGGCCACGAGATGAGAGCCTGTGTGCTCAGCAGCTCTCTAATCCCGTAATATTTTGGGTGACTTTCTAAGATAAATACTTTGGCATTGTCTTGATGAGAGCGCCTCGCCTCATTTAAGTGTCTGTGGGATCCGGATCAGTCCACGTGGCGGGAGTCGGACTCGTGCACTTGACCATATAATGTGGCGCGCTTGTCACAACCCAGAATGCAGTTCTGTCTTCAAAGTATATTTCTTGGCCTGCGCTCGTCGCTCACTCCCTCGAACCAATTTGTCATTCTAAGCCCGGCCGCGGCGCTGCCAGCGCCTGGATGATAGCAGCGGGCCTCTCTGATCCAGGCAGTGGCGAGGGAGCGGGCCAAGAGTTCCGCGAGCCTCCCTGGGACACGGAGCGGCCGCTGACGCTTTGCAGATGCTTTCAATCGGACACAGAGTGGAGCTCATGGACTTTGTGAGGACGAGCTCTTTTGTGTTTGTGCGGCGCGTTTGTGCCCGATTGTGTGTTTTGTGTGTGAGGAACTTTTCATACGTATTCCAGCAGCTGATTTTTTTTTTTTCTTTTTTTAAATGAAACATTGAATTATCCTCAAGAGGCTAAGAGTCTGTCTTGATCCATTGCTGTCGAGTCAACATTAAAGCCCAGCTCTAACGCCAGGATGCCAACTCGCCGTTTGTTAATCAGCGACGACAACAACCACTGCGGTTCTGTCGGCGGAGCAGCCTTTAAGAAAATATCACTTAATGAGGAGCAAGGAAACGTTCAACATTAAATTCCAAACGCTGCCCTCCTGTTGAGGGCGTCACACTCACGGCACGGCCGCGTTGGTTCAGGCGACACAAAGACAAGCGAATCTGATCGGGCTGTAATCATTTCTGTGTTGGTCAAATTATAGAGGAGCTGCTCGGCTCTGATGAGCGGCCCCACTCTCAGCTGAGGTGCTCGCCGTCGACCTTTCACACCACCTCTGTTGTGGCGCGGCGTCGTGTGGAGGGTTCGGATGTGCAGGGGCTAATGCATTTTCAGAAAGGAGCAGATTCATTTATCTTGACGCTCTGTCGCTGCGCCCAACAATCATCTCTCTGAAAATAGACTCCTTCGTTTGTCAGACGTGAAGGAGCTGGTCGAACGCGCGGCTCGTTAGACACTGATAACCATGTGACGCAGCGGCGCCAGCCTTTTTATCTGTCAGGCCCTGATTCAGGATCTGATTGGGAATGAATCTGGATGGCTCCAATCAGGTTCCCTTGTATGAGCGCAGCTAACGCGTGCGGCTGCTCCTTGAGCGCTGATGGCAGGGACACGGGCGACCAATCAAACCGGCTGCGTGCCATTCCCCCCGTGACACCGGTGGTGCCGCGTGTTCTGGGGGGTCGCGGCCACACGTGAACCGGGACGTGCAGGCAGACTGGGGCTTTAGCTGCACAAACATCTTTCAAAGGCAGAGCTGCGATGCAAGCGCACATCATCTCTTCGCTTTCTTGCCGGTGGTGATGGTCGCTTGCCAAGAGCCTGAGCCATCGTTGTGTTTACAAGAGGTTAGAATGCGCCCGCCGGGCGCCGTGACTTTACTGCCGAGCTGCTCTGCTCTGCTGGAGTCGGCTCTTGGCAGCGAAACAGCCTGATGCCGAACTCACGGCGTTCGCACTCGGTCAGCGAGCTAGCGTCATTTCTTGTGCTGCGATGCTACGCTAACACATCTGTTTGTTTAAGAATGAACGATGACAGCGTCTTTCTCTCTCATTTCATCAAGTGTTTTTGAACTAAAACCAGTGAGGAGGTTAAACTGCTCCCCCGATGGGCCGATGGGGGAACTGCACCCGCTGAGGTTTTTATACTGCAACTCATTCACACGTAACCGCGCATGGTAATGGCGGCTTCGGTCAAACCGTGAATATCACAGAACAGGTTTCATTTGGTTTGAATTTTAAAGGTAGACAGCGCTCAATAGTGAGTGAAGTACTTGCTAGTTACTGCTACAGTTCCAGCCCACAGTACTACTGGTACTGGTAAAGCAGTGTGTATGCCTGTGTGTGTCAGTGCTGGGTCCCAGCATGCTGTTCTCTTCGCCCTGTGGCGTTTCATGGACGCTGATGAATCATGCAAAGACTCAGTGTTTCGCTGCGGCTTCAGACGCACGCACCTGTTGGAGCCAGCTATGGCCGCTGGACGCTGAGGACGTTTGTGTCTCTCGCTCGGCATTAGCGGCATCTGTGGAAAACAGCTTTAGAGATTTGGACGGCGGCGAAGGAGGAAGGCTTTCCTGGCGCCGGCGCACACAAACACATTAAGGGATCAGAAGCCCAAAGGTCAATGGTGGCTGAGGGCAGAGCTTTGTTGTGTTGTCCTCTCAGCTCAGAGTGACACCACTTTAGCATCGGGCCGCGCTCGCCGCTCTGCCGCAATTATACGGGATGATAGCGGCGTGCATTTAGCTGTCATACGTGACGGATGAGCCGGGTTCTGACGGCAGCATAAAGAACGGGAATTCTCATAATTCTATTTTCTTGGATAAACCCGAAACTGGAGCTGAACTCAGACGTCCTCCTAACACCCGGTGACGCGCTGTCATTAGAGCCGACCATGCAGACTTTCACTTTTCAGGATTTCATTTCAATTTTTCTCTTCTTTTTTTTTTTTCCTGTCCCCCAGGAGCTGAACAATACTCTGTGTGACACTGTGTTGTGATTTAATGTTTTGCAGGGCAACACTCACTGGTTGAGACAAATCCCTAATCCCTCACCAGATAATAATAATAATAACAACAATAATAATAATAATATAAATGTAATCCTTATTCCCAGATGGAACCATTTTGTGAAAAGACAGTTCCGGGCCCTGCAGAGGTTCTATTCAAGACGAGGAGCGATGGGGAAGTGATTTAAAATACACAACAATTAAACTAAGACACACTGGCCAATCCCAGCCGCGGCGCTAATCCTCCCCGACACAGATGTCGCTATTGTAGTGCGAGAAGTTCCCCATTTTACTGCATTAGTGCATTATGCTGCACTCTGACTGTGTCCCCTGGGTATTTGTTCAGAAAAATGAAAATGGATTCTTTTCAGATGCCAATAGGTGCGAGCGGCGACGCCTGTACGTGTCGCTGAAGAATTCAGCTTCAAAGAAGCCGGTTTAAAACGTTTTAGAGAAAGAAAAGAAAAAAAAAAAAACGGAAAATGTCGAAACAGCTGCTGCGGAGTAAATACAGCACAGATGAAAGATGATGAGAGTCTTTTTACGCATTGAATTTCACAAGAGTTGGAGAAAGCACCCGAATATGCAAAAACCACCACGGCGGCAAACGCTCCCGCCCTCTCCAGCGAAGACGACCTGTTGGAGGAGCAGATGGAACCGACCCGATTAATGACAGTAAATAACCCCAGTGAATGTGTCTGCCATTTCCATTTGTATAGGGTCTGAGGGAACATGTTAATTAGCATTCTGATCTTTGGAGCAGCGATAAATAAAGATGAGGGAGAGGCTCTCGTTTCCTCTTCTGTCTCTTTTTGTCTTTCATTCTCTCTGTTGCTCCGACCCTTTTTTCCCTCTCCCCTGTTGAAAGGCAGCCTTTCTAAATCCAATACAGTTTCTCTCAGCGTGAGGCAGCTTCAAAGCTCGGCGCCGTGGTCAGGCCGTGGAGCCTCTCACCCACCTCCCGGTTGTTTAAGAGAGCAAAAGCACAGTTGTGCAGTTTCTTAAACACACAGATCCACCGGAGCACCAACACGGGGACGCTTCTCTCTCTCTCTCTCTCTCTCTCTCCTCACCTTGGACTCTGACATCCCCTGCTCCCTCTCTCATTACCCACTCTCCTGCACAGACCTCGTTATACCCACTCTCTCTCTGCAGCTCCCTCATTTATCTTTTTGTTCTCTCTCTCCCAACCTCACTCCATCTGTCAGTTACCTCACACTCTCCACTCCTCCACTGTAATTTACCTTTTCCCATCTCCGGCTACTTCATCTGCCCCTCGCTCTTCACCCCCTCCCTCGTCCCGTGCCTCCCCTCCATCTTCGCTGCAACTCAATCCAGATCGACGCCGCCGCTCCTCGCCTCTCGCTCTCGATGAAATGTGATTGATGCCGAGCTCGGGCTCCGGGCCGTCCCTCCCCGCCAACACGCCCTCGCCGTAACATCCCGGTGAACCCCGAAGGGAGGACGCCATTACCTCAGAGAGGGGGAGTTCAAGTGGAGGGAGGCCGCAGAGGGCTCGGCCACTAAGCCGCGCCCACCCATGCCTGAGGGTGGGCCGGCGTGGGGGACCCCATGGTGGGGGGCACGAGCCGGTCCGCTGGAATGCTCATTACGCCTCTGTGGGGGCCGTCCTGCGGGGCATCCACTGCGCGGCTGTGGAGCTCATTACGGCAGGCGGCCGGCGAGCCGGAGGCGCCCGGAGATAAGAAAGAGGAGGGCTGCTCAGATTACCCTTAATCAGAGGCACCTGTAGACAGCCGGCCCCTCCCTCCTCATCCCCTTCCGTTAAGCCCCCTCCCCCCTCCCCGGCACACGCTCGGGCTTTCTCGCTGCTATAATTATTGCAATTGCTTCACTTGACTTTCATTCCCGAGCACGGAGCCGCGCAGCCTCCTAATGAGAAACCCCAGCTCTGATCCGGAGGTGTTATTTATTTATTTAATTATTTATTCAACACAGCATGTCCAATGTTAATTATTTAAAGTAGCGTGATTTTAGCATGATGTGCTGGCGGCGGCGGCGGAGGGGGCGTTAATTAAGCTTTAATGTGACACGCGCGCCAAAGTGAAGGGACGTGATGCTCGTGAACTTGTGAAGCAGCGGGAGCCTCCGAGAAGTGAGCGGATGACGGGTGGACTAATACAAGTTAGAATAACTCAAACTGTCGCAACCAGTGCGACGAGAGCACAGAGTTTACTAATGTCAGCCGCTCAGACTGACACAACCGTTCCGTCGGTTCGGTCTCAGATCCGTTGTTCTTCTCCTCCACCTGTAACCCGACGTGAAAGCGCGACTCCGACCGGCGCCATCTGCATAATAAACTGCGTTCCTGTCATTTGTTTGGGCAAATGTCTTCTTCTCAAAGTTGACACAACAAACGGGCGCCGGCTTTGATGCCAGTCGCAGTGTTTTAAGTACAGTGGGGATTCATAAAAAAAAAAAAAAAAACCCAACAAGAACAATGTGATATGCACGACTGAGCCACTTTTGTGATTCACTCCATCGTCGCACGCCTCCCTCCCTTCAGGTGCCGGGAGCTTCTTTGAAAGCGCCTGTCAGGCCGGTGCCTGCGCAGGCAGAATACAGAGAGTTCATCCCAAACCGGCGGTGCGAGGCGTCGGAGGCGACGCGTTCGTCAGCGTGGCGCTCAGGCTAATTCCAGACAGCATCATCATGTGAAGCAGAATTACGCTTTCATGGGATATTGTTATTCGCATTATTTATACGGCGTAATTACACTGCTGGGAAAATGGGACGACATATTGGAATACTTAAATTGTCAAATTACATTTCATGTCACTTAATGGGTATTAAGAATTCTAAAACCAAAAAAGCATAAACATCATTAGCCGCTAAACCTCCCCGCCCACGTCCCTCCATCATGTCACCCGGCAGATTCCGCCTCAGCTCAATTAACGCGCCCACTTAGAGGCTGGCTGCAACTTGTGTGTTGTGCATAAACCGTTTCTTGTGATTGCATTAAGCTTTTTTTGTTTTTTTTGGTTTTGCCCATGCTCCTAGCAGAAGGTAACCTTTTGAATATAAAGCTTTTCTTTATAGTTTTCACTCTAAATTATATCAAACAGCTCTTTGAAGAACAGCAAGTCATTCTTTGGGAAAGAAACGGTTTATCGTCACATAAATATCTAAAGAGTTGTGTCACTAATCAGGGAACATGGCCTCATTATTTCAGCCTGATGAGCTGCCACACCTGACAGAAATATGACATGAAAAACAAAAACAAAGGATTTGTGTTGAGAGGCTGATCGGCTCGTTCCCTCGTCGCCCGTAAGAAGACGGGCTTCGTGGGCAACACAGCCGCTGCACCACGGGGGAAAAAAAATCCAGTTCAAAGAAGTTGTCGTCTCACAAACTGGAATGAAGTGGTAAAACATTCACAAAATATTCAGTTTTATACGTGTTTCATCTTGGAGTTTAGTTGATGAAATGGAACCGCCACACGTTTTGTTTTGCCTGCAGTGGGGAAGCAAAAGGTGAGACGAAGAAACAGAAAGCAGGAAATAAAAAGAAGTCACTTCTCAGCGCAGAGGGACGATGCATTTTCAATCGCTGTCATGGTCACGATTCTAAAAAATCCCCCAAGTTTCACTCTCACTCCTGGATTCTCTTTGTAGTTCCGCAACTCTGCCAACGAAGAGCTGAGGGCCTGTGACAGAGTTACCCAAACTAAATTGTCATAAATATCCGGCCCTTACGAGATGATGGATTACATTCATCAGCGCGACGCCTCTGATCTAATCTGGAGCTGCGCTCATCAAACTCCTCTCCTAAGAGGTGAGCTACACACGTCCGCGTTTTTCTTCCATTTCAGGTGTGATCTAAAGCTTAAAACTGATGCTGGATCAGCAGGGCCACGCCCCCGCGACGACACGCCCGATTTAATTTGTCGAGGAAGAGGAAGACGCAACAAGAGCAACAAGAATGAATCTGCAAATTCACATGGATGGATAGATAGATAGATAGATAGATAGATAGATAGATAGATGGATAGATAGATAGACAGACAGATAGATAGATAGACAGATAGATAGATAGATAGATAGATAGATAGATAGATGGATAGATAGATAGACAGACAGATAGATAGATAGACAGACAGATAGATAGATAGATAGATGGTTTGGTTTTGCCCCAGTATTCAGAGCGATACATGTACCCTGCCTTACGTATGAAAATACTTCTCTTCCATGTTTTTCTGGCTGCCGACACATAACGACACACTGGCGTTGTTAAGCCTGAAGCGGGGGGGCCACAGTCCTCGACATGGGACCGTGAACTGCAGTGCAGTGTATTTCTTTTCTTCCGCCTGCCAGTACATTTGTTTTCATTAGACGGGATTGGTCAGCAGTCTGGGCTCTGGTGTCCAGTAATGGAGCGAGCATCGCGGGCCCATTATAGACTCCCAGTGAAATAAATGATATATTGACCCTAAATATTCCACATTGTGGTGTGTGTGAGCGGCTGTGCACCACACACACACACACTCACACAGAGGAGCTCATTGCACATCTTCTTCAGGGAGCGTTCACTGGACTTCATGCGTCTCTCTGCATGGAGAAAAAGAAATTCTCCACAAGCTCGAATGTGAATAAAAAGGCAGCGCTGATGAAGTGAAGCTGTAATGGAAACAAACTTTAACCAGAGGAGCAACACGGAGCATTAATAAGAACACGCCTCCCTGTGCCGTGTTCAAGGAGCGGCTGCCAGTGGCGGGCGGGCTGTCGTGGGGAGGCTGGCACGCCATTGGTTTGGGGGCACCAGGGTTTTGGGGGGGTGGGGTCTGAGGAAGAAGTGGGGGCGGCGACTGGGGAGGAAACACGCTTTAATTTGGGTCATCTCCCAGTCTGCACCGGGGTCGGGTGACAGCCCCTCCCCTCTGTGGCTAATCTGAAAACACACATGCTGCTCTGCGTAGCCACCTGAATTAATCGCCCTAATTATTCTGAAACACGCACGCGGCGGGGCGGGGGGGCAGATATGGAAAAACATTTTGTTCAGAAAACGGCATGCACCCTGGACCTAGGAAGACGCACAGCTGTGGCACCAGTGCATTGTGGGGGACGGAGGCTACCTGTCAACATGAAAGCTTAATTGCTTTAAAGGGAGGGGGCGGGGCATGTTCATTCTTAATGCTGATGAGTGGAGTGTGGTTGTTGGTGGGTGGGGGTGGGGGGGGTGGTACACACACACACACACACACACACACACACACACACACACACAGCCCCGTGCAGACCGGCGCCCTGGAGGCCGCATCACTTTGCACTAAACGGCTCTTACGCTTCTCCCGTGGTTGTTTTTCATACTTAAGCAAACGGACAGACCGTAGCCAATCAGGACGCACGTTTAAGGAGACGGATTTGTGAAACTGCCGATTTGAGAGGGTGACCTTCGGCTGTTGTGACAAACACTGACTCTGGGGGGAAAAAAAAACACGATCGTTTTTTCACGTCTGCCACAGAATCAATCGGTGGCTCGGTCTGAGCGTTTTAGCGCACGTGAAACCAAACGCGTGTGCAGAGGAAAGACAACAAAGGGGTGAGCCGGGGACATCCACATTACACAAATAGCAGGAATTATAGTTCATTACTGTTTATTTCTAAATTGCCTTGAGCGAGCCAGCGCCACTTCAACCGTCACGAAGCCGCCGGGCTGATGGCGGCTAATTTTTGCAGGTGTTATACTGCACTTTATCCATCTCACTTTATGTGTAACCGGTTATGTTAATAGGATTTCAACCCAATTTATTCAAGTGCTGATCAATGACATGCAATCTGGGCGCTTCATGCATTATGTATTTTAATGGGACTCAGTGGCTTTATAGCTGAATGGCTAAAGGTTAACTGTCCCGATAGGTGCGACTCCCTGAAGACTAATCTGAACTTCAAACACAGACTCGTTCCCTTTCTCTCTCTCTCTCTTTCTCTTCACGAGGCAAAAGCGCACAACAACAAAAAAGTTGTTTTTATCACCACTTCTTATGGCTCATTGGGAGAAAGAAAGCGATTTATTACCCCACGTCCTTTGCTCATATTAATGTGACTATAAATGCCCATAGACATTAGACTCTCTGTAGGAAGTGAGGCAGAAAAAGAGGAGTTAGAGGTTGGAGAATTAGTGAGAAGGAATCTGGTGCCAGGGACGGGGGGGGGGGGGGGGCAGAAGAGGAAGAGGGGAATGCGTACGTGGGGTACAAGTGAAATGAGGAGCAGAGTAAAGACTGGGATAACATCTCAGACCAACAACAGAGATAGACACGTCACATTTCCATAATTATGCTGCATAAAGTGGAATTTTGATTTTGGAGTAGAAAGTAATTTCAGCAGTGATATCTGAAACCGCTCTCTCTCTCGCTCTGTGTTTTTTATTTTTTGCAGTTTGCCATGGAACAGTGAGGCGTCTCTGAGGGCCCCTGCCACTCCTTGCTCAATAAACCTGGCACACAATTCCCCAGATGAGCGTCCCACCGGAGAGCGCTGGGACGGCGAGGTGAAAGCCCCTCCAGTGCCTACTAAATCTAGCAGCGGCCGACAGGAGGTCCTGCAGAAATCTCCACTGAGGGTCACTTGGCAGCTTTTTTTCCACGTTATTGTCTTCTCAGTCTGGAGCGTCGCCTGTGGACTTTTAGACTTTTTCACTATATTTTCTGTGCATTGCATTTTTATCTTTCTACACGGAGGTCCCATACAGCATTTGCAGGAGATCTGTAGCGATGAGATCAGTGGTTATTTAGCAGCATTACAAAGATGAAAGAGCAAAAAAAAGAAACGGCTTCAGT
Source organism: Pseudorhombus dupliciocellatus (assembly GCA_016785235.1). NCBI lineage: Eukaryota > Metazoa > Chordata > Actinopteri > Pleuronectiformes > Paralichthyidae > Pseudorhombus > Pseudorhombus dupliciocellatus. The sequence continues at coordinate 2,178,068 of JAFBJW010000129.1, read as the reverse complement.
GCACGGGCGCCGCAGCGAGCCGCCATGAATATTCACTGCTGGGCCATTTTACACCATTGCTAGGTAAACAAGCACGATTGCAGGAATCAATTCAGAACACGTTAATGGGAGCGAATCTGAGGTGTGCAATCAAAATTTGGCTGCATTAGCCGCCATTATGGTGCTGTCACTGTTTTAGCTTCACATGGATGAAAGTGGATTAACGCTAAGATGTACGATTGCTCAGGGAACAGGGGGCATTTGTTGAGGCGAGTGGAAGCTTAAAGCTGTCAGAAAATCACTTAGTCGACAAAAGTTTCCAGTCAGAAACGTGACGTATGACCTGTAAAGAAGCACTTGCCTTCGACACAGTCTGAACTGGGGCCAGCCGTTTTAACTGGCGCCATCAGTCTCCTCCAGGTAATGCAATTAGATGCCACTAATATCTTGGGATGCTCTTCAAACTGCAAATGCACTTTTGCTAAATAGCACACGCTGTAATAACTAGTGACAGCACTCAAGCAGCCGCAGTGAAAGAGCCTCAGCGTGTGATTGGCTCAAGTAATTGCAGACACGCTCCCACTGATAGAATTCATGAACTGGAACCAGATGTTATCTGAATGTATGGAGGGCCTGTTTGCTTTGGGTTAAAAGTAATCCTGAAGAACAATTACACTTCTGTGGGCCATTTGTTGGAATCCTGCCGATGCGTCAAGTCGCCAGACGACAGGAAAAAAAAAAAAAACGATTCACCGAGCACAGAGTCAGGTGTCGCAGAGTCGTGTTTCTCCTCCCGGTGTTTTTGTTTTAGTTTAAACCAGCATTAAGAGAAATTATGCTCTCTGGGATACGCTTTGTCGTTCATGTTTAAAACACAAACCGCCCACAGTCACTCCCCAGTAGCTGCAGGGAAGCTGTGGGGCTGTCAGAGCGGCGGTGGCTGCGCTCGCTATCTAGTCCAAGGCGCCCACATATGAGGCGGAGACAAGCACCTTGCTCAACACACACACACACACCTACAGTGCAGATGCACATACTGTAAACTGCCTGAGGGCTACACGCATATGCAGTGTATCAACAAAAGTTCACTGTATCACCACAATCTCCAGCTAAATCTCTTCACTTGACGGATTAACTGGAATATCAAAGAACACAATGCAGAAGAACTAAACAGGGCCGATCGGCAGCTGATATCGTGACTGCGCATCCTGAGAAAAGATAGAGAGACGGAGACGGGGAGGGAATGAGACGTGTGTCTTGCTCCCACTCTTCCCCTCCAGGCAGCGTCAGGATAAGTCTTCCAAGGGATTATCCCGGCTACACAATGTTCTCTGTTCTGCCCATTGTGTGTCTCTTAAAGCACAATTGATAAATTAGTTATTTATATTGTGGATGGATAAAAGTCAAGCACGGGATTTTCCCGTGATTCATCTGGTTTGGGGGGGTGGGGGACGTGTGTTCCGCCCGTGCCAGACTCGTAGACATTCATGCATCTGTATCAGATTACTGAGGCTGAACTGCAGCCTGCCAACGAAAGTATGTTTTCTTATTCCCTAATTGCACCTTGTAGATTCGCAGAGAGACGTCAGTTAAGGGGGGGGGGGTCGGCGTCAAATGAGTCACACATGGGATCGGGCAGCTCTGCGGGAACCCTCCTGCTTTTCATTGAAGGTAAGCTAATAGCTTCATTTATCTGCAATTAGAAATAATAATAATAATATCGTGATGTGAAACGTTGGGCTGGCAGCTCGCTCCTCAGCACTTGATGAATTCTAATTCATCGCGGCGACGAGGTCAGTCCCCCAGTCGTACCAACGACAAGAGAGTTTTAGTCAAATTAAATCACCCCCTCTGTGTTTCACCGCTCTCACCCCCTAGCATCCTAATTTCACTCCTCCCATCCTCCCCTCATTTCCTCTCATTTTCTCGTCTCCCTTCCTTGTTTTACCCTGGCAGCCTGCAGACAGCCGTAAGTTGCATGACTGTCTTTTAACTCCCGTTGCCCCGAGCACATGTAAATGACTTTGGCACTTGATGTTTGAAGAGAAAAGATGAAGCAAAAAAAAAAAAAAATCCCAAAGTGCAAAATCAAACAGATAAGAGGCAGGAATTTTCACTTTGCTGAGGAATGTGTGTCTTGACATGCACTGCCTTTTATGTTTTCCTTTTAAAGGCGCCAAGGACAGTTAGTTTTGCAGGGATTCTAATCCTGAATGTTGAAGTTTCATTTATGCGACATGGAACCTTTAAACGAGTCGTCCGGTAGCGGGAGGACTGACATTGCGATGACTTCCACACTAAACCAGACTGACGTGCACAGGTGAGCCGTTGCGTTATCGCCCAGCTCCACGTGCGCGGCCCCGCTCCTCAGAACCCGTCTGCAGAGCGATCGTCCACACGTTAGCAACCAACCACCGGCAAACGATAAAAAACTGCTAGAGAGCAAAAAGCTCACGTGCGGGGAAGTTCGCCGCTCTGTGCGACCCACGCTACACCGAGTCATTCAAGTGACCTTCGAGGTGTTATCTCCAAAACTCCAACATGGCAGCATTGCTGCCCCACCCCCACCCCCCTCCTTCTTGCCAAGGATGCCAGAAAATATCTGACTTTGCAAAGATCCCGTCCTGCTGCATCTGCAAATTCCCATTTTCAAGGTCAAATGTTGTAAAGAGCATACGGGGAGATAATGTTGTTACGATAAATTATGGGAATGCGTCTCCCTCAGAGTTGCAGCTGAATAAATCGATGGCTGAACGGTCCTCGGCGATAAAAAGGGGAGCGACCTCGCGGACAGCAGCAGCTTCGACGTGATTTAGACAGAGCGTCACCAACAAGAGGAGTCAAGGTTAAAGGTGCAGCAATAACAATAAGAATAATAAGAATATAATTTAGAGTCTTAGAGGAGGCTGAGGTCTGGCTCAACTCTGTCCTTGTCCGACCTGGCTCATCAGCAGTCAACCTCTGAGGAAGAGAACAGCAGATAACAAAAACCACAGGATCACGCTGAGTGTTCGTCCACCACATCTGTCGGAGTGACGAGGCATTTCCTGCCTGGGGGGGGGGGGGTCATCTTACAGGGTACATAAATTCAAATCAACTCCCTTGCCCTCATTGATGCTACCCTTCTTCATTTATTATGACCGTCCATGAACATGTCCACCCACAGAGACACTGTCCTCCACTTCCTGTCAGCGTCTCCACCCTGAGACAAGCAGTCGTACACGGATAAAACTCCATAAGTTAACCGGAGACTGGACACCCCTGGCAATCTCTTTGCTGTGTCTAAAAATAGTGGGTCCCAGCGGCCTCACTGGGAAAAAAAGCCAAGGCACACTTCATTATTTCATTATATCCCTCCATCCTGATTTACATGCACACCAGAGGAAGGGTAATTTTTATCCGAGCGTCATGGCTGTGGCGAGGAGATGTGTGCTGATCCCCAGCAGAGCAGCGAGACACAAAAACATGCCGTATATCCAGTCACTGCATCCTGCCCTCCGGAGGCAGACATGATCTCATGTTATCCCTGTTTCCCTGCGAGCATTACGGCATGTGCGCCTCACGTCAGCGAAACCTGGACGACGAGCGACGGCCCGCGCTGCCGCCAACGCGCTAAATAATGAATCCAGCCGGGACGGAGTGGAGTTTCATTTGAGAGGAATCCAGTGCTCACTGTTGCCTCATCCTTTCTCATGCGCTCAGCATCACACTTGATCTTTTATTTTCCCTACATGTGATGCATACTTAAGCAACGCATTTGCATATTCCCAAAGAAACTGCGTATGCATAATTCTTCATTCATCTCATTGCACCGAGCCGCTGCCGCTGCATTACTGTGCACTTTCATCGATAGGTGCCGTTGAACTACTTGTGACCTCACTGACTCACCCCCCCCCCCCCCCCCCCCCCCCCCCCCCCCCCCATGGAGTCAGCACCCATGGCGAGCACATAGCAATATAGAGCACATGAGTACCGGCCCACTGTGCATCACATTGGTGTCCAGTCCAAAACAAATGAGGGTGACTGAAGTGTAAGAACACAAGCGCTGGTTGCCTCCAGAAATTGATGCGTAGGAAGAAATACACTACGTGGAGTGGAGCCGTGATTGGTTAATGGAAATCCACCAGGAAGGGTCCTGCATTAGGGAACAACATGTTTCCTCGCATCTCCCAGGACAATAGGATGCTAAAAACAATCCCGGATCTGACTCTAAAGGTGCATTTAATCATCGTGACAGTGTTCCCAAACATCTCATCAATGGCTGGGGTCCGCACTGAGGCGGAATGCCACAAAAGACTCCCAGAGGATTCGGAGACATTGGTCGATGTGAGTCACCGGGGGGAAAAAAAAAAAGGGGGGGGGGGGGGGGGGGGGTGGGGGGGGGGGGGGGGGGGGGGGGGGGGGGGGGGGGGGGTCACACAAATGTGGTGTGTCTGGGTGACCTTAATCACTTCCAGGTTCATCCGAGCTCGGATTTCACTTGTGTGCCTTATTTCAGGTCACTGCCTCAAAGTCAAAGTAGGGCACAGTCATTATCTGAGGGAGCATAACACAATCATCCACACAATACCATAAGGTCGGCGCAATTCACTGAAGTGTTGTCCATTACCTCCGGGCTCGCGCACGTGTGCGCTCCATCACAAGCAGAGCTTTTCTGTATGCGTGGAGCTGGGTAATATATAGAGAATATGTCTGCAACTCTCCCAGACGCCTGGCTATTTGTCTTTTGCTGAAAAGAGCGAATGTACCCCCAATCACGGGCAAAAAAAAGGAACCCGAGAGAAACGGAATCGCAGAGAGAAATTGTGGAAATTTCCGAGGAGAGTCTGTCGACGTGGGCTCTTAAACTTATTGAGGAAGCAGCAGAATTCTTGTCTTGTAGAATCTATCGGGACAAAGTGCTGTAATATTCCTCAGGAAACACGAAGTCACTGATATAACCAAGTCATACGTGCAACGGGATATTAAAGTGGGCATCAGAAGAGGTGTGCGAGAGGACCAATTTCCCTCAAAATTCATGGCGCAGCATGTCACCGCCGCATCGCTTCATAACGACTGTCTGACCAGCCAAGCAACGCAGACCTCTGCTGCAAAAAAATGTCAAAATGACATGTAATAATCTGCCTGACTGATCTGGAGAAGGAGCTGCTGCTCTTCTTTCTGAAGACTGCATGCACATAAATTCTTTATGGCCAGTGCTGAATGTCACGCATTATTTAAGAAGACTCTTCGAAAACAACCCTGATTCTGTTATACGTTCGTGTTCCCGGCTCGAGCCATCACTCCAGTCTGTTGCACAATCTGATCTCTGACACTATGCAGACAGTTAGATTTGGGCCTGTTCAGGTCGAGGTGATGCCGAGCGCAGACGTGAGGGGAGCGGTGGGGTCACCGTCTTGTTAAAGGCTTAGAGATGTTTGCTCTGGCTGCTGTGCGAGTTAATGCTGCGGTTTTGACTCAAAGAGTCGACGGGCTGAAGATGTGAGCCATTAGAATGAGCTGCGCCGGGTGTGTTACCGCTGGCTAGCATTAGCTCATTTGTGGTTGACCGTTTATTGCTCTCTGCTAATGGCTGTGAGCGTTCTGTACCTCTGGCTGTTATGTGACCACTTCTTATACGCATCTCGACCACACAGCGCACCGGACATGTTTTTTTGTCGAGCCAGCACTTGAAAGGCAGAGCACGGAGGGCAAGAGGAAAAAAAAAAGCGTAATTACTGCAGTAATGACACAAAGACATCACGCTGTGAATGGAGCTGCAGCGACAACACGCAGCGTCTCGGGCTCCCAAACAAACTGCTGTGAACGAAATCTGATATTCACGTTTCCCTTTTATTCCTCCTCATGAATTCACTTTGAACTCTGCTGCTTGTCACTGGATGAAGTGAGCGCACACAAAGAAAATCAATATGTTATTGTGTACGTGTGGATTAACTTCTCAGAGTGTGCATGTTTGAGCGAGATGCATTTGGGGCCGCTGCTTGTCTTTCGTGTTCCTGCCCCAGATTGAGGCTGACAGCCACATACAATATCTTATTACAGAACACACAGCTGCACAGAGGGGGGGGAGAACACACAGCTGCACAGGGGGGGGGGGGGGGGGGCAACCCGCTGTCAGAACAGCCCTGCCTATACGTGCAACCCTTTCCACCGTCATCCCACTTACGCCATGCACAACTCTAATTAGTAAATGGGCTGATCTCATTAGTCACATGCTTCTGTTGCAGGTGTCCAGTCCAAGACGAGGAGATTGCCAGAGGCCTAAGGTTAGAAGGGAGGGCTTAGGAAACCAATCCACACGACTTAATGGCTTATACGCAGCCATGCTTAGACGCCGCATGTAATCAGAGGTACTGCTCTGCCGCAGTAACAACCAAGAAAGAACAAGACTGCATCTCATTGTCCTGTTCAAATGACAATCGTTCGAGCCCGGCAAAATGGACGCGGCGGTCTGCCTGTATGCGCCGTCAGAAGAGGACAACACACTTCCTGCTCGGCCCTGAAGTACTACAATTACCCTAGAGTAGAGTTTTAAGATCTGTCAGTCTCACAGCTGGTTGTGGTTTGTCGGCCGCGTCAGAACACGGCCTGTTTGAAATGCAGTGATTAGTGCGGTGCCCAGTTAATTTGAACAGGGTTTTCAATGGGACTAACCAGGAATTAAGAGTCGACATCTACTTTAAATCGCTTTCTTTACGCATTCGTTGGGGGATACTGTCAGGATAGAAAAAGGCAATTGTCTGCGCCCTCCCGATTATCCCCTGGAAAAGCCTATAATCTGGCTGAAAGTACTTAAAGAGTCAAGCAGCAAAATAAACAACATTGATTATCATCCCACTGTTCTTTTTCCCAAAGTGGACCCGGCAGAGGGGGGGGGGGGGGGGGGGGGGGGGGGGGGGGGGGGGGGGGGGGGGGGGCATTGGAGGCTAAGGTTGCGCCTTCCCCCGTCCGTGCCATCTGCTTGGGCCCGTGCTAAGGCCGGCTAAATACCCCAAGTCCTCTGTTCAAACCAGATTAGGGGCTATTCTAAGGAGGCGAACGCGCGTCTTATCGTCTCCCAATCTCTTTTACAAAAGCAAATCAAGAATTCTGTATGAGGATTACCAGGATTAAGGAGGATACAGACATGGCTCTCCTTGGCCAGCGTCTTAAGTTGCTGCCTTCCAGTCTGGCTACCTTTGGCCTGCAAACACGCAACAACTGCATCCCCTCATTGTCCTCAACACAAGTTAATTCCTTCTGGCTCAAACGTCACTTCCAGGAATCCTTGTTCACGCGGCGCTGTGCGGTTATGGGTAGCGCAGCGCGACACGCTCGACTGCTGGGACCCAAACCTGTTCAAACCCACGGCTGAGTGGTGCCCTGCGCGGCGCTGGCGGCATCACGTGGCGCTGAACGGTGACCCGCGGTGGGACGTGGCCAGGTTTGAAAAGCGCATGTATTAGCCAGAGCACGGTGATAGATTGCTGGTCAGGTTTTCCATTGTGTGCTTGAAAGCAGGTACAATGAGGAACGCATTTCAATGCACACAACGTGAGGGCTGCAGAATGCAGATGTTCCCGCTGTGACCCGCGAGGTCACACACGTGTTTGCCTTCTCTTTACTGGAGTTGTCTTCATTGGGGATTAGTGTCGAGTCTGCATGAGCAAAACACAGGTCGGAACCCTGTGATTACTACCAAGGGGGGGGGGGTGCAGCTGCCTTATCCCTGCTGCAACAACCAGAGTAACATACATTGAACAAAACAATCATAGAGCAACTAACATCTCCCGTTACTTTGTGTGATTGAGGACACGATGAGACCTCCCTCCACCTGAGCTACTGTCAGGAACACGGAGGCGGAACCGCAGGCTCTTTGCGCACTTTCAGCAACTACTGCTTTAGATCACACTTTTAACAAGGAACAAACAATTGTACAAGCAATCGATGCTCCTCAGATCCCCGCTCCAGTCACACCTCGTTTAATCAACAGAATTGTTTTCAATGAAAACAATCTCCGGGCTGTAGAGCTACTCAGTGTCTCAGAAAGAACCACTCGGCGGGCTTCCACACTGATTTGATTGTTGCGCACACAAAGGTAGCAAGACCACCGCAGCTATGGGGGATGATTGAATTATTCAGTTTGGCAGAGATTTGGCATCAATTGTGTGGAGTGCAACAGAAAGACATCTTCTTGTTTCCTGCACCGCTGCACAACACATGCATAAATCGGCCCTGCATAAACAGGCAGCATCGCTTCAGGACAGCCTCACGTCATAAAGCGAACATGCCCGCTACCGGCCTAATTGATCCACGCCTCCCCACAGACGGCCTGAGCATTAAACGCCTTAAATCTGAGCATTTGGATTATCGACATTCCTGCGCTGAAGAAAAAAGAGGCATGTTTTCTTAGTGGAAGTAAAAACTGCAAAATACTAATTCCACATTTGATGTATTCAATGCAGCATCTACAAATCAAATCAAACCGATATTGTAAAAATGCATGAAGGCATAAATAAGCAGCTGCCAACATTGCCACTCTCCAGTCTTAAAACTGGCCGAGGCAAATCCATACAGGCTCTCAGTGACTTATTTTATACACGTTTAGAGGAATCAAATGGATCTACAGCAGCGCTCGGATTGCTCAATGCACATTGCTTTTTAAAGTTCACTGAGACGGCAACTCCAGCTCGAACCATCTCTGCTCTTGAGCTGATAGTCTCTGCAGGGAATCGCGGCTGACTTGTAAATTCTGTGTAATGTAAATTTTTTAAAAAAGCGGGGTTAGCCGTTGGCTCAGCTCCTGCAATGCGATTCACACGGGTGGCAAATATGTTTTCGTCTTCTGTTGCATTGATCAGAGGGACGGCTGATAAACGCCGCTGATTGAACTGATTCCATTCTCAAGGATATGGGAAGTCACTGGACCGGCTGTGTCCACTTGTTTTTTTTTTTTACCAGAAAGGTAAACTTCAGATGTGGTCTCGAATTCAAGTGATAACAATAGATGCCTGATAATTGCAGCGCACCCAAAGGTTTTGTATTACAGGAAACAGCAAGCTAAACAGAAGAAGCCTGGAGGCGCACCGGGAACGATAAGATGGAGGAGCCGGAAAAAAAGGGAAAAAGAAATACAATTAATGCAGACCATATGGATAGCCTCAGCGGCGCAGCAGAACGAATGGCTGTGTGAGAGCTTGTGTGGGTCTGTGTGTTTCCCCATCCTTGCTTTATTAAAGCAACTACATGCAACCAGCTTCCTGGCCTGCGAGTCCAAAGAGATGCTGCTCATAAATCACAAATCAATATCTGACAGAGACAGAAAGGAAACGCTTCCCTCAGTGGCAGGTTTTAAAACAACCGCGGGACAACCTTTAACAGTCACTTTTTATAGACGATGAAACGCGCAGGGAACGCAGTTAATGCGAGCTGACCGAAATCACAAGAGCCTTTAACAACTGCATATTTCTACTGGAGCAGAGGAGCAATAACCCAAACCGTGCAAAGACATAACAGAGACGTTTTCTGTTGCAAACCCGAGCGACACCTCCTTTTTTTCCCAGCCTCCCCTTTGCACCGCGGAGCAGAATAAAGTCCATTAATCGCCTCCTCTATCTTCACACGTTAAGACTCATTATTGGTCTGTTTTTGTTGGAGTTTTTTTTAAACGTATTTATTTCTGTATGGCTCATTTAAATCCATTCCATTTCCTAATTATGCAGAACATGAAAAATCAAACCGTAATTTATCAAGCTCAGAGATACAACTACCTTATGATCTCGCCGAGCTCTCTGTTTTTTAAGTATGAGGCATTTAGTACGTTTACATTTATCTATTTATAGAACGCTGACATTTGTGCACCCGCTTTATAAGAACGCTCTGCTTGAGCGTGCACCGTTTCCTCAAATCACCAAGGACACTTTCCCCGAGGGAACTGATTAGCTCTCTCTCTGTTTAAAAATCTGAAGTAACTTTGATAAGCAATTAAACATTTTCTGTTGTCTCCACTCCGGCTTTGTTTTATGTCTTTCAAGTCTGTATTTTTGGATCAAATCCAGAAAAACACGGCACAACGCGATGTTAGAGCGGCAGTTATTCTACCTCCCAGAATCCATCTCCATCTCGGAATTGTAAACACCACGTGTGTGTGTGCACTATTGTGCATCATCAGAGCAGGGTTATTGTTATCAAATGATCATTATCAGCTCTCACAGAGTACGGGGGGGGGGGAGTTGGGTTGAGCCAAAAAAAGCTTCCTTCCTGCTGTTTTATGTCTGCGAACTTCAAAGGATGCGCGCCCACCACATTTCCATAACTTTTTATCTGTAATCTGTTCCTAATGAGCAATGTATATCCAAACCACTTCTGCATTTCTTTCTGCTAGTCAAGTGTGGTATTGTGGAAGGAATTTCTGTGGCAGAAACGAGCCAATTAATTGTGTCCGGCCCCTCACAGCCACAAACCTCCGCGGGCAGCAGCTGGTTCAACCTGTGCGAGATGCTACCAGTCGTCGATACGTAAGAAAAACAAATTATTATTCCACCACGTGCGTTTCGCCTCTCGCTCTCTCTTGGAGCAGATCCAGCGCACTGTGCGGCCGAGTGACTGATAATGAATAAGAAGAGTCATCAAAATATTCCATACAATGCAAAAGACTTTAATAAATTTCAGAAGCGCACACATACATAAACAAAACATTTACAGTTTTCTCCACACTGGCAAATCAAAGTCAATTACAAAGATCATGTAAGGTGCATATTGGAATTCACATTGAATAAAAGTGAGGTTGTCTTGTTTCTTACAAGGACAAAAAAAGTTTCCCCATGTATGAGTGTTTTTTTTTTCTCTTTTTCCCAAAGATCAGGCAAATCTAATCATTACACAGTGCTAGGATGCTATGTATATTTAATACTGTGGCTCCTATGCAGTATTGAATACAGTTGATACCATAATTACATTAATATACCTCCTTCAATAATAACAACCTGTCTCACAAAGAGGCAACGTACATAGAATTCAAAGCTTTAGAATAGACACAGTCTGTGAGCCGAGACATTTTGAGACTGGGACAGAATAAGAGTCAAAAAGAGGCTGCTGGTCGTCGGGGGGGGCAGCCCTGGTCCAGTCCATCTGTATGTCTGAAACTGACGACCCAGGCCATGTCCATTCTAACGACTCTAATTCTATAGTTCTATGTAAGTCTTATCTATCAAAGCAGTCTGCAGCTCACCAGTTAACACGACTATAGGACAACGACGCTGCTAACCCATCGAGCCAGTTACTGGTGTGTGCTGTGGTTGCTCAGAACACACTGAAACCATAGTGAATCTACTGGTGTAGAGCTAGTGGAGGCAAAAACGATGCTCGGAACAAAAGGGCTAAGAAGTGGTCGTTTCTGTCAAATGTTCATTTATTGCTGTTTTTCAAACCGAAGCCTGGATTACCTGTTTTTTTTTTTGTTTTTTTTTTCATTTTGGTGTTCGATGTTCTGCTCATCAGAAAAAAAAAAATACTCCTTTTGTCAACGTAAATAAGTCTAGTCATTTTTGCTTAAGCCCACCAACACATATTAAAAACTGCCGGAGGATTATTACTGCTCTGTTTAACCATCTGGAGTCATTTTAATATGGATCTCACAGGTTAAATCACTTCCGACTTAGGAATCGAAGGCGACACACAAAAGTTTAGGCTTAGCGCTCGTCAAATCTGCCCTACATAAACAGCTTTTGATTATAACCCCAGCAGTTAGTCCCTTGTGATTGTGGCTTAGCTCAGAGTATTAAACGTGTCCTGCCATTCCTCCCAGTGGAAGAACAGCGTGCCCGTCGGCAGCACGGCTGTAAAGCAGACGTGGTCGCACGGCGGGGCCACGCTCGCCGCTAACAGCGCCATAAGTGGCCGTGAAGAAAGTTGGGCGGAAAAAGAGGTGAGCGCTGACGGACTGGAGGGTACACTGTACTAACGGGAGCCTACGGGGAGTAGGCCTTGCAGCATAAATACATGAGAAGTAATTAGTCCCGTGAGCAGGCCCAGGAAGAGCAACGTCAAATGATAAAAAAGTCAGAAAGTAAGAAAATCAAATGGCCACCGACAAGGCAAAGAAATGGGATCAATAAATATGAACACCATCAACTCTGTGATCGATATACATACATACATATAAACATACTTTACAGATCTACTGACTGTGTTTGACACCTATTTTACAGAGTGGCTGCTGGAGGTTTCCGAGGAGCGTTCAGGGCCAAACGGGCTCATCCTCAGCGACTCTGGGAAGTCGGAGCATGGGACTCAAAGCGCTGCGAACTTCCAACAGATTCACAGGAGGAGCTTTGTCAAGTTTCAGGCAGGCAACATGAAGCGTCTCTCTTTTTCTGAGATTTTTTTGCCCCTTCAACTTCATCGTTTTCTCTCGACTGTATGAAGAGGTGGGGTTTGAGGCTGTAGACAGTAAAGTACTTGTTTCACCTCTTCAGTTCTTGCCTTCCTCCTTTCCTCCCTCTGCCCTTTCTCTCTCTCTCTCTCTCTCAAACACACACACACACACACACACACTCACACTCTCTCTTCTCTCCCCTTTTCTCTCTTTAGGTAGTGGGAGCTAGAGATTGATTTTAATCCTGTGGGAGCGAGCTGTACCTGTGCCACAGAGTGTGCCATAGTGTGGTGGTTTCAGTGCCGTCTCCTGAAATATAGAGAGACAGACAGATATAGGGAGATTGGAGTTACAATATCATCGAGCTCTGAGCAGCCTAAGCCTCAGTCTTATCGGTGCGAGGCTCCCCTGAACACTGAATAAGACGATACAAAAAAAAGAGGCAAAGCATTCTTCAAGGCACGGCTGGCAATCACGTCATTATCTGGTCAGGTTTCCTTGAAGAATGCTACAGGTGTCACATGTTTGTGCATTTTTCCTGTACTTATCAGAGCATGCAATCTTATCCAATTATCACTCCCGATTCGTTGTTTGTCTCCCACCACACTAGTGCACCACTCTTTGTTTTCCCTCCAAAAGCCATTTGGATCAATTTAGGCCCACTCTTGCTTTCGGACCCTTGCCAGTGGGTCCTCTGATATGTACAGAATAGCATATTTTGCTGCTCCTCAGAACGTTTGCAACACATCTGCTCGTCTCTGCGTCAGGAATGGGCCCAACGCGTCAGCCAGGCACGGTGAACAGATGCGATGACTCAACACAAAAGGAAACGAAGGAAATGATAAGACAATGAAACAATGACAATAAAATAAGGTTGCTGGAGTAAGATTTGATTAACAAGCCTGGTTAGCCTTTTAAAATCACTGCCCCCCCACCCCCCCCGCTATGCGCCCACTTTGAGTCAGCAGAGGCCCGAGTGTGAGAGGTCTGTGCCTTCACCCACACAAATAAGGGACGATATGCAAAAACTGCGTTCACCTCTGAGCCTCGTAATCCAACGCATACTTTACAAAGACAATGCCATAAACTGCGTCATAAATAAGGTAGAAGAAGAGCACGTATGGTCCAACAGGTTCTTAATCAAACTGTGACTGGAAGCACATGCAGTCATCGGCGGTTAGCTTCGTTAGGCAGCGACCCTTCGTGCTCCGCGGCCAAACAAAAGAATGTATTAGCCTTTTCCAGCCTTGCATATTCATGGCGATGTCTGAGATCACTCGGACAGGGTGATACTCGTTTGATCTGCCTCTGCTAAAACACACACTCACAAGAGCTCCTCGTCACTGGAGGCAGATTGACCTCTTATATCACGGGGTGGGGGTTGAAAGAAAATGATGAGATGCGAAAAAAAAAAAAAAAAAAAAATTGAGAAGAGATGGGAGTGGAGGGAGGAGGGAGGAGGAGGAGGAGGAGGAGGGAGGAGGAGCAGGAGGAGGTTCGCGTGTGCAAATACTGCTCTGGCTGTATAATGAAGCCATATGGTGGCACAAATCTGAAGTCTCTGAAGTATTTTTACAAGCCTTACTCTTTATCAGCTACATCTGTAGAGTCCCTGAAAACATTTTCCGTGACCTTCAGCAATAATCATCTCCTCCTGTGCGGCCCGCCCCATCCAAATTCCATTGTGGGCATTTTGTCTTCCCTTTTTTTCGCCCCCTTCATTTTTTAAAATGCCTCACTTATACGGGAGAGTGTGGGCCAACGCCGGATCACTGCGAAGGCACTAAAGCACGGCCTGTCACTTTGATGAACAAAGAGGAAAACACGGCGCCGAGCTCACGTCTGTGCCTCTGGACTCGTGGTATGAGGCCTGGGCTCGAGAGAGACCGCATCGCCGGCTCTGACAAGACTAAATGCAGCTTTTGTTTTAACAGCCACACTTGAGATGATCTGAACAAATTGTGGAGTGCTCAGATATTTTCCTACCTTGTCAGATAAAAGCAACAATCATTTGTTGTTCTTCAGATTTGAAAACAGTCTTTCTTCAAAGAGGCTTGAAGATGAAATCAGGAAGAGCGAAATGATAAAAACAGACCATTGGTCAAGTCTTGTCGCGTCAGTCTGGATCCAGAGGAAGCAGCAAACTGGAGGATGCTACGTGACATCACTGATAATCGAAAAGGACAGCTGCCTTTTTCCTCCTACCTTATCAGCCTCATTCCAAAGCTAATTACAGTGATTTTAATCATACTGTAGTACGAGTGATTAACCCTTTAGTGCATTTAATTAACCTTTGCAGCCACCAACTCTCACCAGGCAAAGCTTCATGCTATTTTTTTCCATGACACATGCTTTAAATAAGCACACTTAAAACTAGTGGGAAATCTAATGTCTAAAGTGGGAGGCATCACTCGTCAGGGGCCCGAGGGGCAGAACATTTTTGATGTATTATCGTCTCACTGAAGATATGGTTAGCGCGTAGAACCAATGAGGACAGATCTTTCTTGATAATGCTGCAAGCGAGTGACACAAAACTACCAGAAGATAATGAATGTTAAACCTGAACTCTCTCTCTCTCTCTCTCTCTCTCTCGCTGAACAATGAATAAATATATACGCTAAATACGATCAGATACCAACATAGGCTGATGTTTACTAATCATTTATTCATTGATTTTAAATTCTTCGCCCAAAAATACTCCACTCCAGATTAGCAACATAAGCGAAAATCAATTTGAATCTGTGATGCAGAAAATTTATGACAGATAATAATTCAGAACCGTGGAGCACAGACTGAATATTTCTGCATATTGCAGGGAAGTCACAACCAGTACGAGGGGAAAATCATTCTGACAAGTCGTCAGTGTGTCGTACAAACGCACTGTGAATTAAATCTTTGGTACCAAAGACATGTAGTAGGCTTATGCATAAAGTGCCATGGCAGAGCATAGCTTTTAACCAGGGTTTCAAATAAAAGGTGGATGAAGGGGATGACTATCAACTCTGTGTGGGTGTCTTCATAAATTATCCACAAGCACAATACTACACGGGATCAACAGTCATTTACGAAACTGTGCCATGAAGAATTTCTTGCTGGATGTCACACAGAAGCGCAGTGGGAGCAAAGAGGCAGAAATGAAGCAAAGATCTGAAAGCTGTGTGCAATATGAGGCTAGACGCAAACAAAAGCAAGTACCTCGTCAAACAAGATCAATTATTGATGCAATATCATGAAATTGACCCAGAATCGGATGAATGGCAGTTGTGATAATTAGGATCAAAAGAGCAACACAAATGAAAGCCAGTGCAACCAAGCAACAACAAAAAGTCCCCAAAATAATAAAAGAAACAAAATGGAGAGGAAAAAAACAGAAAAAAAAAAAAAAAAAAAGGAAAATTGTTGCAAAATCAACTGAATGTTTGACACTGAGTGAAAACTATTTCAGAACACACATCAGTGGGAATAAATTGCAATCGTGTGCGCTGGCGAGTCAGCCCTGATTAAATCCATTGTTCTTGTGAAAGCAGATCAAATATCAACATGTACGTACTCGGTCATGCACGAGGGATACAATTACTGCAGTACTCTACGTCCTCTCTGACACAAACAGCAACACCCCAAAGATGCAAACCCGTGTGGTGATGTCATTGCACCCTTACCTATGTGAGCTCATTCACAGAATAAAAGAATGTGTATGTACGTATGTCGTTTATAACAATAATTGGAGTCATTAAAGCGCAGCATTTATGGGCTAAATGCAACGTCGCCCTGGCAGGCTTTTTTATGGACTACTGCTCCCTTGGTGTTTAAGTATATTGGTCTCAAGGCTCTGCATCACCTTGATCCCTGTGACCCCCTCCCCCGCCCAAAGCAGTACTCAGTCTTCCCCGTGGCGCTCTGCTCTGGCTGTCAGCGCCGAGCAAGGCCACCTCTCCTTACCTCTGATTTACATTTATTTCCCTCGCCAGCTTTTATTTATTGGGGCACTCCGCATTTGGCACATATCTCTGAGGGAATCATAAGCCCTTAGCTGTACCTTGGCAATCGCATGGGCTTCTCTTCCACAAAGCCTCTCAGGCCCCTGGAAGCAAGTTAATATTGGGAGGACAGAAGCCATAAAAAGTGGAATTGTTTATCGACATGTTTCCAAGTGTCACAGGCATTTTTTTGTTCTTTTCGTGCCATTGCCTGTCTTCTTTTTTAATGCGTGCCTGATGAAGCCTTTGTCACTCGAGCTGCCACCTTCATTTTTTCATGGCTTATTTAATGTGTCATTCAAACATGTTAGCACACGGGTTCAGTCGCCCTTGACCTTCACTACATCAGTGGAGTTGCTGCTGATCCCTGGCTCTCCTCAATCAGGCGACATGGCCGCCAGCCACTCGTGCTGATATTTAAAAGAGCTAGCAATCATAATCATCCCCTGCTGCGCTCCCCAAGCTTTTGAATAAGAAATTAACCTGGTAAAGTGGTTTGGTGAAAAAACGGTGGGATTTTAGTTGCTTCTAAAAGAGAATGAGGACATTCATTTAAAGTAATCAGTGCAAAGAATGTTTTTGTCCTAAAATGGAGACAAATTGTGTTCCCTTTCTGTGAGTCTCTCTTTCGTCTTGAACTCTGTGAATTTTAAGTGCAAATGACATTCATGTAGACATGGTCGTGGTCTGTGTGGGAATATCCCTTGGCTCCATGCTGCCACCCCCCTCCCTTCACATCTCCTACCATGGGACAGCAAGGGAAGTCTGAGTGGGGACTAGTGTGGGTGGGTTTAAAAAGGAAGTCGTGAATTACCTGTCGGGTGGTGATTTGCCCCGCGGTCTTGAATCCCCCCTGACAGCTGCACTCTGAGACACTGTATGGGTCGGAGCTAGTCGACGAGCACTTGGAGAGCGAGTCACAGCCCACTACGAACGTGTTGTCCAAGGGGAGCTCCTGGATCACGTGGTGCTTCTTTGGGGCCACTGGCGTCTCCGGTTTGATTTGAAATGTAGGTTGAGGGGACGCTGACTTGTAATGCTTGGCTAAATCTGGGCTGTCGGGTTTGAAGGTGGTAGGCGTGGTTGCCCAGTTGTACTTCCCCATGGTTTGCTCCTCTAGCTCCACAGGGAGATCCAGTGTCCCATTAACATGCTCATGGCTCGGGTCATCGGGCTTGGACTCATCGATGGTCACAAAGTTCAGGAGGAGGCTCTTGGGGGATCGCTTCTTTCTCTTCTTTTTCTTCTTGATCTGGCGGTTCTCTTGGTTGGGCGACACCCACTCACCACTCTGCTTGCCCTTTTGCACCACTTTGTGCCTGGGTGTTTGCCGGCAGCGCACCAGGGCCGTCACAAATATCACCAAGATAACAGTCATGGTTCCCGCGATGATGGCGATGACAACGATCACATATCCATTGGCTTGAGGCGTCACCTCACTGTCCCCAATGTTGCGGTCCAAGGGTGTCTCCATGCTTTTGCGCAGCTGCTCTTGAATGAAGGTGGCATTCGACACGGTGTCATTGACAAACAGGTGAATAAGTGCTATAGCGTGTAATGACTCAGGCTGGCCTAGATCTTTCACCTTGACAACAAGCCTATGCAGCCCCTGATCGGCTGTCAGTATTTTCTCCTGCAGTGTTATGTTACCGGTGGTTTTGTCGATGGCAAAGAGACCGCGAGGAGAGACCCTAGATGTGATGATGATGCTGCTGATAATGCTGTAGTGCAACTCAGCATTCATACCTGTGTCATTGTCAATGGCAAACACCCTGGTGACCACAGCGCCAGGGGTGGTGGTGGTGCGCACTAGGTCATAAGAGTAATTGGAGGACGGGATGACGAACACAGGGCGATTGTCATTCACGTCGACAACATTGATGGTGACCTTGGCATAGGAGGAGCTGGGAGGATGGCCTCCGTCGACAGCCTTGACCATGAACGTGTAGGAACTCTGCTGCTCCCTGTCAAAGGTGATGTTGGGCTTGATCACGCCAGTTTGAGGGTCGATGATGAAATTATCTTTGCCGTTCAGAATGGACAGAGTTATAACAGCATTGTCTCCTGCATCTGCGTCCGTCACTGTGATTAAGCCCACGGTCCCAAAGAGAGGCAGGTTCTCAGGCACGTAGAAGTTGTACTCGGGGTGCGTGAAAGCCGGGCTGTTGTCGTTAAGGTCCTGGACGATTAGCCTGACAGTAACATTGCTCTGCAGGAACGTGGAGCCGTTGTCCCTCGCGATGACAGTGAATGAGTACCGCTCCTGCTTCTCTCTGTCCAGCCGTTTGCCAACAGAGAGGATTCCTGACCGTCTGTCTATGTTGAACCCATCAGGTGCGTCAGGGCCAAGAGTATAAATAATCTCAGCATTATGTCCGCTGTCTGCATCAGTGGCACTTATTTTTATTAACTGTGTGGAGGGATCATTGTTCTCCGGTATGGAAAGTTGGATTTCCGGCTGGGGGAAGATGGGCGCATTGTCGTTCTCATCCTTGATTTTAATTAAAACCATAGCTGAAGTGTTCAAAGGGGGCGTCCCTCTATCCGAGGCCACTATCTTAATTGCATATTCTCGTGTCGTCTCGTAATCTAGAGGGGCGGCCGTCTCTAGTAGGAACTGATCATTAAAGACAGGCTTCAACCGGAATGGAACATCATGGTCAGTGTAGCAAGCTACCTTGCCATAGAGATCTGCGTCCTTGTCAGTAACAGTAATCAGGGCTATTTTGGTGTTGAGCGGTGCATTCTCAGACAAAAGAACAGTCCCATTAACCAGGTTGATAATGTAGCGAGTGTCTATGGAGGGAACATTGTCATTAACGTCCGTTACATTTACAGTCACTGTGGCTCTGGAGGGGGTGGAGCTGCCGTCGCTGGCCAGGACAACGAGTTTATGAACCGGAGTTACCTCCCTGTCCAAGGGCTGCTTCACAGTAATGAGCCCCGTGGAGCCGTCAATGGCAAAATGACGTTTGGTGGAGGCAGAGATCTGGTTGCTGAAGGAAAAGTGGATCTGTGCATTAGAGCCCAGGTCGGCGTCCGAGGCATGGAGCTGAGCAACTGATGTTCCCATGGGGGCGTTCTCTGGGACCGTGACCTCCAGCTCGCTGTCCTTAAAGATGGGCCGATTGTCGTTGACATCAGAGATGGTGACTTGGAGAATGGCAGTGCTGGACTTGGGAGGGTTTCCGCCGTCTTCCACCTTGATTTTCATGACGAAGGTGTCCTTCTGCTCCCGATCCAGGTTCTGCTGGACGATGAGCTGTGGCCACTTGTCACCTTCAGGGGTCTCGATGATGTCTAAGCCAAACTCGCTGACGCTCTGCAAAGATAAAACACATTTTTACTTAGCTTGACTCTCTTTTGTACACATAATACCATTATCTCAACTTCACACATTGTTTTTATTAACAGTCATGATGATTAAATAACCTTTTAGATTTTTTACTTTATTTTATTAAACTCATATATCCAGTTCTAAAGATAGAAGTGTCATAAGTTGAGCAAATAATAAAGGCCTCCATATAAACAGACAGACATATTAATTCCATAAGTAAGAAGACCATATTTTCTCCCAGGTAATAACAACGGTGTGATAGTGATAAATTCCCTGATATTTTTGTTTCTTTTCAGCTGTTTTCGAAAGCCAAACAGCCAGTTGAGTTATTTCCTCAGGCTATTAAGGTTCATTGGTAGTCCTGCTTCGGATCAGGCAGTGATGAATGTCAAGAGCAAATTAAACAGCTCAGGACATTCTTGAACAAGGCAGCTGGTTCTTGGCTTTGCAGTGTTCATCTAAGCAGGGGGCCCCACAATAAAGCATTTTTTAAAATACTAATCATCAGTGAATTTAAGTTTCCTACATGAACTGGGTCCTTTCAAAAACGGACTAATAACCACGGTCTGCATATATTGTGTTTTATATATCTTTTGCCAAATGGGTTTATTTGATTCGATCTGAGTTAACAAAGGACAGGGAGCTAATGAACAACAGTTGGAAATAGAGACACAGCAATAAGCTCCTATTTATATACACTATAAGACCAGATCACCACAGATTAAGAGCAGGAGAGTAAAAAATGCCTATTAGAGTTTTTTTTCCTCAAGAAGGGATAAATCTCGGCAAAAGTAAAGCCGGAGGAAACTGAAAACAAATGCATAAGTAATCCCCATGAGAAACCAGAGGAACTGGCAGCGGCTGTTATGAGTAATTGCCTTCCACGCAAAAAAAAAAAAAAACTAGCTCTAATATTTACAATTGCAGATAGAGTATGGCATGGATCCATACAAGTTTTCAAATTATACAAGAGGGGAAGTAAATGATGGAGGAGAGAGGGGGAGAGACACAAGTGGCAGAAACAGAGAGAGAGAGAGAGAGAAGGGGGAGGGAAGAAGAAGAAGAAGATCAAGCCCATGAATGAGCTGCATGCACATTATGAAACAAAGAAGCCCTTTGAAGCTCTTTCAGTCAGAAGCAGTTTCATGGTAAAACAAGAAAAAGCATCCTATTTAAAGCGATAAGCTCCATGCTGCACATAATATTGGAAAAGATTACTCTGTCTAGGCACAGCTATCAAATGAGATTAAGATATATACATTGTCCATGTTCAAGGGAGGAACATTTCAACCCAACTGTGAGCACGACAGTCCCTGGTAGGATCCAGATCCAGAGCCGCCCCGGTGCCAGCGCAGTGTTGTAGCCGACCGAAGCGAACGTGCAGCTGCAGCATGTAAATTATTGTGTACTCTGAAAAATTGCTTGCCGAGGGAATGTTGTCAACACGTCATTGATTGACACAACTACTTAAAACAGCAAACACTGCAGCAATGATCTTTCAGGCCTCACTTTGTGGTCCTGCTGGCAAGCATGAGTCATAGAGGGACAGGCAGACATATGAGTCTATAGGTGAGGACGG
Source organism: Pseudorhombus dupliciocellatus (assembly GCA_016785235.1). Classification (NCBI taxonomy): domain Eukaryota; kingdom Metazoa; phylum Chordata; class Actinopteri; order Pleuronectiformes; family Paralichthyidae; genus Pseudorhombus; species Pseudorhombus dupliciocellatus. Next base: position 2,156,841 of record JAFBJW010000129.1, on the reverse strand, counting down.
AAAGAAAATGCCTCATGCAGGGACAGCGCTCTGTCGTCACTGAAAGGCAGCATTCTGGGGGATCCATTACGAGGCTCTGCTCCATCTGCACAGAGCCGCTCAATCCGTGGTTGTTTGAATAGCTCACAGATTCAGCACAGTCGCTGAGTAGCAGAGCGCTGATATTTGGCAAAGCCTGATGTTAATAGTAGGATGTTGAGTTGGAATGTGTCAAAGGGAATGCTGCACAATGATTTATGAGCCTGCATTTCGTCCCTGCTTTTTTTTCTTGGTTTCACACAATTTTACAACTGACAAGACAGCGCTCAGCGCATTTCAATAAGTTGAAGAGAGCTATCTCTCAGGCTGTGCATCCTCCTGAATGCAGAATTAGTCTGGTGGATTGTGATAAAATCTAGGGCAAGCTAAGAAAAGGCCAAATACTAGCATGAATCACTCACTGGAGACCCTAAGGCTTAGCAAGACACACAAAGTTCTCTAAACGGCTAAGTGTGCGTTTTACCACGCCGTGCTCATTAAGCACCTGTGGACTGCTCAGGTACGTCCTCCTGAACTTCAGTGACTCAACATTCATTTCACATTACAGGGCCAAAGGTGTCGTCGGTGATCAGAGTGGGAACGGGGCACCGAACGTGGGATGTGTGTGGTACACAATCTAATCAGAGCTGGATATGAAAATGACGGAGGTCCGCTGACAGAAGCCGGGGGGGCTGCTGAAGAGAGAGCAACGACTCTCAACCTCCCTCCGCAGACGGCGCCTCAGATGATCAGTGGATGCATCTTTCAGTCAAGTTGACGACCTTATTAAAACTCAGAGGAGACTGAGATTGGGCTGTGAATATATCAGGAAGACAGTAGTCACGGTGATGCCCCTGGATGGGGCTAACCGGGGACAGCGATTCATCACGAGCTATAGCAGCTCTTTATAATGCTGACAGAGACTCACCCTCTCTGTGTCTTATTCCTTCCCTTTTTTTTTTTTTTTTTTTTACTTCCAACCCTCATTCACTTTTGCCCCTGGCCATGATCTCATGCATAGAATTAAGACAAAAGAAACTAGGGATTGTTTGTCTTTTTTGTCAAGCCCTAGCAGAGGATTTTGTGTCAAAATAAGATGCTAATGGAAGCTGGAAATGCTCGACAGCGAGCTCACTGCCCGAAACCTCGATTCACAGCCTATAGGCACCATGCATTAATCAAATACTCAGCTACTTGGCTATGGAGCTTGAGAATCGTTTATGAATAAACTTCAATAAACTCAGTCTTGGAGTCCCAGCAAAGACCACTTCACCCACTCCAGAATTTTAGGGACACTCTGAGGTAGAAAGTTAGCAACCAAGTTAGTTGCAAAATACCAGCACCAGGCATGCACTTCAGCATCCATTTTATCAAGGAGACAGATCTGGGGCCAGCAGCAGACGAGTTCTCCACAAACTTGAGCAAGATGGCTGCCGTGCATGTGTCTGCACAGAGTGCTATCATTTGGATTTCAGGAGCAAACTCATCCATCACTGAAATAAGAAAGTTTGCCGCCAACACCCAAACTAAAACCACACTGTCCTGCATGGTTCTGCGTTGGCCTCTGAGGTGTCCTGCGAATATGCAAAGTGATCCGATCTGCTTTCAAGGGAGACCCTCCTCCATCCATGCATGTGATTGCTTTCTCTGACCTTGACCGTTTCTTAGGCGCCTTCTCTGCAGTTCAGACGACGCAACACATGACTGCACAGCTCTGACGGCAACGTTTCATTCACGGTGTAATTACCAGCCATTACGTGCGGACCACTGTGGTGGACGGAATTACCTGTTGTCCCTCGTCATGTTAGAACAGGACGACGTCGTACAGAACGAGGCTACGGCGCTTCTTTGACTTCTTCTGTACGCGGACAACTCAGGCATGCTACACACGGAGTGGCAGACCATTGAGAACGGCTCACTCCGCCGCGCTGTGGTAGCAATTTCAGCAAAGTGCCCGTTGTAACGTAAGAAAACTGTGCAAACTATCGTTGTCAGGGAGCTTCTGAGAGAAATCTCACCGGACCAAACAGAGCTAGTGTAAGGGTGGCTTAAGGGCCAGGAGTTATTCTAGGAAACGCTTGCACATTCCCTCTCCTCTAAACCCTTGGCTTTCTACTGCACTTTAAAAATAAAAGACACCAAAGGTTGAAATGCTGCTGGCTCCCATAATGTTCCTCCCTGTGTTTTACTCATACGGAACCTGGAACACAAGGAAATTAATCTTGAGTACAATGAGAATATAATGAGAAGAAGTGAATCGGAGACACCGTGCCAAGGACGCTCTTAGTGGAATTTCCTGCAAAAGATAATACAACCACCGCTTCTGCAAAGGGGTTTAGAAAGCTGCGTATTGTGAACAGGGCAAGAAAAATGATTGCAGATGATCATCATAATGAGCTGAGCATTTGGTTGGTGATTCTCCCGGTGTGAGGAATTCAGGACATTGGCTGCAGAGGCCTTGGTAGAGGAGCCACTCTTTCAAAATGCTAATCAGTATTCAAGGCAGACAGCCACGATTCTGCTCGTTCCAACCCCACGTTAACTTCATCTGAGACTACAAGATGGATTTGTCATCTCGCTTCCAGTAACCTTCCTTTATTTATTATGTTTAGGATTTCCCCCCAGAGCCCTCGCATCTCCCCCTTTAATTACACTTCATTTGTAAGAGCTGGTGTCACCTCTAATACTCGTCTGTCCACAAAGTATAGCGTGTTGTCTAGACTACAAATGAAGAACGCATGATATTATCCTACATTTCTGGGTTTAGGGCTGGCTCCATTAGGCGAGGGAGAATATTGCAGTGCGGTTTAATAGTGCATCAATTAGATGATGAAGAAAAGCTTTTGCTAGTGCTGCATGAGACACCTATTAGCATAATGCAGTGCGTTTCTTCTCTTTTGCTTTAATCTACGATGTTCAACACATTCAACCTGTTGCTGGAAATTGGACATGGAGTGCGTGCTGTGTCTGCACTTCCCACTGCGTGTTTTCTGATATTATTGTACTTGGTGAAAAGCCTCGTTTCTTTACAGCCTTCTTTGCTAATGCCACGCAGCATATGGAAATAATGTAGGCTCTGGAGCTTATTCAACTTAATGAAAAACTAGGTCACATTTTCAATCCAGATTGAAAACGACCAGCGCTAAGAGCAGGTTTATAGACGGAGCTATAATGCAGAGAGTGAATCTTTTTTAAAACAATGTGAGATGGAAAAACAGCGGCTGAAAAACACCCTGTTAATCAGACCTGTTGTAAACAGATGGCAATCGGCACACCAAAATACCGATTGCATCGCAGACAGGCATCTGTTTATTTGGAAAAAAATAATCTACTCTGCCCACTTTATATCTTTCCTATTGTTTCCCCGAGACACAGATAGCTACTGTGGTATTTGTTTGAAATTTATGGCACCAAATGTTCTGTGAAAAAGCCAATTTATTCCACAGTGAAAAAAAAAAAACCTCTTTAATCTATTAACTCCAAAAAAAGCAAACCAGTAAGACGAGGCTTGTTCCAGTGTTACAAAGCCTTGGGCTTTATCTTTCACTGTCAAAATCTTTCACTCGCTCACTATCCAACTAAATTAATTTGCACACGATGGCTTTTAATTTAGACACGAGATTGCGGACATACAGTAATAGCTTCTTATCAACTTGAATTTTGTGGAGTGAGTCTTTAATAGTCATTATATAAAATATCAGCTTCTGATACTCAGAGACGTTTTTATTGATTCAGTAAGTAGTGGCAGCTGACAAATGTGGAACTATTGAATAAAATAAAACAGGTACATACAGGGGTCATTATTGGGATGGACTCAGGGGACATCTGAAAATCAGTTTCATGTCTTCTGTCTTGTGTTTATTAATGTCTTTAAAGACACCTCTGCTTCACTGATCAAACAGATAAAAGCCAAACCTACTCTGAAGCAGGCATTTATGTTTTCATTAGCAATGTAAATGTATGTATAGTTCCTGGTATTAATCTTGACAAAAACTGCAGCACCTTCCCATTCCATTTTAAATGTGATGATAATGAAGAAGAAGAGGTCCTCACCTTGACCAGTTCGTAGTGTTGGATCCCATTGATTCCCACATCGGGGTCAAATGCTGAGGGCACCGGGTATCGAGTGTTGATCACTGTGTTCTCCGGGATTGAGATGTTTATTACGGTGGACTGGAAGAGGGGGGCGTTGTCATTGACGTCCTCGATCAGGAAGCGGATCTTGACCAATCGGAAGATCTCGTCCGGCAGCACAGCCACCTCGATCTCGTAGTAGCAGCGTTTCTCCGCAAAGACCCCTGAGCAAAGCTTTTCCCGGTCTATTCTGTGATTGGTGGTAAAGATCTCCCCGGTGTTGGCCTCCACCCTCACCAAAGGCACGTCGCCTGTCTTGTACACAGGCTTGAACTGCAGCGGCGAGGACAGACGGATGTTGGGGTCCAAGTTGAGGTCCAGGTCCTTGCGCAGGTTGCCGATGCGGACGTTCTCTGGCTGCTCCTCCTTCACCGTATAGTCCCTCTCCTGGGCCCGGCATAGCAAGAGCCCGCAGCTGAGCAAGACCACCAGCACATGCGCCTGACTTGCTAAGTCCATACTCGAGAGTGGACGGGGGCTTCACTTTTCCAGCAGCAATTCTGTCACAGGAGACAGGAAGAGAGAGAGAGGGAGAGAGAGAGAGAGAGAGAGCACACAATGTCAGGGTGAGAAATTACACAGCATTCAAGCTCTGCCGTAATTAGTGCTACTTTTCCTCATAAAGAGTTTTCAACTTGACCTATTCATCCGAACTAGCTATGAGTCCACATCATCCCACTGTCTTTGAGAACAAATTAAGGTTAGTTTTACACAATTAACCTTTGATGACACCCACTGAGCAAGCCGACACGTAAAGGTTGGCAGTTCACGTATTCCATCAATCTATTTCATCGCTGTAATGAACCATTTCATCTTTTTTTATTGAGAAGTGTGAATGCAGTTGAGTTCGCCGTTGCTATAAAGTAGTTGGCTTTGAAAGCTTGTCCACAAACTATTGCGCACAGAGAGAGAAAGAAATCATTTCTGAGTCTTTGTGAGTCAGCGTGGAGCCACGGTGTCCTCGCTGATCTGGAGACGGCACACACACACACACACACACACGCAGTCGTGCCGCTTGACAGCGACTATTAATGGGAAGCCTCATTTGCGTTGAATGTAAACAATTGAGTTGGCAAATATGTCATGAACGCCCACGTGTGTAAACATAAACAGTTTGATAAGAGAACTGGTTCCAGTGGTGGAAGGAGGCAACAACGTGAAATTGTTTGTTGTGCGAGTCGCCATCAATCAAATTAGCAAAATTTAATCATCAACTTCATTACATCCTGACAAATGAGCCTCTTTCCAACAACAAATTCAAACAGCAGCCGGTTCTGCCTCTCGACTGAAACCCCACTCAACGTTATTCTTTAACTGGTGTCAGTTCAGCTGATGCGTTCCCTCTGAGGCCAAAGTTTGCCAAATGGCACGAGCCCCAAAACCCAAACAGGTCAATGGAAGACGGTTTATGCTAACAGGAAACACTGACTGCTTCCCTTAGTCATTCAAGGTTAGTTGACTTTTTGTCTTCTTAGCGGATTCAATCCATTCTGTTCCAGTATTCCCACCACACTCCCACTGGTCTCTGTCAAGGGTTGGCCACACAGGCTTTAATGGGCTTTGACTGAACGCCGGTGAAGCAGCGTGATTAGTGTATCAGAATAAGAGGCTCTCTGTTCAGAAGAGTTTGCTGTAGAATAACAGAATGCAGTCGATGTCGGTGAGGGTTAGTGGCATCCGGACCAAGCCACCAATGCTCTGTTTGCTCTCTGCAATAATACCGGCTCCCAGAGTGTATTCTGGTGCAATATATTTAACAACTAATATCATTTCATTGCTCATATCCCACTGTGTGTTTACATCCAGCAGCCCCCTGAGTGTTTATTAACCTCATATGATTTTCCTCCAGATATTGGTTCATATTTATAAAGCAGCTGGCTCCATATCAAATGTCCATTTCCTTTAAAAGGATGGCAAAAGTGTGTGACAGCGATCACACAAACAACGTGCAGCGCAGGGACAAGGGACCACAAATGCCTCTTTGGGAACCGTAATATTTTCTACTTTATGAAATTTCCATCCATTTACATGAGTCGAATAATATCCTGCAGAAAAAGGTACGACCACCTAAACTGCACTGCAGGGGTCCTCCAAATTGGCAAGGCAACAGCGTTCATAGCCAGTGAAGCACTCGGCCTCCGACAAAGGGGAATTGATTAAAAATAAGAATATAATGAAGCTGCTTTGGAATCAGCAACAATTGCGAGGCATCCGTGCAGCCGGGAAAGACGAATTCCGTTTCACACATTTCATAAAGCAGCCACGCGAGACTCATTAAAGACAAGCTGGACAGGGAGGGAGAAGAAACAGCTGACATTGATCCGTGTGAGGGTGAGTCGCTCTGCACACGCGGCGCACGCTTGATTTTACCGTCATATCAAAATATCGACGAGCTACATCCCATTAATCGCCGTGACACACTTTACTTTGAAGTGTGCATCTTTGTGGGAGCGAGCAGCGATCGGCACGCTCGCCAAGGCTGAGCTCACACGACGCATAATCAAGTTTAAATTACAGCCCTAAATGGGATGTGATTCGCCGAAGAAAAAAATAAAAAAAATAAAAAGCAGAAAAGATCAAAGCATGATCTAGATTCTCTCTCCCTTGTAAGTGACAATAATGTTCCGCAGGATGAAGGGCTGCTGTATGTCTTTTGACTCTGAGTACGATGCAGATGCAGCAACAACCAGACACGTTTGGAGTCCTGCTATCTGCCGTGCACTCGCGTACACTGGATGTGTGTGTCGGTCTCTCTCTTCCTATGGAGTTGCAACGTGACGTTGACCTTCAACATATTACGGACAAGCACGACAATTCCTCCGCTTCTATTAAATAAGCGCGTCCCTTATTCGTCCCGACAAAAAGGTTTTCCAATATTTGCACGTGTCAGAATTCAGAATAAACCTGTCCGCGAGGAATAGACGAGGTGAGAGAAGGAATTACGCTGGAGGGAGGGAGACAGAAATCCTAGGTGTCAGTCAGAGTGTCTCCTTTGCTTACATTTCACGAGTCTCCTGAAATGCTATTTTGAGCCCCAGACAGCAGGTTGAATCCAGGAGGCGAGCTCAAGCCTCCCTCTTGAGAGACACAGTGAAGAGGAGCCGCCCGGCCCCGGGTCTCTTTACACGACACCGTGATGGACGGGCCTTCCCGGTGTTTGCACGAGAGAGGAGGACACGCAGCCGCCACCCACGCCGAGGACACAGCCTCGGACCCGACTTGATCGGAGTCCATTACCCGTCAAAGTCAGGTTTTCAGTTACTGTCGAATCTCTCCAGAGGTTTTCCTTTAAAAAGAGGGCATCGGCAAATACAGTACTTTAGATTGTCTCGGGCTTTCCCTCCGTTAACGGCTGTGAGGATCGCTGACAGCCTGACAGACCAGTTTCTGTCAAGATCACTCAGTTCTTTTTCAGTCCACACAGTCAGAACCATTTTCCTTACAAGGTGGAGGAGAGAGAAAGTTGTTTTCTCGTGGGAAACTTCAACAATGACGGCATGAGTCATGCTGGAAAGTGCAGGGAAAAGATGCTTGACATGAATAAAGGCTGCGGTGACGATGTTCATCATTTATTTAATGCTGAAAAAAATATGTAACTTAAGTTGAAATCTCCCCGGGATGTGTCACCGCGTTCTCATTTCACTGGTGCTTTTCTTTCACTTCTCTCATTTGGATCACGGTCGTGTACATTTACTCGTTGTGTAATAAAATTGTGGCTGGGCAATATTTTCTGCCCCCCCCACCGCAGTAGAAAAATACTAAACTAATTTAAAACGCTGTAACCACAGACCTGAAGAGGGCAGTCCATACATGCAGATGCAGTTTAATACTTAATATCCGTGTCATATTTCTGCGTGTAGCTTGTTTGATCTGGAATTTCCACTTTGACCTTAAAATCCATTATTCTCTTGTGGAAATGGGACAAAATCAGACAAGGGAAACGGTTCCCAGACAAATTAATTAAAACAAAGTCAGACAAATTAAAACTGTCTGAAAGCAAAAATACTGAGAGCAATTGCTGCAGTCGATTTTTATATGGAAATGGGAGTGGAAAATAGATTGAAGTACATTTATACGTGAATCAAATTGGCCACATCGTCCAAGTCGCTGCAGACACCGTCGTGGGTTTTGAAATATGGAAAATTCAATGTGGCTTGTCCGGTGCGATGTAATTTCCTTTATGGGAGGTGAAAAGCACACGTGAATGACGATATGATGAATATCAGAGAGCCAGCCGGCAGAGGAAGTCAAACTAAATCGATGAACAAACTTATGACTTTTTTTGATTTCAAATAAATGTGACTCTGGAAGAAGCAGAAATTTCTAGGAGCTTGGACGCGATCAACCGAACTCACGCGGGACGAAAACGAACACCTGGGAGGCATCCGAGAGGCCACGGCTCCGTTACTGGGAGAACTGCTCGGCCCAGTTCTGACTCATCACTCACACCCAGTGCAATCTATCAGACGCATTAAGATAATTGGAAAGCTGCTGGAACACAGACTGGGAGGATGCTGCTCTGCACCTCCTGGTGAAATGGAAATGTGCTGGAACAGATGGTTTTGTTGCGTTTTTCCCCAAATCAGACGAAGACTCAGGCTGCAGCCATTCACCAGCACATTGTACATGTAGTCTGTGAGTACAAATACCTCACTGAGCAGCCACAAAATATGCTGCTCACCTTGGGAGGGTTCAGTGTTGAGCTGATGAGCAGGGCCTTCAGGGAGCGAAGGGTCCAACAGAACCAGCAGCTGGCGGCGGCTCGGCCCCTCGGGACCACTGGGACTGACACACGGACACGCTCGTGGCCCCTGAGGCTGTGGTCGCTGGCGGTGGACCGATGGACCACGCCGGAGCGGAGCCGCACTTTAAAGTCCCCGCAGCCGCTCCTGGAAAGTGGGCCTATCTGCTGATCTACGATCAGCGTGGCGCGAGGCTGATTAATGCCCGAAGTCGTGACCGACCGCGCCGTGCACGAGACGTGGTCGTCATGCGACTACTCGGCTTCAGATGGTCCACAGACGCGGCGTGTCCGCGGGGGACAGATGGAACATGAGACTGAGACCGTGTCCTCACAGAGCGGCGGGGACATCATTTTTCCACCGACCGGAGGCTCGTGCACACATGTGAAGTAAAAAGCAGACTGCTTACCTTCTCCTCTCGGATGGGATGGGAATCAAGCGCGAGCTCCGGCGCGTGGACACATCAGAGAGACTAAAAAGATGCCATGAAGGAAAGTGGCTGAGGGTCCTCTGCAAGGTTATCCACTACTAAAACTTATCCATGCGCCAAAAAATCGGCATCCTCATGTGCAGGAGAGAAAACACAAGTCGTGCACAGCGAGCAACTTTGGGAAGGAGACGCTGTTATTCCTCTTCGGTTGTCTTGGGGTCGCAATCCCACCGGCGGAGATACGCATTGATCCAAGCGTGTGGGCTGCCTTTCTTTTTTGTTTTTTATAAACTTTGCGTCTGCAGCCTACGTCTGAAACGTCGGCGCTATTTTCCAGCGAAAAATCGCTGGCACCGGAGTGACACGTGTGCGTCAAACGCGTCCGGACCCGCGCGTAAAACTTCAATCCAAGAGCGCAAAAATGGACATCTGTGCACACCCCGGCGGCTTACCGCGAAATGACTCTAAAATCACTTGTTTGGACTGAGTCGAGGTTGTGCACGCCCCCCAAAAATGAAAGAAAAGCAGTGGATGGAGGGACGCCGAGCGCGCATCGCCCCCCCAGCGGAGTTGGATCAAAGTGCGCCTCAGTGCAGCATCACTGACGGGAGCGGGAGAGGCGCTTCGCCGCGTCTGTCTCTGCGCTGTGGCTGTCTCAGTAGTATTGGATGAACTCAGCTCCTCAACCCACCTCTCTCCCTCTCCCTCTCCCTCTCGCTCTCCCTCGCGCTGACATCATGGCGGGGGGAGGAGCCAGGCGCAGATTTAAGAGCCCCGCTCCTCTTAAAGCCGCACTGCGTTGGAGAGATGCTCGCGCTGAGATGGGGGCGGATGACGGGACGTGCGCGCACCGCAGGGGCCAGTGCTGTTTACAGGAGCCACCCTGCTCCACAGAGCACTGCCTCCTCTCCAGTGTGTGCGTGTGCGTGCGTGTGTGTGGGAGGGGGGGGTCCTGTGTCCTCACAACTCTTCATCATCATCATCATCATGAGGCTCAATTCTTTTCCAGACAGTGTCAACAGGCCTGGCAGAGCATGAATTGCTCCGATAATGGGTTTGTTCGCAGTTTCCATAGAGCCCGGTTCTGAAATGGTGTCAAACATTTCCTGTTATGCGTGAGCCAATCACAGCGCGGCGCATTACCACGAACACTTTGGACACTTGAAATGCAAGGACTGGTGAAATGTTAACAAGAGATTACCTGGGAAATTGGTGGAGAATGTCATTGTATTAAAAGTGACAGGGGAAGTGAAATGCCTCATTAAAGTGGGACTGGAGTGTGAATGAGACATTCAGGGAGAGCGGCGTGCTGGAGCCTGTTTAACCGCGTGTATCTGCGACCATAAAAGCCACTGAGCTGAGGCTATGGATCTGCTCCGAGGGCACAATGTCACACAGGAATCTGAGCAATATATTGATTGGCTCAACAAAAAAAAAAAAAAAAAAAAATCACTGACCACAAATCTTCACCTTGTCACTTTCCTGCTTTGGCTCTGCCCCCAAACCCCCTGGAGTAGATTTTAACAGGTGCTTTTACAGGGGTCATTAAAGGTTATGGTCACGCAAAGGCCAAGCCACGACCCCGGTTATGTTACAGCTAATTACCCTTGTCCCTTTGCCGCCACGGCCCACAATAAATATCTGCAACTTTGCATCTTAATAAGTTTAGCCCCCGGCAAGGTTCCCTAAACCTTGTCCCTCACCTGTTTACCGTTTGCCTTTGACATTATTTCACACCACACGACTCCATGTTGATTGTTTGTTGTCTGATTGTCACAGCTTGAAGAAGAGGTGTTAGACCTGCGCAGCCCTCAAGACAATTTGTGAATATGACAAAAGCACCTCCGGAATTCTAAAGTATTCTCACGACAGACATGTTTTCTGCTTTAAAATCAGGTAAGAGAAGGTGTCAGGTGGGTCCCTTCCATCCCAGGCAGGGTGAAGGGAAGCATCATGGCAGCTGTCAGGCAGAGAAAAGCAGATGCAGATTGTTGCACTTTTCCAGAGATTGTGCCTAGTTTGTGCTGGGAGTGATAAAAAAAGGCCAATCTCAGGCGTCATTACAGACGGAAAGATGCAGCCGCACTTGATGAGTCGCGAGGACAGGGCGCTTGGATAAATCCATCAGTCTGTGGCTGAGCAGCTGCTCTCAAGACTTTGCTCTGACAGAGCTGGACTCAGCTCGTGTGCTACGCAGCCATGTTTTGTGCTGAGGATGCTAATAACTACGAGTCTGGAGGAGCCAGGCGGAGTAAACAAAGTGTCTCAGAGAACACAGGACGCACCAGCATACGTCTGTGGGTGAGTTCATTACGGGATCGCAACATTAGCATGACGCTAGCAAAGGCGAGGATTTGTATTAGCACGCTACAAACAGCTGAGAGCATCCTCATCATCTGACGTCTGACACCTGAACCTTTCCAGCCATCATGTTAGACATTGAGGGCTTCCTGTTTATAGCTGCACTGCCGCCCACTACTTTTCTTTACGTTATCATTCTCAGCTCAAGTGAGCATCTCCTTAGAGACGGTCAAAAATGGTCATGACAGGATATTGTGTCAGCTGTGTAGAGTTAGCCTGCGCTAAAGCTCAGGCTACATCTCGTCTTCTGGATTATACTGAGAAAATGTGCCTATTAGACATTAGTGATATAGCAGCAATTTGGCCCTCAACACCTCTGGTCTAAAGGCAACAGCTGGGGACTTGGAGCAACGTGTTTTCAGTCCATGACATTTTGTAATTATCTTGCATCTATAATGACAGCAAAGACTCTTGAATCTAACCAGTGCATCTACTGGTTAGTTCTGACTGACCAGTCAAATACAACAAGTGTTTCCACGGAGAGCGCCGCCTGTGAAGGAGATTAGTCACAGAACAGAGGAGAAAAGTGAAGCTAGCCTAAGCCTTTTTTCCCAGATATGATCAAATAGTTCTTTTCCTCAACATTGCCTTTAATCATCCATGCTGTTGCCCCCCCACCGAATCCACGACTTGTTATTCACACATGTAAAAGAAATAATTGGTAGAAAGAGCACACTCACTAATATACCTTATCAGCCAAGCACAGCCGGACAAGGGGGGGGGGGGGAGGTTGCAGAGCTACATTGCAAGGTCACCGTGTATTAACACTCCAAGGTTTTCAAGAAGAATAGATTCTTCTTGGCGGAGCGTATTCAATCCAAAGTACTCTGTATTATCCGTTCAGATTAAACAGCACGACGTGTCCAAAGAGACGCCAGCGTCTCTGCTCAGCAGGTATGGAGTCATGGTTCATTCATACTGGAGCATCTGAGCCTCAGTTGTCTTCATTGGATCGTCAGGTTTTGTGCCGTTGTCCATAAGGAGAGCCGTGTGAACACGTCCCCATCGCGTCCATAAGAAATACATGAGACATATATATATTTGATCAATACAGGCCGGGTTTGTATCCATGGAAACTTTCAAGAAGCACTGCGATTTACCACAATGACTCAAATCTCTATTGCCTCAATCTTTTCTGTCTCTCTCTCAGTCGCACTTTGTCAAGCATCTCTGGAGAAAGGAAAGATTTGAGGAAGATGGAGTGGACAGAGCGAGGACAATTCAATATTTGCTTTTACCTTATTGACAGCAGAGGTGGAATTCCACAGAAATGGAGCAGAAACCCGGGACGGACAGAAATGCACCATGAATGAAATAATATTTGAACTTCTCTGCTCGGTATGAATATTCAACGAGCGCAGCTGTAGTTTCCTCTAAAGCAGAACATGTCGCAGAACAAAGGGGCTCCGGGCCAGAAGATTGCAGTCTGCCACGTCTGGGACAGAACGGCGAAGAACCGGAGACACACATCTCAAGGCATCAGAGGGTGATGAGTATCTGGCTGCTGCCTTATCAGTTATGAACAGAGGAAGGTGTCCACATTTTATTTTTTAATTTCCTTTATCGGTCCACACTCACTGCTTTAACTGTGCTATCTAAATACACTGGACCGGATCGACTTCTGAAACCGTGTAGTTTTGAGCCAACAGAGTGCTGGACCTCATTTTCAGAAAAATGATTCATTTGATAAATTTGAATTTGATTTAGTTTTTCCAAGAAGCTGTAACTTGAACTGGGCATTAAATTACGTTTCCTGAGGCGATGAGATTTGACTGGCCGATTGCTCCAGATTTGTCCAGAAACTGCAGTTTTGGGGTCCTGCCAGTCAACAACTGACAAAGAAAACTGCAGTACCGGACTCAAACGAGTGAGACAAACCTACACAGGCGCGTCCACATCTTGGACCCTGATGCCTGATGCAGTGTTTTAAAAATAAAAAAGAAACGATCCCCGACCTCAGGTCATTTTTCTTCCTTTGCTGAGATGACTGGTGTCAATATCACCCTGTCAAGTTGAAGCATGGCTTAAGCAGAACGAGGTAAAATTCATTACAAAACACGGAGCTCTTGAGACTAATGAAGGGTCTAACGTTGAGTGACGCGTATCTGCAAGACACCAATTTGGCTGCAGCCGGTGCCCTGAATCACCATTATTGCCATTTGACATGTTTTCATCTTCCACAGGAGAATTATTGTGTCTGCGTGTGTGTTTGTGTGTCGGAGACCGTTTTTTTTTTGTTTCACGAGTTAATGCAAAATTGTGTTAATGTCTTGTAGAAAATGAATAATTGTAAACAATTGGCTGACGTCTCTGTGATTTTGCCTCATCAGCTTTGTCCTTGACAGATAATTGCTAGTTGTTTGTTGTAAGCTAACAAGTAAGGTTCTGATTTATTCGACTGTGCCGCGGTTTTGTATGAAACACTTTAAAATCAGCCTTTGATTGCAGAGAGGAAAATGAATATCAGAGGATTTTAAAATGAATGAAACGTTCGGATTCCTTTATGATGAGGTGACACCGTTAAACGTGTAATCAGTGTGTTTCTGTGACTGACGCAGATGTGTTGCAAGTAAAGTAAACAAAAGGTGGTTGTGTGATAAATCACAGCTGGAAAAGTGTTGTTTCATGACAGCGTCGCTGTGTTCGTGTTCTGCTCCTGAACATCACACATCTGCTTTCTGTAAGCACACAGTGAGAGATCAATTTGTAGAGCAAAAGAAGAACAAATGTTTCACCTCCTCACTTTCATCTGTCACTTTTTGCTCAAAATAAACCCAAATAACACAATTGCTCCAAACACGCGCAGAACATCAACAGATATCAACATGACAGGCCTCCCTTTTTTTTTCCGAGATGGAAACTAAAACCCATTTCCATTCGGCTTTTCTTGGACAGCTTCCTCCATCTCAAGATGTAACTGACTGTTAAAAAAGCTTTTGTGTGTTGTTTGATGACGGCGATTGAACACGCCGCCGTGATGTTTCCCTCCATCTGTCCGCCGTGAAACGGAGCCTGGGGCCGCCACGTGACGAGGGCCGGTTTGCCCGGCTGTGTACTGTACGTTCAGTTAAATAAAGCTCTCACAACACTTCAAATCCAAACTCCCCTTTCCAAAGGTTAGCACGCGCCCTTGAAAGTGAGAAATGAGCATGATGAATATTTAACCTCGTTCATATTTCTAACAGAGGGCGGATTCATAAAGATATGCAACACTTGTTTAACACAGTGGCGTGGACGGCCGAGGCTTTGACAGCGTGTTTGCCTTTGTGCTGTGAAGGTCACTGAATTGATTTCAAATAAAATTTAATGTGGTGAAGATTTCAATCTTAATGACGAGTCTTTGTGAGGTCAAGAACCAGACGGGCCGCGGTGGCAACAAAAGCAAGCGGGAAATAAATGGCACGGCAGTCAGTTGAGGGTGGGAGGAGGGACTTGAAATCAATCAGCCTTCGCTCTCCCCGCAGGGTGAAATGTTCGCGTCGCCGTTTCCTGAGCGCGGCCACGAACACGCGGTGAAATCAACGTGTGCAGATCTTTCTCCTTCGGCCACGACATTTGGAGGATTGACAGTGGAGAGAAAGAATCGCACTTCCATAATCACCGAGGAGTCATTATTTGGCACTCCTCCTCCCCAGATGGCCCAGCGCTTGATGTTCTTGTCACGTTGTGTTGCATTTTTCCTGCCTTGAATGGGCTGTGCACACAACCATTGTTTGAGGAGCAAAATTGAAGGCGAGCCTTGGAAACTGCGGATGCCCGGTTGCCAAAGACATGGCACAGAAAAGACAGTGTGCAGACATGCCTGTTGCACTCTGGAGACTTCATGCTCCTTCGCTCGAGGCTTGAGAGGGGACAGCCTGGTGTCACCAAATGGCTTATGAATAAAACACCGAATTCTCCCGTCAGTTTGCGTGATATCGCTCTCTCACGGCACGCCATTTCTCTCCTGACTATGCTCAACCATAAACCTGACGCTCACTTAAATGGCAGGAATTAATTTATGGCCACAGAAGACGACTTTGCAGAGGAAACGTCCTCAAACGCCGTGCGCTGTTTATTAGCCGTCCCATGACACCAGGGCTTTATTTCCAGAGAAAATACCCAACAACCTTTACATGCAATAAAGCTTCAATACTGTAATAAGACACAGATTTAGTGGATTTATCTTTCTGTCCCCAACTCTCTGCAAAAAGTACACAGTGAACCAATGATCAACTCTTTTTGATAGAGAACAGAGGACTGTCATTTCTACTGCCAGTGCAGAGGAAATCTCTCATATTTCCTCCATGTTATTTATTTTCTGTTTGATTGATTTTCTAGTCCTTTGACTGAGATAAGCGTTTTCAGGAAGACCAGATTAGCATTGTCACAAGCACCATCAATACCATTACTATTCCTAACTTCTGAATAATTAACTTCAGTCCATCCATCTAGTCTCCGTCTCAAGCAGGGTCACATCAGGAGACGCCAATACAATCCAGACATTACTTTCCCAATTACTGTCCCCCAGTAGGAGACAGATACTGTCCCTGCGGCTCGCCCTGGGGCCGTCCTGAATGACGACAGAACATGTCCACGCGGATGATGGACGACGAGCTACCTGTCCCCAAAACGGGACGCCTGTCCACGTACAACCGATTGCTCTGGGTCACGTTCACGTTTCTCAGGGTTTGGACTGGCCCGCTGGTCTAAGGTACTGCAGTACTACCAAGGTACTACGGTGCCGTTTCCCCCGGCAAACAAGCACGAGGACATTAATAATTGAGAGGACGTGTCCAGACGATTAATATTTGGGGCTGATCAGTCAAAAACAACATGGAAACATCAAGATATCTGCTCAGATAATGTGATCTAATAATATGTTATCATCTGACATTTGATGTCATTAAATTAGGCACAAACATCTGTACGTATATCTAACAGTATATATAAAGAGCACGTTGACACTTTAAGGGCTGATTTGTGATCCTGGCTGCAGTAAAACCTCTGAACCAAATTTGCGTTAGCAGCACATGAACGCCTGTCACGCCCCCAGTTCCTAATCTCACTGTCAGACACAACATTGACTGTGCGGCGCGGTAAAGGTGGCGCTCTATCTCCGGAACAATCGGCCTCTCGCGGGTGGAGCCGAGAGGCCGAGTGACAGCAGACAGAGGGAAGCAGCCACTGCTCAGCATTTGTTTGGGTGCAGCAGGAGGGAAAGGTGTTTCATTGTTTCATCTGCAATGGATTAAGGCAACTGTGCAGAATGATTATCCAATTAATCTGAAACTCAAGGTGAGTAGAATAGTGAAGGTGAAGCGACGCGTGAGTCATCTGTGATTCGTCCCATAAGATTTGTTCGTGTAATCTCTTCAACGACAGCATGAAATGTTCTTACGGGTCCTAATGGGAGGAGGGATTTTATTTACACTCTCTGATGTGAAAGTCAAGTGCGCTTGCATCAGCAAATACGCACTCCAAGGTGAAATATAAAGTACAAATATGGATTATATGAATTATTTGATTCCTCCAGAAAGTGCTTTGACAGAAGTGAGATGCTGACTGGGGAAAACCAGCCTCCATCCCTGCCACCAGTACAGTTACAACAGGTCTTCTAGGTCCTCTGACCCCTAGTGGCCTGTGATGGAATTGCAAGGGGTCCATTTATTCAAAGGTGACCACCCTAACTACAGAGGCTAACATCACAGGGTCGATCAAAAAATATGCAGGGAGTGTAGGACCCCAAAAAGGTTGAGAACCGCTGTTCTAGGGCATGTGAAGAATCACAGCAGAGTGGGCGAGCTGGTCACGTGAGACAGTAGATCCTTGTTTGGATCATCAGTCTGATTACTGCCCTTCTGTATTTCCTGTGGGATTGTGTTACATTAAAACGTTGGATTAAAAGGGAGAGTTCATCTGCTGAGGCACCGAGCCATCAAACACATTCTCGCTGAGGGGCTGAGCGAGAGGCTTGCTAATGGGGGTCTAACCAGGATTCAGCAGAGGGAACAATGAAGGTACTCACTGAGTACTCCTACGAAAACTTGCAAGGATGAGAAAGACGGAGCCAGAAAAAGTCCCCAAACAAAGCTGAAGCCTATTATGAGAGTTGGAGAGCCACAACACAACATATCTGTCCTGACTACTGATGGCCGCAGACGGGCCCTGAAGCTCACAGAAAATCTCCAGGACCGAGTGGCCTCCTTTTGTGAAAGAGCCAGTGGGGTGTCGCTCTGCAGAGCAGGCGACTGTCTGGGAACGCTCTGCCTCGGCTCAGAGAGCGTTCTAACAAAATGGACGGTTCACCTTCTCCTGCTCGGACCGGTGGACCGCCACGGCCGTGCACTGTGGGTCGGTTCACATGTACGATGGAAAAACAAACAAACTCAACATTAGCTTTTGCCAACGAGTTTGCTTTTATGTGTTGTCAATTTCCTTGAGAAATGATATTCTAATGACGGGAAATGAAAACATAGTGAGGTAAAACACGGAAACAAGCTGCTGTTTGCTTCTGTTTTACTTCAAATTTATTTTGTCCAGAGATGTAAAATATGCACCCAGGAGTGTTTATACAACTTATTGGAGGCAAAGAATCTAATCAAGTACTTTCCACATTCTCCTGTTCATGTTTAACTTTAACAAACAGTCCTCGGAATAACACCTTCGCAGCTCCACAGCAGCTCTACACTTAGCATTTTCCAACACATGTGAACACTATCGTACGTCGGCGTTGTCGGCAAACAACTTCCCGACATGATGACGGTCTCAGCCCACACTGCCAGATGCTGCTGTTAACAAATGCTGCTAAACAGGGGAATTTTCTTATTTTAATTTAATATTTTTTCACTTGAATTGAATAGCCATATTGTCACAAGCTGTTGTGTGCGCCAACTCCGTCGCTGGACTGGGGCAGATGTTGGAGCGTTGTCCTTCATTTTAATGTCTCAGTTTAAAGTACAAACACAGCGTCGGCCGTGTGTTCACATTTTAAACGGAATCGTCAGCTGTGGACCTCCGAAAAGGAAGTAACTGGAAGCACAAAGGCAATGAACGTTTAACAGTTGGAGACAACGGCACAACATTGCTCGATTGCACTCCTTCGCTGTCAGGAAGAGATTGTCACAATAGATCACGCGGTGTCTTCCTGCGGAGCTGCCTGTGTCAGTCCATCAGTCACATTAGCAATCTAAGTGGGGCTCAATCAAGTGCAGTCTTGGTAAAGGGGGATCTGTCTGTCCCCAGTATGTGTCCATCAGGGGGAAAATGTTGAGTATTGATTTCGTGTCGGCAGAGCCGGGGCTGCAGTTGGAAGTGACAGTCTGCGACGCGCCTCTGTTCTGTTGACAGACAAACCTCTGAAAGAGAAACAGCTCCGGAGGAGCACCGAGAAGCTACCGAGCAGATGTTTATTGTAAAGGCAGAAAATAATTTCTTCTCGACAGTGCGAGCGCCGTGTGCCAAACAGTTACGGCGGCATCACTGAACTCATAACAGTCTCCTGACTTGTGTCTTGATAAGGAGAGCGACGGTATTATGCCAGGTTTGTGGCCGGCTTCCAACCAGAGATGCCAGAACAACAACTCTGTGTAAATTCATATTAATTTTTATGCCAAGAATTAACCCAAAAAAAGCTCCAAAAAACAAAAACAAAAAAACAAATATAATGAAAAGGATGGTATCAGTTTTATGTCTGGTGAGCTGCCATCCCTGTGTGTGCACTGAGTATTCATGTTTACTTTTTACAACGTGGTGTGGGCCGCACCTTTAGAATGAGGGGCTGCAGCGCGTGAGCGCGTGAGCCAACGCTTTGTTTCACATTTAAATGGAGGAATTGGCAGCCAGAAAGAAGTGATAAAGGAAGCTTATTGCAAAGTGCAAAAATCCATTTATGCTGTTGTGGTGTGATTAGTGTGTGCCCTGTAGCCAAGGTGTTGTTTTAGAATCACAGCATATTGTGTAGCTGGAAGAGGGCATCCGATGGAACTGTCCCCTGCTCTTCTTCTTTAATAAAGCACTAGTGTCATCGCCAACAAAAAATATATGAAGAACACATTTAAAAATATATTATATTATTTTTTCTAGTACGCAATGTGCGGAAAACTAAAGTGAACCGTAAACAAGGATTGAACTCATGACAGATTTTGGACACATGAAGTTCAGTGTTAGCTCCATATCTGTGCACGTGGAGGCAGCTGAACGCGGCGAGAGAAGACAGCCAGGAGATATCGCGCTGTCCAAAACGAACGTCCCCTCTGTCCAAGCACAGTGGTGAAAGACGGAGGGACGCGTAGTGGACCGACTTCATCAGCTGCTGGACAGACACAATCTCTTGTTGTTGTCTTTGTGTTGTTCCCTTTATCATCGGGAAGGAAATTCTATTTGACCAACGATTTGTTTCACACGGTTTTTCTGTCACTGTGAAAGTTGCCAGCACCCTCAAACTCCTGAAAGGTGAATGAATGAATGAGGACTCCAGTAAACATTCCAATAGATGTTTAGCCGCAGACTGGAGAAGAGGCTTGTTTTCGATGTTTGTTAACAAGCTCTTGGGGTCCCCTCCATTTTGTCTAAGCAACAATACACCCCTTCAATTCTGTCATTTCAAGACTTAAACAATTCTGTTTGAAGTGTCTCTTCTTTGCTTGTTTTTTTATTTATTTATTTATATAGAGATGCAGATTTGGCTCGTAACCATGACTTTACATTTTTGTGCCACAAGATTTACATAAAAAGCCTGCAGTCTGGAAAGTTTTGAACACATTCTGGCGAAAACTAGACTAAGGCTGAGCGACAAAATGAAAGCCTGAAGGATGGTGGGTAGGGGTGAGGATGGGGGTGTTGTGTGTGTGTATGCAGGGGGTGGGGGGTTGTTTCTGGGTATAGCTCGGCTTTACCCCGGCTGCGTTTGAGTGCAGCAAATCCGACTTGGTTGGTAAACAGAGGCTCCAGGGACTCTTCCTTTGCATGCAGGCAGCCGCGGACTAGATGCAAGCCCTCTGTGAGTCTAATAGAGTAAGCTCATAGAAATCACCATAGAAAATGCCAATAAGGCTGTCAGCCCAACAGACTTGCACTCAAACACACGAGCGTTGAAAATTACACAACGCACAAGCAGAGAAATGTGCACGTACTTGTGATCTCTCTCTGGCTGTTCCACATGGGCATAAGCTTTACTTTCTGAAGAATAACTCAGCCTGAGCCCGGAGCATCACGAGAGCATCGTCTCTCTTTAATTTAACCCCCATTGGCTTGGAATGGGTTAGTTTAAAGGAGGCATAGTTCGTCTCAACTGCACACAGAGGCTAACAAACTAATTTTATGCTTGTGGTTTTCACAGGGAAATTCCACAAACTGTGTTGTTCTTTTGTCCTTGAGAAGTTCAGTCAGAAGTTGGCTTTGAATTGGATGTCGGCTTTGTGCATAAGAATTTACACCCTTCTGAGGTTTGTATTCTTTTTCACAGAGCTGGAGTTTTAGTGCTTTTTAATTCAGAGCATTAATGGCTGAACACAGTCGGGGCCGTGGACTTATAAAGACAGAGGACATGTCTCCACCTGCCACTTGACAGAATTTAAGCCAAAGTGTCCTGGATATGGATACTGCCATCATGTACCATCAAGTAAAACCAAACATACCATTCAAAATGAAATACGCCAGCATGCATAGGCCACACGTTTTGGTGGCTGCCATGTTGTCCACCTGGGTCCACAGCTGAGGGCGGCACTGAGCTGCAGAGCCTTCGCACCGACCACAACCACACCCACCCCGAACCCTAAGTTCAACCTCCTTCAACTTCAACTTCACGTTTCTCATCAAAGCTGCAGCTGGATATACTTGCAAATCCGCCACCCCTTATTTTACTCGCCAGTGACATCACAAGTTCAAGTGTTCTGCCTCTGAAGTCGAGTTTTTTTTTGGGGGGGGAGACTGATGTAAGTTCACAGACATCGCCTGAACTGTCCTGGGACCGTGAAATAATCAGTGCATACTTAAAATGTCTGGCATTACCTTTTAATAACCTTTGATTCCCTGATCCCTTCAGCTATAATGGGCCAACGCTCAGCGCCCGGTATGGATCGTCTCTGAATGTATAAGAAGATGAGACAGACGTCTCCTGAGATCTGTTTTCTCTCCCTCCCTTTCCCTTTCTTTCCTCTTAGAGGGAAGCATCTGTAATTTGTCTTCATCAACTATTATGGACATCCCCAGGAACAAAACCTGGACCCGAAAGTATCAAATCAACAGCACATTTTTCAGAAAATGGCAGATCCAATTTTATACATGTCCCTGAGGCTTCCCTCAAAATGCTGGTGTGCTGACCCTTCACTCATCTGACGCTGCTTCGCGCAGCACAAGAGGAGCTTTTCAAGATTGTTTCTGTCTCTTGAAACCAGTGAGATGGGCCTCGATTGGAGGATCGCTAACAAGACGTCCCAATGATGTTCAGAGTAGTGTTTTGAAGACATGCAAACCCGACCGGCAAATAGCAAACAACGGAGGAGAACTGACGAGATGAAGTTTCGTCTTTTTTTGACGGTGAGAAAGCTTTGCCTTGTTTGTCCTTTAATGTGATGGAGAAAATGCAGATTTTAATCTCCAAAGAGCTTATTCTCTTCACTGCCTCCATTAAAATGCTCCTGACAACAACAAACACGAAAGAGGGAGAGGGAAGTGAACTTCTGAAGACACACCATGACATACCTGATTCACTGACCCACTCACTGTGAAATACACTCACTGTGAAAACCCTTTTTTCATGCGGCAGATCCACCATGTGTCCCATGGAATGCATCATTCAAAAGACCAGTTTAGACTTTCAAATGTCAAACTGACACACTTGTCATTCCGCCATCGCACAAACATTCACATTCTTCCAACTAACGACTTGGACAGCTGACAGTAAACTGTCTTATTTTGTCGTGATGCATAAATCATGAATTACAAAGGATCAACATGGACACAGAAGAGATTGATTGATTGATTGATTGATTGAGCTACAAATATCAATAATAAAAGGGATTTTAAAACATGTCAATATTGTCTCAACATCAAGTTGAAATCCGACACGTAAACAGCTAAAGGATAAATAGTGTGATGAGGCTTCGCGGTGTGGTGATCAACTAGCTCTTCTGAGTAATCTGGTCGGGAAAGCGTAAATGAATAAATGTCCAAATCTGTAAATTAGAAAAGCAGTACTTTCCAAAATGTAATTACACACTTACAGTCCAATAGAGTGGGTACTTGAAACTCCTCTAACGAGAATATGCACCAGATGTATGAAAAACAAAATCCTACTCATTTCGGGGTCAGTGCCTTACGTCTTGTGAGTAATTAAATGCCATTATTTAATTAAACATGAAGTCAGTAATCATATTCCTGTCACTACAGCAGGTACCGCCACATTCCTCATGTTAGCAGAAATGGATTAGCACTTGCTCAATTGCCTCCCACATTGATATTCCACGAGGAAATCTTACAAGTGCATAAACAAACGGTGGTTTCCTGCGACATTAAAATCACATCGCAGCGACTCTGATTGGAATAATTTATGGGTGTTGACCGAGAGCGGTATCAAGCGGTATGGATCGGGTCCAGGCAAGATACTGCGTCCTGTCAGCCTCAAATGATAAAACCAGAGTGAAATTGGCCTGCGTGTGGAGAATTGCTGAGGGCAAGGATTATAAAGGTTTCTCACCCACCACCTTGGCCCCCGTATTGATTTAAGTATAACTGGGAGATTTATCAACACACAATGTTTGACAAGGAGTTCAGTAACACTTAGAATTAAGTTGCAACAACCGAGGTGGAATAAAAATGCCACCGCAGCAGAGATTTAAAAAAGCAGCTGTGGTGGCCTCTGCCCAGCCAGGACACGCCGTGCACATCACACAATACATAATAGAGCAGTTTACAGCGCACCACCATGACGAGCTGATGTCACCTGACGCAGCGCCACAGATCCACGAGAAACATCGCCATTAGCTGGTAGCTCTTAGCTCCGGAGGCAACACATTCATCTCCAATAACAAGCATTTCTGTTCAAAAGAGGCTCAACGTGCACCGTGCACGCGTCCACGCCCCAGACTCCACTCGAGATGGCACGTTTTTGTTGAAATTAAAGATAGCGCGAATAATCTTTTTCTCCCATCTTTTGGTGTATCTGAGCAAATACTTACCGCTGAGAGAACATTTACACCCCATCTGTTTAACTCGCAGTGTTATCTTTATGGAAAGCAGGCTGCGAGCCGTGCGCTGCCTGGAAGCACATGTGGGATGAGATAGGAGACGGATACAAGGAGATGGGAGACAACACAGCGCACGGAGCATTGAAGCAAAAAAGCAACAAGGGAATATGTCAGGAAATCAAAGCCCAGACAAGTGGGGGGGGGGATCAGATGCACAAATACACTCTGGGTTTTTTTTTTTTCAGACATGGAGGTGGAGGAGTGCAGCTCAAACCAAATTCCACTTTGTTATTTTACAACTTGGGTCTGCCCCCCCCCATCAGCTGAGAAAGAGGTGTCGGACCCTCACCCACTCTTACACAAGATGCAGCTTGATGCTATTTAGATCCCTGTCTCTTTTCAAATTGAACTCGGTGGAATTCGAAGATATCAGAACTGATACTGGAGTGAGATGAATTTTAAGATCAGAGCCGGCAAGTCCTGATGAAAGACGAGTTTTCATCGGGGGAAACTTTAGATTCTCCACAAACCTCCTCGCAGTGTTTTCAAATAGCAGCAGTGTTATTTCAGGCGCTGTGTTCTATTTTTAAAGGATTGATTTAAATACTGCCGTGGCGTGGAGAGGCTGCGGCCTCAGCGAGCCTGCTCCTGCTCCTGCTCCTGCTCCTGCTCCTCCTTCGCCCCTCCTTCACGGCGCTGTCACCGTGTCAGGCCCGGGGCTATCGCTCCCGCCGGGAAACCCTGCATGATTTCATCAGCTGCAAACACCTTTGAATTATTAAAGTCAAACATCTGTATTGTTGTTTACTTCTTTCTCTCCTTCCCCGTGCAGGATTCATCAGCCCGACGAGCCAGCGCTCCCCAAATAATGTTTTGTTTTCATACGGCTTCTCTGCCTCTGTTTTCAGACCCATTTCATCACGATGGAGGTTTTATATTAAAACATTTGCTCACAGACATCACATGCATACACAGATAAGGGGCTTAGAATCTGCCGGACTTCATGCGTCACTTAAATACAGAAAGCTGGAGGTTTCCATCAGGAAACTGGGCGAAGCACTTGTTTTGTGCAATTTGATTAACTGATCCTTTGTCCTAAAACTTTAAAGTGCTGGTTCCAATTACTGGGGAGATGGGGAGCTTATCCCCTAAAATCCGTCTTGGGGATATTTAGGAGCAGCTCTGACATGTAACAGCCTTTGATTTTCTAATATAACAATGCCAGTGTGTGTCGTTTACCACGTTAGGGTCACGCCGCGCCGCTGCCCTCGACTCTGGAACTGCCACGTATTTGAATGGTCACCTGAGAGAGGAAGAAGACAAACAATGATTGATTATAAGCAATAACAATTAAAACATAAAAAAGATAAATAAATAGATAAATAGAAAGTTGTCCTGAAACACAGGTTATGATGTGTTATTATTATTATATCACATGTGGCTCATTAACACGTTGGGGGAGGGTGAAAGTGGCACCTTTTCCATGTTTCTAGAAAGCAATTAGCGCGCGTGACTCGCGAGTCAATCATTTATCGCTGCTTCTCCCAGATATTGTCAAACAACATTTTGATGGTTTGGCTGATAAACAAAAGGGGGACGCGAAGGTCACGGAGAACATCGTCAATTAAGAGCCACCGGCGAGTATTAGAGCTTCTTTAAATGAAAGTTATCTTTGCAATTACTCTGAACTTGCTTATCTCTGATGATATTGGCACATGGCAGCGCGGAATAACGATGAGCCGGGGACGACTTTCAGCCATCCTTGTTTTGTCCTTTCTCTCACTTCAATAAAAATGTAAACAATGTTTACGGTGTGTCCTTAAAGGCTGAAAACCCATGACACCACAGTATTATAATGTTTATAGATGGATGCCAGTGGACAGCATGCCACGTCTGATTATTTCATTCTCAGATAAAAGATTTAGGAAAACGCATTTTGATCAAATGCTGCTGTTGGAGGACATACATCGGCCTTCAGGTGGCTGTGACACGTGCTACTGGCTGCGCTCCCAGCCTCAGCGAGGCTTCGTGCGATGTGCCGGGACGCCCGTCCAAAGGCTTAAGCAGTAAATGACAGTCTATCCTGGGAGTGCACAGCACCTGCTGGGACCCAGATGTGCTGTGGCACTTTTCTGCAGGGAGGCTGGTGGAGTGCTCCCCCAGGGACCGGGCCTGCAGCTGCGACAGCGCTACCACCATTCTGCCTGATCTACACATCAGTCCGTCCCTGCCGCTTTCCATACAGATGTGCAGGAGCCGGCCCCGAGCACTCATGCATGCGCCGCGGCTTTATGAACATAATGTGCACGTAGGTGGATGGAAATCTGAGGCGCACGGCAAATAGAGAGGGCAAATCATCCACGCCGGAGAGTGTGATTCTGAAACCCATCTGCAGCACGCGGCGGCAGCAGCGAGAGAACTGAGGAATCAAACCGTTCGCTTTCAAAAGAGCATTTCATTTTCCAGTTTGTAACTAGATAAAAAAAATGTTTTTAAAGTAGACAGAAAGATAGAAATAGAATGCACTCCTCTGCCACTAAGCAACACTCCAAATTAAATTGAGCTGCAGCAAATTGCACACACTCATATAAATCAGACTCCATGAAGGATTCGCTGGGAAATCTGTGAAAATGTATAAAAAAAAAAGAAAAAGAAATCTCATAATATCAAAGTGAGTAATAAAAGCACTCCTGAAGCATCGGCATCCACATTTCTCCATCAGTCCGTCCAGGAGAGTTTGTTTAATCATGAGGAATCAACAAAAGCACGAGTCAGCAGCTGAACCCACAGAAACAGCTCGTGTAGAATTGTGTTTGTTATTATATATAACCTGGAAAACATACTTGTGTACTTGTTACGACAGCCAATCATCATAAATCACCTTCCATGCTGTTTATTCCAGTCATGGGAGTTGGGGGGGGGGGCTTTGCCAGGTCATAAAAATCTGGTGTTTGTCCACAGACAGGCAGAAGCAGAGTGAGCTATTCGGAGGAACAATGTCTCACGGATGGTGGACGGCCGTCCCTCTCCGTCCCTCTCCGTCCCATTTAGGAGCTACAATCGTCTTCTGGTCTTCAAGCGTTTGGCTGTTTGTGAATGCAGCCTGGTGCAGCTTTTGTGGCTCCTCATGGCGCCATATGTGGCGTGTTTATGTTGGGCCGGGTTTTGTGATGTTTGAAGAACCGAGTGAAATATGCAATTTGATGTTTTATCTGATGGTCTTATACGGGCATCTGCTCCACTCTTTGTTCAATTGGTGATTAAAAATAGGCCTCGGGCGAGTGTTTGTCAAACGAATTGTTTCTCTGCTGCACCACAATGATGCTGCAGCTCACTTGAAAAACCCGTTCCCAAACACATGCGCCCGCTCGTAGGAACGGCCGCTGTTGACTCGTCGCCGGCATGAAGACATCGGGAGAAATTGAAAATAAGGCGAAATGATCTGAAAGTGCAGCCTACAAAACGGAGCCGGGCCCCCACTGATTTTGGTGGAAGAATCTTGCAGCCAAACTATTTTTGAGAACGAGGAGAGGGATATACAACTGTCACATGAAGGGAAGTGGCCTCAAAGCCTTAAAACAACCAACCAAGTGCTGTCATTTGTCGAGTATCTTGCCAGCAGCGTCTCAGAGGCTCAGCCTGTGTAAAACACACATTTGCCCAGAGGCCTTTTTCTTTCTGTGCCTCCTCCTTTTTCTTTTTTTTTTCCGGGCGGTGATGCTTGTGTGTTTTATGCTCTGGAATCCACCAGCACCTTCACACCTGGTGGCTCTGCTTCCGTTAGAAACCAGGGCAAGACGAGAGCAATGAAGGATGACCTCGAATTCCATGATGCTGAGGAATCTACGTCCGCTCACACTTTCCCTGCCTTCTGCAACTTGAAATGTCTAAAATAAGAAAAGCGGATAAAAACACAACAAACACAAAGCATGCACTGACCTGCATACGCACGTCTTTACTGGTGTCCCGCTTGGAGAAACAACGTAAACTGGGATCAAGCGCTGGTGCCATAACATCTGGACATCAGCCCTGCTGCTCCATTACAGTGCATTAGATGCTGCTCTTAAAATGATCCAAACATTTTTTATGACATGTAAGGAAAGACAGACCACCCCCGAGAAAACATTTTCCATTTCTAGCACATGACTCTCTGGCTGTTGATCATTTGCTCTAAATCACAATAACATTTATTGGCTTTAACATGGCGGACACAGCACAGCGGCCTGGTTTCAACCGCCACTAACGAACGTTCGCACAGTTCCAACACCTGGATCAACATTCCAACGTTTTGGTTTAATCCACATCTGAAGTCGCAGCCATTTCCTTCTATTACATTTCATGTGAGAGCGAGAGAGAGAGAGTGTCGGGCTGCGCTGGCTCACATGATGATAATAGCAGCTAGAAGAGCCTGGCTTATTGTAATTGGTGATAATTACGTGATGTCGAGTGGCGGGTGATCTTCATCGCTGACGTATCAGCAGCTCCTCTCCTTCACAACTTCACCTCGTCTACAAAGACGCTGTGAGGTGGATCTACGTTTCAATAGATCTGACTATTGAATGTGTTTTTATACGGTGAACTTGGAGGAGCTGCGTATAAAATAATGATCTTATATTGAAGTGAGAGAGAGGAGGAGATCTCTGAACCTCCTCCAGGGGACACTGAAACGCTGCTTCATGTCCCATATGTTCCCTCGTTTGCTTTACAGGCTCATTCTCATTCAGGCTGATGAAGGGGGCCGGGCTCCCAGCATGCACCAGGCAGAAGGTTAGTGCACGTATACATCTTCAGACGAGCACTGAGCAGGTTGCCGCTCCATCACAGGCACATATGGGCAGTTAGTGCAGGGAGCCTGAGCTGCATGAGAAACCAGCACAGGACCCAGGTCTCTTTAACCCCTGACCTCTGACCCCTGACCCACTAAGGTAATACTGATCAGTACGGTCAGATCTGGGGTTTGTTGTGAAGGATTCGTTAGCCGATGGAGCGAGCGTCGTCCTCGTCAAGATCTCTCCTTGTTTGTTTGGACAATGTGTTCGCTTTAATCAAATATAATGAGACGATAACAGCAAATGACTCAATCACTCCCGTCTCCATTCACAGCCTGAGTGGCAGCTCACCACCACTGATTGATTTATTTGGAATCTTTTTTTATCGGAACATCGTTAATCGGTGTTATCTTGCCTGTGTAGGATTGTTTCTGTTGTTCCCTCCTGCTCACTGGCCTCCAGGAGAGGAACCGAGCGCACGTTCAGGTTTTGATTTGAGGCCAAACCGTGCAAATGAAGTGTGCTTTAATAATCAGGTCTCCTTGAAGACTCAATGTTAGAAATGTCAAACCTGCTGTTGTTTGGCATCACGCTCAGGAACCAACCAGCTCCTCGTCCTCTCCGCTCAGGTGCCCTTGCACCTTGGCACATTTGGACCGGAACGTTGGGTTCGCCAGCGAGGAAGCGCACATGAGCTGATCGTCTGCGTGTGTAGTAATCAGTGCACCCACACAAGGTCGTTAAATCTGAGCCTCTGACCTCAGACCTGGTTTTAGTTCCTCAAAAGAAAGACGAGGACTCAGGACAGCAACACGCCGACGTCACACGACGTCACGTGACCTCGGCTGCATTGGCGCTTTGCCCCTGACAGCACATGAGATGATGTATGAGGAAGCGGCCACAGCGCTGGCCAAGAAGAGGACAAAAAAAAGTTTAAAAAAAAGCACGGCGACATCATTACACACCGGGTTTGGCTTCCAGAAAATGTACAACTTTTTTGGTTTCATCATGTAACATAATCTTATATCATCGTACATAGTTTTATCCCAGAGAAACAATAGCGTCTGTGGAGAATCCACCAGCTGTGGAATAAAACAGGGTTTTTTTTATGTATAAATAACGTGAGAAAAATAGGCGAGAGAAAAAGGAGAGAAAGAAACTATGTGCTAAAAATGCAGTACTTTCATCCATCCTTGAGAAGCAGCATTGCATATAAAAGGCCTGACGCTCCCACCATTACACCCCAGCCTGAATGTTTCAAATAGATTGCGTAGCTCAACAGCGATGGTTCTCGCTGCCATTTTAATGGCAAATTTACTTGCAACTTTACCAACAAGCAGAGAGAAAGAAACAGGACATAAAAGTGAAGGCTGCTCTGCTTCACAGGCTGCCGCTCTCGTGGGTTTACACAGACGTGTCTGTTGGAACGTTCTGTGTGGGGCTCCATCATTAGAGCTGACATGTGATATAAAACAAGCAAAATCATTTGAACTAGTCGTGTAAACTACACGGGAAAAGCCAAGATTAAACATAATGTTGCCGTGCGGCTGATGACAGAAACGCGTGTTTGTAATTGCTGTTCGCGATGAGCGCATTACGTGACGCATTCAGCTCTTTTCAGGGCAAAGGCATCGCATCAGAGGGAAGATGCGAAACCTCTCATCTTTAGTGGGAGTCGGCCGACCACGCCACTAAATGTTTGGTTGCCAGCAGGAGTACGGGAGCGGCACTGAGGAAGTAAAGCTGCCAGAGAGAACAATTAATTCTAATGCGGTTTAAATGCATCATCACTTACCTCAGAATAAACCCCGGTGCCACACCTGACCTTAAGACTAACTTTTCACTTCCAAATTAAATAGGAATCTATCGGACGGTGGCATCAGAAACCACGAGAAATACGATCACTGGATCCTGTTGTTCTTACAGGGCTCAGGATAAAATGTCAATGGGCATTAGCTAATTTCATCAGGGATGCCTTTTATTAAATTCTTTTAAAAGCCATTCTGGTTTCCTTGCCAAAGATGTCATATTAATTTAAGGCTGGGGACCTTGAAAGAAGGATAACCCAATTTGTACATTAATATGATAAGTCTATGGTACATTTTGTGGGAATTAAACGCGCACACAGCAAAACATTGCCTCTGACACCGAGACGCTCGACTGCAGTGCAATTCTCATTAAATGACAATAACAAAAACAGCATATTATTATTTCATCTTTCGGAGCTGGACAGCGAGCACTGACACGTGCCGGCTCTAGGCTAATGAAACAATGCGTCCTCAGTAGGAACGGGACCACTAACGCAGGTTATAATAAGCTGCAGAGCGGTACACAGGTACCTGGGCGTTCCTCTAACTGTAGGTCTCATGACTTTATAATTACTACCTGTTGTTTCGCACCGTGTAATAAACCCCGGAAACGTCACTCATCCAGATGTTGGGTCAAAACGCGCACGGTACGGGTAGACGCGACTCGCCGACACGAGAGGCGCGGCGTCACTCAAACACCCTCGGGTCGCCGTATTACGCCACAACCTTTTGTGCGCCGCTAGCTCCCCGACAAATGAAATGAAATACTTGCATGTGGTGGATTCCATAGTAACAAGTGCACTGATTTGCCCATTGTGCCTCCGCGGCGGTGATTGAAGCACCTGAACTGCTGCTGCAAGTTTCAAAGAGAATTGTGATGTTATTCAAAGCGCCGTGCTGTTTGATTAAGCTGCTCTGTCATCGTCCTCCAGCAGGAAAAAACTGCACTTGACATGTTGGCAACTGGTAATATTTTTTTAGCACCACCAGCTCACACACACGGCTCCTCTCACATGAATTATGAGGCTTTTTTTTTAAAGAGAATCGGATGCATAAGGTGTAGATAGACAGAATAAATAAATATATATATATATATATATATGCTACACAGAATAGAGAAGGCCTCATCAAAGCAGTGACCTAAAAGGAGCCAAGTTCCACTCCGAGAGCCGAGCGATGTGATGACTTCCCCGTGGACCCGTCGTCCCGCTGTGAGACAGCAGCCATGTCACTGTCATGTCAGTATCCTGTAGGTCACACTGTGTGGATGAATAAGGGCTTAAAGGGCACAGACAGCTCACTGACAAACTTGTGATCTGTAACCCTCCTCCAAGTCGAACAAGCGTGCGTTGGACAGGGCGCCGGAATATTACACAGCTCCAGTGGGTAAGTGGTGTGACACTGAGGGAGCGTCAGGGCTGCACTGGGCCGGGGGGACGCCAACTCACCCCAGGTCCATGTCCATATATATATATATGTATATATGTATAGTGGTGGGCCCTGGGCTGTGCATGTCATGCCTAGGCCTTCAGTGCCGTCATACTTAATTCACCTCATTACACCATCAATATGATCCCATGGCTGGACAGTCAGAATCACAATAATCTAAAAATAAATATAAAACACGATTTAAAGAGATTAGTCAACAAAAGCAGCTAGCTGAGCTGAAACACGCTGGTCCAACAAACTCGTCCTCGTTTCATCGAAGACACCAGCGAGACGAAGGTGAGACGTTATTTACATTATAACCTGCAGGTGAACAGAAGTTAGGATTAGTTAGTATTCTTAGTGTTTCGTTACCACTGATCAAATGACCAAATACATACTGAGACTGAAACTAAAATGGAGCTCCGCCGCACCGAACCCGTCCTCCTCTCTGTCCTCCAGAAGGATCCCGTGGCTCTGCTGCACACTTTATCTATGAGGGTCAGTCCCATCGGTCAGAAACTTCGGTCTTAATGCGCTGTAATGCCGAACAGGGCCGAACAGAAGCGGTGGACACGGGGACAGTCTGGACAGGCCGGTGACTCGTTCCAAAGTGCCGCCTTTTCGGCCTCACGAGCGCTCTCGTCCAATCACACGACACGTACGCGTCCGGTGTGGAGCCACGCCTTCTGGCTGGCCTCAGTCTAGAGCTCTGATTGGCTGCTCTGTGGATTCTGAAGGCCTGAGGCAGATGTTAGCTAGCTCAAATATGATTGGTCAAAAACTCTCCCGTAATAAACAGCGCTGGAAGCAGCACAACCGAGGAGAAATAATATAATATAATAATAATAATATAAGCTATAATATGACATGAACAGAACAGACTCTGAAGAATATTCTTTCTTCTTTATATATTTACAAAAATACTTTTTCTGAGTATGTTTAGAGTAAGGCTTTGCCACTGATATAGCAGCGTGATATATTGCTCTATTTGGTATATACATATATACGTTAAATTGTCCTCCACCAAATGGGCTAATTAATGCAAAGTGATATTGGCAGGCAATTGCCATTTAAACATAACAAAGCGCCAACAGGGAGAGGACGCGTCTTCCCTTCATGACTTTACTGCCACCAGGCAGAGACAATTGCTTGATAGTCAGATTGTGACTTTTAATTTAAAATAACTGGCAGTAAACAGAGCAGGCTGTGTGATACACCCATGGAATTATGGACCTTTGCTGGAGCTGCAGGGGATGAAGACAGCGACGGAAAAAAAAGGGAAGAAGATGACTTTAAAAAAAACAGGGTAAAAACAGAAACTTTGCTCTTCATTTCCTTGACTTGAGAAATTAAATCAAGGAGGGCAATAAGGAAGCTGGTTTCAACAGAAAGTCTCCAAAGATTCAAGCAAATGCCTCCGAGCGGTGGAGGAGAATGACGAGTAATATGAACGCTCCTTTATATTTTTAGCTGTTTTTCACTGTCTGAAGTTATAAAAAGAAGCACATTATATTAAAGTACGCAGCCCAGCAGGTATCTGTGGTACATGCACTGATGACGGGTGTGTAGGTGTTAATTTTTAGAAGCGTGTGATTCATTCCAAAGGAACACAGTGTTACCAATAGTCTTAGAAAACACTAGAACAATCATCCCAACATGCTCTTTAAAAACAGGCCGACAACAACAACGAGAGCGTGTGAAACAAAAACCTTGGTTTGAATAAAGCAGAGAAGAGACGCAGCGAAAGAGCAAAGCAATGATCTCAGTGTTGTGAGGAAGCTGCATTGACTCACTTCCCTTTGTTGGCAACAGCTTGAATCCAACTCGTGTCAAGTCTTTAGCTTCACACGTGCTCACGTTTCCACTCTTGAAATCGCTTGATTTCAGTTTCATGGCGACGCACTGATCCAGAGACAAACAATAAGACAAAATAAATAAATTATAGGTGACCAGATGTTGAGTGATTATATTCACTCTGATTATCAGTCCAACTGTATTTAAATTAAATTAAAGACATTTCCTGAAAAAGGGCTCATCTCCTTAAATCAAGTGTTTTCATCAGATAAACCCCATTATTAGATCTCTGCGTCCCAGCGCTGGATCCAGAACGTCCCCTGGAAGACGTCTGCCTACACGCACACCTGGATACTTCCCATGAAGTGGAGCCCAGCATGCTTAATGACCTTGTTTAGTCGCGGGGAGGTGAAGGTGCTCTTACTCTGCACACATTTTCCTAATTACCTTTTAATTACACCTCACACTGTATCATCTGCAGTAATTTGAGACAGCGGGTCAGTTTCACCATGAAGTCATAATCAAATCTTAATTGAAAAGTTACATATCGTTCTCCTTAAGCTTCGCTCACGTCGCCAGATAAAAGTGGGTCGACGTATCATCATCGGGAACAGAGTCAGAATAATGCCGTAATGGGGGGGAAATTATGAGGATTTCGCCGTCACATCACAGCTCGAGCGGCCTGCGTGGATTCTCTGAGAGCGCACGTCCACTGTCAATCGCGGCGGCGTCAGCGCGGTTCTGCTGCAGAGGCAACGCGTTCTGAAGCTGGAGCTGAAGCTCCTGTGGTCAAACTCTGACAAGTTCAGTGCATCTCCACATGCGCTGCGCGCCGCCGACGAGCGCCTGTCTCCGCAGCGCTCTGGAGAAGACGATGACCTCGAAGTGGATCGCAAGCACCGCCCCTCCCCGGTATTCAGAGCGGCGCCCCCCCGCTGTCCCTGCACAGAGCCGCTTTCCTGCTCGCGTATTTGAGTTCTCCGCCCGAGCTCGGCCCCGTGTTTCTGGCCGCGCGCGACCTCTGACGGACTCTCCGGAAACGTTGGTGTTTCGCGCTCGTTTCCCGGGCCGCTCGTGGCAGCGGGTCAGGCAAAGCGAGCAGGAGACTGTGCCGCAGAGACCCAGGGTTCTAACGTTCGGAGCTTCAGGCCGTTGGGCAAATCTGACAACTCGTGCTCCGGTGCTCAGCGCTGTAATGAGGATGTCGAGGTGTCGTCCCTGCTGCTGTTAGCCAGAGAGGCAGAATGCCTCCGTCTGTTTAGCACGGCTGTGATAAAGACGGGGTGAAATATCTGGTTAAAATCTCCCTCCTCACTGGCCGGCCAGCAGCAGTAATTATCCTGCTGGGTGGATCCGAGGCAGCAGGTGAGGCCCCTCCTGCGTGGCTGCGTTAGCACAGAGCACGAGGACGGGTCGGATATATCAGGAAGACACGTGGCTGACAATTTTACTGATCACTTATCACTTTATCTTCTACATCATCTATCTCTGTCGTTTGCTCCCCTCATAATTGCTGCAGCTGCTCGAGGTCAGTGAACAATAAAACATAACAAGGGGCCGTAATAAGCTGCTCGAACGTTACAACTCTAGGGTGCGCCTCGTCTCAGAGCTGCTAACGAAGCGTGCTCCTCATCGCTGAACGCACGGAATTCAAAGATGGTGAGTGATCGATTGATATTGTGAATGAATTGGACCAACTGGCCAAAATGGGAGAGTCTAGTTAGTAACTGTGAGCTCTGTCTCTGCAAGGTCGCCGCCCTGAATCAGATCTCATTCTAGATACAGTTAGTCTGGGTATCAGCTGTTTGAAAGCCCTCTCTGAAAAAGCATGTATATGTTTCTCCTTGTTTTCCCTCCCCTGCTGCGCTTTCATTGTGTGTCAATCTCCAGCAACTCCACTGAAGTGGAAGCAGTCAATATCGCTGAGCTTTAAACGCAGACGGCACCGGGTGCATTAGTCCTCTCAGAGATGGCTCATCTTCCCAGTGAAAGGTATTGGAGCAGAAAGAACAAGCAGCCTGATTGTTTTTAAAACACTCGGCGATCTCTTCCGGCTCCACGTTTAGGTGCTAAAGCACGGGCCAATTACTTAACAGTGATTTCAGTCTTAGCTGTGAGTGTGCTAGCTAAGTGTTTGGGTAAACACACAGCAACAAAAATCACGGAGCTCCGCTGCCTCATTGTTCCGTTGACCTACAAGTTTCAGATATCTGTCATTTCCATCGTTAATCAACTCAATTCAGGTTTGATTTCATTTCCTCTGATGCCATTAATTGACTCGGTATTCAGTGCGAGGGCTCAAAGCTGTGCCACTGTACGTCAGCGTACTGTAGTACAGCTCCAGTGGCGTACCCATTAGACTACTTTGCTGAATGTAATAACCAAATGATGGTTGCTGCTGGTGGTAATAGTGCCTTAAGGTTATAGCTGTCAGAGATCATCTCTGGCAATGAGCATTACAGGCGGAGCCCCCCCCACACCCATCCTCCAGGACCCATAAAGGCCACCCTGCGCTTTTGTTCAGGCAATCAAGATATGCATGGACATTAGCTTCCAAAGCCAAATGGTGCAATTCAACCCTGACCTGCCTTCAGCATAAAATGAATTGAGACTGAATTATTCTCCCCCAGTTACTTTCCTATGCAGCAGCATCATAAAGAGCAGTGGCTCTAATTTCCTTTGACAAATCGTTAAAGAGCCCCGGCACTAATGTGTCAATTCATCTCCACTCAGGCTCCTTCAGCAGAGAACAGCATCCACTCCCTCTCTCCCTCTCTCCCTCTGACACCATTTAAACTGAGGACAACCTGCAATAACCACAATGTGCTCCTGTGTTTACACTGTATAAAATCTATTTCTGTCATTTCCTTTATTCGCCATTTGAATCGTTTCTAAAATGAACCAATGTGCCGATTCTGTGCCAGTGAGCAACCTGACGCCTTCAGCTGTCAGGATATTGACTCCAGAGGACAGATTAGAAATACAGACTGATTGTTGGGACACACACACGCACAGCCTTTAGTGGGAATTGAAATAAAGTGAGAGTCACATGCTTAGTGTTGGACTTTGCTGGCATCTGTGAATTTGTATTGATCACGTGGGGCTACAGCCAGCCGACACCTCATGCTGGGACAGAAACATTCTAAAGTATTTAACAGCACACACACGTCACACGTCACAACTGAACACGAGCGTGTTTGTGTCTGTTGTCTGCGGTCAGCGAATCATCAGATTCTGCCTCTGACATCCACCAGACTCCCTCCAGCTCAGATGGAAGAGCAAAAACAGTCAAGTACTAATTGTCGTCTTTCAGCCTGAACAGAAAGAAAGTCCCCAAATGGTCTTTGTACATTTAATGATTGTGGTTATTTTTAAAACACCTTTCGATTGAAATCAACACCAGGAGGAAAGAACTGTGGCTGTGATGAAGACCTCCATTAAACTGGACAAATGACATGCGCTAAATTAACTATAACATTATTTTAGTCCGTACCTGCTTCCATTCAGTCAATACTAAGGTAAAGTGACATTTATTCGTAACATACTTGGTAGTTTTTTTTCCATCCATCGGTGTAAATGAGACGTTTAAAAGCATTTAGAAGGAGGTGTTGGTTCAGGCACAGGAGGAGGCGCTGCTGTCTTTACATCTGTGTGTAACATCACACACCCATTTACAGCACTGATTTGATTTGTTTAGCTTTGTCTTTTTATTGCAGCGATCTGTCCAGTGGCTCCGGACGGGACGGGCTCCGGCCGCACCGTGACCGTCGAAGGACAGGCGACACAGATAATGGATGGATGGATTTTCAGCTCGATATCACTGAACTTGGATTCAAAACATCACCATGGAACACATTTTAGTTTTTTCTTTTCCTTTTGCGACCATCTCAGGGTCGGCCTGCTCTTTAGAATCCACTTTCACCTGCTCCGCACACCAGACAGTGACAATACGCCCACACACGCTAAACTGCATGGAGGGAGACTGATTGGTTTTCTCTTATTTTGGGCCTGGATAATGAGCAGATTGGTTCAGGCACAGGAGGAGGCGCTGCTGTCTTTACATCTGTGTGTAACATCACACACCCATTTACAGCACTGATTTGATTTGTTTAGCTTTGTCTTTTTATTGCAGCGATCTGTCCAGTGGCTCCGGACGGGACGGGCTCCGGCCGCACCGTGACCGTCGAAGGACAGGCGACACAGATAATGGATGGATGGATTTTCAGCTCGATATCACTGAACTTGGATTCAAAACATCACCATGGAACACATTTTAGTTTTTTCTTTTCCTTTTGCGACCATCTCAGGGTCGGCCTGCTCTTTAGAATCCACTTTCACCTGCTCTGCACACCAGACAGTGACAATACGCCCACACACGCTAAACTGCATGAAGGGAGACTGATTGGTTTTCTCTTATTTTGGGCCTGGATAATGAGCAGAATGCACACGCATAGGCAGAGTTTCTATTTAAATCGTGCTGATGATCACGGAACACAAGCAAAGTGCATCAAAGGAATTGTTAAACGCTTGCTTTGTAAATGTAAGTATCTCGATGAAATCTATCAACATCCCTGTCAAATGAAGTGTCACTCTTCCTCTTGTTCTGAACATCCCCCCATCGAGTAGCGCAGGCGCGCTCTCCATGCTTCACCTGTGCTAAACATGCAGTGGCATGCCCCTAATCTGTTTTTAATTGTGGGGGAGGGGAGGAACACGCTTCCTTTTGTAGCTCTTCTAAGTCTAATGCTGCTAAGACTGTTAGAATCGAACCATGGCGGCGGCTCTGGGGAATTCTTTTGTTAAGTAGATGTTGGTGCATAAGTGATAACAAGATTGACTTGCTTTCATGTTCGACAACAAAGTTTTGGCTAATCCATCGACGGAGGAGGGATAATGTGGTGAGGCCTCAGCACTCGAGCTCCCAGCTCCTTTAACTGGTCGGTTCAAATGATTCCAAAGTGAAAATCTTCCCCTCCTCGTAACTTTAACTGAAGGAATAAAATATCAGAGGCCTCAGATAATTCAGCTATCTCTAATCTCTGTAAGAAATTCATTTTCAGGAATCCCATCCATACAGCCACCCAATAAGAGGTTCACTTGGAGGTGAAGATGGATGTTATACAACCAAAGAGGCCATATTTAGGCTGTGATAAACACTGACAAACATATGGAAGTGTGAAGAACATCTCTGGTTTTCCAAATTCCCAGCGACTCAAAGAAGTTTTGTCGCATGTCAGAGGTACACAGACACCCAACGTGTTCCATTTCAGCTGCTCTTTGTTAGCTATGTCTACTGTCAGTGTGTGGCGATGTCACATTCTTCTGACAGCAGCTGCTGCGCTCGCTTCACAAAGGCCCTTCTCCCTGATGACCCACTGCAGAATGCACCTTCATTGGAGGCGGCCTATTTCTGCTCAAATAGTTGGCATATGTAGCAACAAGGGCTCAGGAATGCTCACTGCAGCGACCAAGCAAACAGCCTGTATGTACCCTATGCTAATAATGTCGGCAGCTCCAGTGTGTTATGATGAAACTTGTAGGTAATTGGGTTAAAACAACATGACAGTAAGACCCAGGCTGGAATATGAAATAACCTTGAGGCCAAGGCTGAGCAGATAGAGAAAGTAGGTCAATCATTAGCATACCTTAAATATACGCTAAAGTGAATGCTACATAATGCAGCCATGTGACGCGTGTTATTTTCACCCTCTCACCTCCGCCGCTGATCACAGCAGCACCTGCGGTAAGTGGCCTTGAGCAGTCGGCTGGTAAAAAGCACAAAAACACACGACCGCGTCTTCTCTACGAGAAACGTCGCGCGCCGTTGTGATGTACTGCCGTCTACCGCTGAGGCGCCACCGCCGCTGCTTTCTGTGTCACCTTCGCTGTTCTTACAACACATTTAATCAGCGTGCCGACAGTTAAGTGGACTTAAGTGCGCATGCTGACACCGGCGATTTGGCATGCAGCTCGTTGGGGTTCACCGTCTGCGGCGACGCGCCGGTGACTGGGCAAACAAATCAAGCAATTAGCAGGAAGATGAGGCGGGAGCAACAGGTGCTTTGGACAGGGACGCAGTGAAGTGGCAGGAAAGAGGAAAACAGGAATAGCTTGAACACTAAAGCAGCGTGCTGACAGGCAATCTGCCAAAGGACACAAAAACTGCATACACACAGACATTAATTGGAGATTAAGGACCAGTGGGAAGACAGGCAGAGATCAAGGCCGATAAGAACGAGCAACAGGTGTGAAGGCGGGGGGGGGGGGGGGGGGGGGGGACACAAAGGGTTTGTGGAGGACAGGTGAGAAATGGCCCAGCCAGAAAAACAAACACACAGGGAAAGGAACATCGTGAACAGCATGACAACGAGGAGTAAACAGTCAGAATAACTTCCTTTTAGATTTTTGGTAGAAAATAGTTTCAAACCAAATTGTGGTGGGGGTCATTCTGCGGAGGCTGAAAACCGTTTGTGGCTAGTCACTGATGTTTACATTTCCAAGTGTAATATTTTTCATTCATCCAAATCAGCCGCCTCCTCTGTGGTTACAAGTCGAACGGCTGAAGATGGACTTACAAAAGAACAAGGCTGTCTTCAACCCTTGGGGTTTTTATTAAGCATAACACTGAAAATGTGATCTGTGTGAAATCTGCAAGAAGTTGCCAAAGACATTCCGTATTGACTTTTACAGAAAAGGTTGGTAGTAACGTTCCTACCCTGAGGACAACCTTCAATAAGGGTGTCAAAAGAAAACATTAAAAAGTGTGGAAGCACAAGTTGAGGATCCCCTTTGATTCCCCCTGATCTTCAACACCGTGCGATCAGATCAGGTGAACTTTACTGTACTTTCTTTAAGAGAACAGAGGAATCCCGTTGACAAGCCCTGGAAAGTTGTCAGAAGACTAAGTTAAGCAAAGTAATGTTGCATTCAGTCCATGCACCCTGGACCGAGGGAAATCTGATTCGGCCCACTGGTGAGATTGATGCAGAGCCTGAGTTTGCTCTCCTGCAGACAACACTGAAATTCTCCTCCAGCTCACAGGCCAAGACTGGGATCACTTCCCCAAGCCCTGGAATCTCTGTATCCCCAAAGCTACGCCTCTGTCCTAATTGGCTTTTGTGATTGGCTTGTTAGATAGCCAGGGTTCTGTCCTGAAATTCCCACTCAAGTGTGGGGGTCCGTTCATTTTAACTGTGAGCCGCTGAGCCTTAACAAGATGTCCGGTCCCACAGGCAGGCCACTGTGATCCTCCGGAGGGCAATCAGTCGACTCCCTCACCCCCCGCGCCTCAGAGAGAGCCTCCCTCAGGTGGCGACTGAGGGCCAGGGATCAAGGAGGGTGTCACTCTGACACTCGGAGTCTTAAACACAAGTTCATTCCTCAGCTCCAGTCCTTCCAGCTAATTAAAGGCGATGCTCTGGAAGGAGCCTGACTCCAGCTGTTCTATCAGCCTAAGTGATAATCATGGCCGATGTGGAGCCGCCACACGGGTTCGTCTGGGGTGGCCGGTTTGGGAGATAGCAGAGTGCAACAACTTACCCCACACACTTAGAATTGTTATTAACGAAACTGACAGAGTGGCATCTTATCTTTCTTAATATCCTGTTTATAAAACTCTTCTCCTCATTGATCGGCCCATTGATTTTTTAAAAATGCAATATTTGGAGGCGTCTGGCAGTAACAAGCAGAGTGCCTCTTAATGGTGCCACACAGCTCCTTCAGAGATACATTTTCACTCAGGAACTTTATCAAACTAATACATTTACCACACACATTACCATTGTCACAACGGTGACGACAGCCTCACATCTTTCTCCTCTGAGTGCTGTCTCCCAGAGAGCATGTTCACCCACTGACTTTATATATTTATACTTTGTTTGAAAACACCACTTTTCATTGATTAGAACAAAAACTTTTTTTTTTTCCACCGTTCCCTCATTTATTTCTGTCCAAGATTTGCACGTTGGTGCCATGAGCACGTCCTGCCCACTGTAAGAACCAACCCGGTGTAACTTTGTGTTTATGCTTCAAATGTTTGGGAAAATTGTGGCCTGCTCAAAACAATGGCAATTCACTTTGATTTTGTATTTTACAACCCCATTTTCCTCTTGGGTAATTTCCTCAAACACGGGTGTTGGGCCGGACGACGGACAGACTATTGCACGATAGTGATATTTGGCGAAGCCGCGGGTCAATCGGGACGAGTCCCAGTGAGCCCAGTTCAATCTGAACTCAATTCATAGCAACGAGAGAACCAGAACAGCCCGACATCAATCATCTTCAAATTTAGTTGATTGAGCTTTGGAAGAACTGGAGCTGTGAAACCTTTAAAGTGTGTCCCCATTCTAATAAAGGCTCTTCTGAAAACACACACACACACACACACACACAGGTTATCACGGCTCGCCTTGATAGGACTTTGCTTTGACTTCCAATCGGCTCCACAAAAACCAAAACCCCTATGTTTTACTGTGACCATGACCGTGTCAGGCCTGTCCCACGGGATGCAGTTAGGGCACGCACACACACACACATCTAAGTAGAACTTATTATGGCTACTGCCTCATCTGGTCCTGCTCCAGCTGTGTGTTTTAGCACTAGCCATTAGCACTTCCTCCACGTTGGCTGGCACGGCTCCGCACTCTGTCGTTGGCGCGCTCTCCCATCTTGTGTTTTAAAATCGTGCAACGCAAAGAATGGAGCTGCGTGGGTCTTGTTTGTTAACGACACAACACCCCAATGAGCTGCTGCTGGCAGCGCGCCTGGCCGCCGGAACCGTGGCGCGAGAAACTGGAATGAACCCATTCTGGTTTTTAAACGTGCATATTTATTCGTCATTTACCCAGAAGTCATTAGGCCTGTGTGTGCAGCTTTCTCCCTCCCTGTGATCTACTCACACTAATTATATCAAACTCTCTCTTTGGGTTTTAATTTGCTTGCAGGAGACGAGGAGGCCTGTCCTCCGACGGGCTGCGAGATGATTGAAGTGGTGCGGTGGGCTCGGCTCAGCCAGGGCGTCCGGCACCACTGACTCAGTCATTGTCCTTTAAGTGGAGTTTCGTGGCAGATTTACCGCCTCCGCCCTCTGTTGTACGGCGGCCAACGTGAATCACAGAGAGAAGTAACAAACTGAACAAAGGCAGAGTCTGTCCCCGCTGCTCCCCCACACGTCCACGAGACGCCGCTTCCGATGCTGACGTGGACACGTTCACCTGATGTCCAGCGGCCATCATAAAGCAGAGCCTTTCTTCGAACCCATACACCCTCAAGACGACTTTGCCTCTAAAACCGTCCCCACTTCTACCTCAGCTTGACCTGAGACGGAAGCAAGACATTTTCACACACAGCTCCGGGCTCAATCTTCACAGCACTCAGACATTAAAGATGCACAGATTCCAGCCGGCTGTTGCCGGGGACTATCAGCGAGTCTATTATAAACTTAATTAAATATTTCACATGCATCAGATGGACGTGGCGTACAGTCGATAGGCTCGCCTTTATGTTGCTG
This sequence comes from Pseudorhombus dupliciocellatus, assembly GCA_016785235.1. NCBI lineage: Eukaryota > Metazoa > Chordata > Actinopteri > Pleuronectiformes > Paralichthyidae > Pseudorhombus > Pseudorhombus dupliciocellatus. The sequence continues at coordinate 2,113,682 of JAFBJW010000129.1, read as the reverse complement.
CCTGCCACTGCTTAAATAATCCATGGAAGCTCTTAAGGTGGCTGCAGACTTATAAACTTTTAATAATGAGCACAATGATAGTGTATTACTCTGATGGGGAGCTGGGATTCTGCATAAATGATGAGGGCTTGTTCCAAAACCATTTTCAGCCACCGAGTGTGAGCCTTTCATTTCCAGCAGGTTGTGCCTACAGAACGTGCACGTTGAGAGCGTCGTCATGCACACGCTGCACAGATGCATTATTCATTTGCAGAGACAGGAGAGAGGGAGCCTTGATTCATCTGTTTATTAGGCCTGTCAGCATACAGTGTTTTCACTCTCATGAAGACGGATCCAGCCAAAGACAAAATGCATCAAATTACCCAGATACTGCCAAGGGTATTCCTGTTTGTACAAGGTTTAGCGGTGGGGGAGGAAAACAGTTGTAGGTTGTCAGAAATCTTTGAGGATGAATAAATATGATGAAGGGTCTTAATTATGTGATTGCTGGCTTGGAAACCGCATCACTGAAAATAGACAAGGGCTCGGCGGGGAGGGAGAGAACTCCCACAACCTTCGCAGGGGGAGAGTGACAGGTACACGTTTGAATGGTGCTTCTCTGCGCTCGGCATCGTGATGTTTGTGAGGAGCTCGACACTAGAAGCTCAAATACGAGCCTGTCGTATCGACTTTATGATAACATGCTTTTGGTCCGAACGCTGATGACTCCGATTATGGAATAGAAAAAACACGTGGCCTTAGATTAAGGGTTTAATGAGGCATGACACACTATGACACAGCACGGGGGAGGTTTAGTGCCAACAAAAACTCAAAATTTAAATACCGATCCGTATCATAAAAATCTGATATGAGGAATCAGCTTCATACTTTCCTGCTGTTTCCTAGTTTCAGACGTTTTCTCCTTCAGACAGATATGGAGGCAATGAGGCTGACTGGTTGCTCTGACGATAATCATCCTCGTTATTGCCTCTGATCGATAATTTTCGGCAGTTAAATACCTCGGCAGATAACGTCTACCCACTTGCGATGCTCCCATCGCTGCGGTCCTGATGAGATAATGGCTGCCATGCACTTGTGGGAGCGTTTTTTTTTTTTTTTTTTTTCCCCCTTTCCTTTCTCTTTTTTTTTTTTTTTTTTTTCTTTCGTTTCTGTTTTTGTAGAAACAAATATTCCATTTGTGAAGTATGTTCACGCAGAGTTGACTTAACGCCGCGCTCCCCATTGATTCTCTTTTCCCTACAGCTCTTTCACACTCTAATCACACTAACAAAACAACGGGACAGGTGCTCCTTGAAGATACTGGCAGCACCATTAAGTATTTAACAACAATGGTGCACCGCAGAGGCTGCACTGTATTCCTGTTCTGGGGTAACCTACTTATCGCCACAGTATGAATGCAAATGCTGATGTTTATTCCAATGCGCCTGCACACTGAAGACATTAGAGGAGATTCAGACGGGCCCCTGTCAGGGAGGGGCCTGATGAACGCCAAGGAGTGGGAATAGAAAAGAGATCTGATTCGTTTTGGAACAATGGGCTGTGCACGTAGCGGCCGCTATCTGATGGTTTTCTGTCCCCGCCCGGTGCAGTCCAAACACTGTAGGACACATATTTGCGCATGTTTATTTCATGAATAAACAGCATCTGATGCACAGACGTGCCCCCCCCCTCACGTGGAAGCGGCTCTATTACCCTTTTTTACTCGGACCACAATACCTCGGGGAGCCCGTTCAGTCTGGCCCAGTTGACTGTCAATGATGCAGTTTTGTCTCTCCCCAGCCTGAGGAGGAAGTATAATTGAGAAAGCAGCGGGGCCCTCTCCTCCTCCTCCTCAAAGTCATTTGCTTACATACTCTGTTCCCACACCAATCATCAGCTTAGCGGCTTAGCTGTATTTGTACTTGAAGATTGTATGGCTGTTGCCGTCAGCCGTCTTATCCTGCCCGCGACTGTGAAGGAGAGCAGAAACTTTCGCTTTGGCATGCACATAACATTGATCCATTTGTGGAGAGAGTCGCTCAGTGAAAGCCAATGATTAAAATCACTCGCAGCACAGGAGCCTCTGTGGATGAATGACCTCGGAAATACATTCACAGAGACACGATAATCTGCTGGTAGACACGCCGGGTGACAACGCCGCCGCCAGTTGTTTTCACCGGAGCAGATTTGGTTAATGATTCTGAAAGAGTGATCACAAAAAGGCAGAAAATTGACTCTTTGTAAAGCCATCCAACAGCCGTTCCTCCCTGAGCCGAGCGCGGTGGATTTATGGGGGATAAAGCTCTGCAGTCGTCCTCCTCACCTGCCTGAAGGCCCAACACTCAGCCGGGTTGATAGAGGAGAAAGAATGGTACCAAACGTCCTATTCTATTTTTATGAATTTTATATTGATCAGAGCCACGAACAAATGCTGTCCGTGGGAAGTTTCTTTGTCCTTTTGACATTTTGTGGGAGTTTTTTTCTCAGAGATCATTAAAGAAAAGACAATTAAGTTTGAGAGCAAATGAGTGTTGCTGTTATTTCTCTTCCACGCCTTAAAGGATCCCTCCCCATCGGATCGGCAGAGCGTGAACCTTCAAATTCAACTTACACGAGAAAGAAAAAAAAAATGCTGAGGTGTGCGATTTTCCGTAGATTACTGTGTCATCATTTTGAGGGTTACGCCGAGGAGTCGAGCCCTTGGAGATGTGATCATTCTCCTCTTTTTAAGGCGAGCAAAGTGGCGAGACCTCGCCTTCCCACGCCCGGGCGCCAACAGACTCAGAAAACACACCTCGCAGCTTTTAAGAAAATCGTGTTAGGAAAATACATCAGATATTTATATATTTATATATATATAATATATGTTCCTCTCTCGCACCATCGCGTAGCACATGTGCTTTAGATTAACGCTGAATTAACAATAAATATGACTGATTCCCTTTTAATGACGGTGGGACGTGACTCCCCTGTCAAGACGCTACATTCCCACATTAGAGAAATCTTAACAAATTAATTAAAGAGCGCTACGTTGAGACCAGAGCAGCTCCGGATGAAACCGCTGATTAAATGTTTCATGTTGACGTGAGTCCCGCCTGCAAGGCCCGTAACAGCACAATAACAAGCGCAGCACCTCCAGATGTTGCTGACCTCCGGCACGTTGGCGGGTTATAGATTTTACCTTGCGTGCGACAACATTGCATTACCGCCACCTCTGATACGGTGAAAGGGCAAAATCATTATTCACTGGGCTGCGGGAGGCGACTCGTCGGCAGAGCGTAAACACAATTTGTACTGTTGCTTTGGTGGAGATGCCATGAAAAGGATCCTCATTAAAGTAACTTTGGAAAAGAGACACTTCACCTCTCCAGTGTGCCTAATCATCATATTAGCCTCCGCTAGTAATGCTAATTATTTTGTTGATCCAGCTAATAATTGCAGTCTGTACAAAATGTTTCTGTCAACAGCGCTGTCCTCAAACGACTCACCAGCAGCTTCAGGTACAAGTGGGACGGAGTTCTGTTCTCGCCGGCGAGACGACACCGTGGAAATTACTCTTAATAAAAAGAAATTGAATTCATTTGTATTTAGCTAAGTTTAATTTATTGGATTCTCATCAAATGTGAAACTGAATGAGTTATTGAGACGTGCACAATGTCTCATCCTTGGAACATTTCCATTCAATAAAGTCCTCTGGTGAGCTCGGCTGGCTCCCTAACACAGACGGATGGCAGCGCTCAGAGCCGACGCACAGACGCGTTACCTCAGCTGCGAGTGGAAATGACAAAACTGGACGTCTTAAACTAGTGTTTCTCGTGCTGGACGTGACGTCCTCAACATCGCCAACAAATATCCAGACAGGACGGAGACACCATCATTATTCTTCCATACGACACAGCGTGGAAGATAAAACCACCTGATTTAAACCGGCTCCTAAAAGTTGAAACGTACCGCGGCTTCACGCAGTCGCACATGAAACACGTCAACAGCGAAGGTGCTTCGCCTCAGAAACAGCTTTAACTCACTGTAACAAAGATTATCACCGTGTGGAGTTAATGCTTTTATTGCATCAAGTGGAAACTGTTTCCTTCCTGTTGTGTCAGGCCACCGCTCTGAACAACGAACAATACGCATGTAAGAACTTCACCGTGAGCGGCTGCCACTAATTCCAAGGCCACCTCTTCAAACTAAAACAATCTCCACTCAGGCTCTGAGCTGTCATTTTAAATAAAAACCGACGGCCGCTGGCAAAGACGTGTTGCGTTTCCTCACTGGTAGCCGAGGCTGAAGCCACTTTTTCCTAATTAAATCATCACTGCTGATTATTATCCCGAGAGCCTCTGGTGAGCGCGTGAGGTGACGAGTGTCTCCTCCGCAGGCTCTTTGTGATGAGTGACAGCAGCTTGAAGACGAGCTCAGCCAAACATAAAAAAAGAAAGAGTGTTGGACATGTTTTTATGTCTACATGAACGATTCCTGCTTTACTGTACAGATGAGAGGCTAGAGGCTCCCAGAATGCATTGCACAGCACAGATCAGTTCCCTCTATAAGAATTGTATCACATCTGTCTGATTGCTCCATGTTTGCCAGATGTGAAGCATAAAGCCAGTTTTTAAGTTTGAGGATAAAAAAGTCAGTCCAGTCAATGTTTCTCTCTGATGTCAGAAACACAATCACCACCATGGATTTTTTTTCATGCTCATCTTTCTGGCATCCCACATCCAAAATTCATCGGACTCCACTTGTTTCATAATTACTCTGGCAGAGGGCTGAGCATTTCTCAATCCAGCTGTGAATCATCATTTCTGCCGTCCAGCTCCCAGATTAAAACGTGCCGCCCGGCCACAGCTGTTCTCTGGCCTCCTTCTTCCCGGACTCAACGGGGACAAAACAACATTTTTCTGTTTTCCAAAATGTTCGCGGGGGCCACTCCAGAGGGGCCAGCGTGTCCTTTAAAGGTGCCTTGAAAAATAAACACGTTTTCTGCAGCGCCTGAAGCTCATTTCAGGATTTTGTACGTTTTGTAGTTTGCCGCTCTGTTTTCACACATCGTGGTATTTCGACTGCATCTCACATTCCCAGTTCCCTTGATCATCCAGTGTTGGACTTGATAAAGTCTTTAATTCTTTATTTGTAATAAACGAGTTCCCTGATTTCTCTGCTGTAATCAGAGGAGCTGTTGTCATTTGGATGCTCAGCCTCCCTCTCAACAGGGACACAACCATCTACTGATGCATGTCTCCTCAGCTAACGATGGTCTGTGCACCGCGTGTGTTTGGGCCTCCTGCAACGGTTCACGTGCAGCTCAAAATTCAGCTGAACTTCAATAAACCCCAGAACCCCATCTCTGGCAAAAAAATAAATAAAAAAAGCGCCGCTATCCTTGGAGGGTATCTGTATTCCTCTTTGTACCCGTCTGTTCGCTGTGGACCGAGCGTGAACCCTGCAGAGTAACTCTGAGGAATATTAAATGACTCTTAACTTATACAGACTCCATTAGCAAAATAACAACAAACACACAGTGCCGCGGTTCTCCAGTAATTCACCTTTTCACTGAGACACAATACAGAAAAGACATAAAAGGAAATAGTCGGACAAAAAGAATATACAGCCGGAATAAACTTTGGCCATGCATTATTTACTCCGGGTTCACCTTGGCAGCTCACTGCACGAGATTAAAAGAAGAATTTCAAAGCTGTAAATAATCCGTGCAGGCACACATCACATCCTCTGAAGGGCGGTGAATTATTTATTGTAATCTGGCAATGCAAGGTTGTTTATCACATATTAATGTGATACATCAGGGGAGTAATTCTCCTCTGGCACACCACGAGCACTCTCGCTCGGCGTCAGGGCGCACGCTCTATCTGCGAGGATTCATGAGGCTGTAATCCGAGCGGGAGCTAATCTGCACCTGCAGCACGCCGGCAGCGGCCGCCGCTGATCATGTGCGGAGACTGCGCGCAGATAAACGACTCAGGTGGTGATATTCCCACCGCAGACTTCAAAGCTAAAGCGCGCAGGCACGGAAACGCTCCCTGTGCGAGCAGTAATGAGTTATCACCTTCACCCAAACAAAGACAAGTGGGACGACGCGCCAGGGACACGTCTGTGATTTGGGGGGAAATTCAATTGATCCAGCACGACGCTGTTAAGTGATTTTACTCGTGTTCTCTAAACTGTGAACCAACTGTTGGCTTTTAGAGGCGGGGCACATGTATGTTCCGTCTACGGGGGCGGGCTGTTACATGAATCAACACTTTTTCACCGTTCTCAGGGATTTAGTAATTCATTGAGTTATAGAATTATTTCTCAGCAGAATTGTTTCTCAGAATCGAGCTGAAGCCACCGCCGTATAACCACCGTAACGACCAGACGTCCACCGGCTTAAAGAACCAGTAAAAACGCGGCAGATGGCGCTTTGAGCTGAGACTCAGAGTCGGGGAGTCGACCCTGTCGGCGACAAACTTTGTTTCCTTGACTTTAGAAGACCAGCCGTCAGTCTGTGGGCGGGCGCCGTGTCGCCGGTTGCACCGGAGAGACGTGGCGGCTGGAGGCTGCAGGGTGAGAGATTGCCTTTGGGCTCATTAGGAGCAACAGCTGTTTGGGTAATGAAGAGGAAACAGTGTCAGGAGGTTCCCCAAACTTCCCAGGAGATGCGTTTCCAGAGCGTGCGATTGAGAGGAAAGATTAATGTTGATGCATCGTCACTTTACAGAAGAGTCACGGCGGCAGTATTCACCCGCAGACGCTTTGGATTCTGGGAAATGAAGGGCTTCTTATGTATAGCGCTGCTTTTTATTTGAGTTCGCAGGATTAGCTTTATACAAGAAGCCACGTTCATGACAATGTTCAAGGCAAAGCTTGTGTAAAGCGCCGCAGAGAGCTCGCTGTAGAACTGAGACCTGAAGATCACGCATTGAACAGATGCTGCAAATATGAATACATGAATACCATAACAATGTGAGCGCTGAATGGATAAAGTCACACGGCCGCCCTCCTCTGTGAGTGTTTATTTAACAGAAGCTGAATCACGTATTAATGTCGCCCTGTTTGGAAAGGTTGGAGACCGGTTCCTCTGGAGCTGTCTGCATCTCCATCAAGGCCAAACAAGCCTGCACACATCTGTGCAGCGCTGACCGTCTGAGGACCGGCACCGAATCGCTCATTCTCGCACGTTGAAACAGCAAAAAGAGTCAGCAGAACCGAACCATATATATATATATATATATGTTGCAATGGATCAGCAGCCAAAGGAAACGGGCTCTTCACGTCTTTCTAATCTGTGCAGGAATGTTCATTGAATCCACACACCAACACACCAACATCAACTGCTCAGGTTTAAAATACGTATACGTACGTATATGAAAGATGGAGCAGTCTTCTAAGTCGATGGAGCAAACACTGAGACTCACAGATTCAGACAGGTGGGTCATATTGTGACGGGCTTTCTGGGGGATGCTGGCGAGCGTCCACCTCAGAGCATCAAGTCGACTGGAAGCAGATCCCTGCTCCAAATGTTCAGTCTCATCCCACAGATGCACAACTGGATTGAAATGTTGTGACTGAGCGGTCGAGTGCTCCAGCCTGAATTTACCGTCGCGTTCCCCGAGCGGTTCCAGGCCCATTCTGCCGGCGCTTTGACGCTGTTAGGGATGCACCTGATTGGCAACAGCGCTCGGCCGCCCCGTGGCCCGGGAGCCCAAGCATGAGAGACAAAGAGAGCGCGGCATCCTGGCGCTGACGTGACCGATGTGTGCACCCGTGCGTGTTTCTGATCCCATCCCTTTGTCCTCTGACATCGAGGGCTGAAGCGTGTGGAAATCATTGGCTATTGATTCACTGAGGCCCAACCTGAAGGAAATGCGCTGTGCATTGATTACAGTTAATAAATGCTGCCCTTAAAGCCCGTGCAGATATTTAGAGATCGTGTCGCTGATGGTTTATCCGACACGAGGGATTGTGTGTTCACTCGACGCTGTTCATGTCAGCGATGCCCATCAGCTGCAAAATGAAAAGCATTTCATTCCTGTGCCAGATATGGGCACCGAGCAGAGAACTAATGGTTGAGAGGTAAACCGGGAAAGCACAGGTCGCGTTTATTAGATGAGTTACGGCTGCAGGCTGACGGGGTTGATCAGTCCAGGGGGAGCCTGAGGACCAGCTCACGTCTCTAAACAGAAATGTCAAAGCGAGTCGCTGCGAAAGAAACGAAGATTGACAGAAAAAGGTCGGCGGCGTCCTTTAAAGGTCAAGTGCGTGGGGTTTAGTGGCCTCTAGCTGTGAGCGGGAACACTCCAGCCAACCAGCCGAAAACAGCCCAAAGCCCGATTACAGGTGAATACACTGAATTAATCTGTGTTCATGAAGTCCCAACCTGACGAATGACGCCAACGTTCAAAGAGGTCGTTCATCGTGTTTCGGGTCTGATGCTTCTCGTCAGTCAACTGGCTGGGCGGGGCCTTTGAACCCGCAGTTGCAGGAGCACGTGAAGGTCACGCCTGCACGTGTCACAGACCACTGGTCAGGTGACTGAACCTTTGGAAACACGCGTTACATCAACAGCTCGTGTGACACGCTATGTGCAAATTTTTGAATTGTGACGCTGTCAGGTATTAAATGACATGGAAGCAGACGTGTTAACGGGCTCCCTGTCAGGAATAACTGATGTCTTCATATGTGGCTGGCGTGGCAGCTACAAATGTCTGTACTAACCTTTTTCAGTGGCCGTGGCCATTGGGTCCTCTATTGAATTTATAATTAACTTGTGAGGAAATGTGGGCATTTTTCTATTAAAAGAGACATTTTGTCAATTACAATCCTTGCAGAGATATTCACTGAACTTCCTGTTGGAAGAAAGGTCAATAGCTGTGTGTAATGAGTAATTGACTGGAGGCAGAGAGCAGCCCGGGCTCAGTCTGTGGTTCCGATCAAGTCGCGAAATGTGATTTATTTCCGTATCATTTTCGCTCCCATTTTCCAACGTGTAAAAGAAAATCAGAGCTGATTGAAGTGCCACTGCTGGGGCCAATTCATCAGCAGAAGAATGACTTGGGAAAATGGAGCTTAAATGGGCTGAGTGATGAAAAGAACATGGGATTTTGAATATGAACAAAGGCCCAGACAGGGACTAATGACCCGCCCGGCTGAATATCAGACAGAACAATGGGCTCACGTTTGTGGTCGGCTGATGACGGAGCACAGAGCTAACAAGCAAACAACAGGGGACTCCACTGACATGAGCCCGGCTTAATGACACCTGGCCCTTTTGTTTTATTTCTATATTGGGTTAAATCTATTAAAAAAATGGACAGGAAAGAATGGAAGCGTTCTCTGTCTGCAGTGTGGCGGACCTGCAGGAATACGATTCCAAATAAAGTGCTTCATTCTATTTTCCAGCTCATGTGGATTCTCTTGCAGGTGGAATATGAAAAGCAGCAGCAGCAGCAGCAGCGTGCCAGTAAACCAAACATCCCCCGCGCACAGGGGAGAGTTCACGTAAACGTCAGCTGGAGTTGGCTTTTATTTTGGCGAGGTTTAAATTCGGGAAAGCGAAACGTAAAAAAAACGGGAAGAAAAATAATTCATAATGGAGCGCTGGGTGAGATGGTGTTTGGCAGCTCGTCAGGCTGATTGAATATTTATAGACGTGTTTGACTAATGACGGAGACAATACAGTCCACACACAGAGGTGCACGTGCTTTTAAACTTGATTACGAGGATATAAATGAACCTGTCCTAAACTTAGTTATGACCGTGGGAAAGGTTGCAGACTTCCATGAGAGCGGGGCGTCGCCTGAAGGCCAGATCGCTCTGTGGCCGCCGAGGACGGCGAGGGGGGAAACTCAGGCCCAAGAGTTTCTGGTGGGAGAAAAAAAAAAAGAAGGAAAGATTTGGCAGTTTTTCATTAACAGGCCGAAAGGGATTTCCCATGATGCCGAGCAGTATCACACAGACATCACAAAGTCACACATGGAGACCTGAGCTTAGATGTTCCTCTCCCCGCCAAGCCGGCGCTGTGTAAACATATTGTGCAGCGTTGGTCCTGACAGCTGTTTAACATGGATGAACCGGGTCGCTGTGATGTCGAGCGCCATGCATAATTCTCTGTGAGGCACAAAAGCTCCAACTCTTAAATGCTCCTGACAGATCCCAGCAGGTAAAAGTTTGGAGAGCTCTGCCGTGTGGGTTTGAGGTGCTGGATCATAATTCAAATATCCAGCGGCTCGCTCACGCTCTGAAGCATCATTAATGAAAAAGACAGATCCAGAGCTTTTCATCCGCGGGGACCGGCCCTCCTCGTTATTAAGAACCACAGACCTTTTTTTTGGGGGGGGAGGGGGATTGAATTTTTATAAGATTGAACACATTTAAGACTTAATTGTAATCCATGGTAGAGCAGGGAAAGAAAGGAAAAGAGTAAGTGAAATGTCAATCAATGTCAAGTGCAAAGTCAAACGGTTCCCTGTCGTTCTGTATGAAGAGGGCATAATAATCCATTTAAATCTAAATCAATGAACAAGAAAACCTTTTTTTTCTAATGAATTAAAGTCCTGTCCTTTATATCGGAGCTCGTATGTTTCCCTGTCAGCTGGTCCGGCCGCAGCAGAGGCTGAATTTCAATGTGTCGGCGTGGGAGTATGGAAAATAGTGAAGCGTGTGGGCGGGGGTCACCTGTGGAGGCTCGGGGGTGCAGGTCGTGCTCTTTCAAAGGGATGCGAGCTCAGAGGAGCGCACGGTAGAATTCACTGATTGTTTTCAAGTGTGCAGACAGACGGGCATCGCACGTGTCAAAGTATATGAGACACCAAAGTAAATCCCGCCGCAGGTCAGAGCGGCGGCTCACGCTCAGACAGCAGTGACATTTCAATCCACAAATGGATCTGGTGGAAAGTAAGTGAACGGAGTAATAAAATCTCAAAGTCAATCAAAAATAACAGCGAGGAGTGATGGGGAATATATTAGTTCTGAAGCAGCCCGGCCGACTGTCCACTTAACTTTTTCATCAAGAGGTGTTTTCTCTCCGGCGCCGTTCATTTGTCATGTGAGCCGGCGGCCTCGCCGTCCTCCTCGCAGGTTTAACACTTGTCTGCAGCAAATGTCGCACCGGCCCGGGTGAGCGGGGATGTCAAGCAGCGCCTCGCACGGGGGACTTTATAACTCCATCACGTGATCACATGGACCGACGCTTGGAGCTCTGCTCATAAATTATGGGACCGGGAAGTTTTCTCATAAAAGCTTTTTGAGTCACGTGGAACTTGAAAATGGAACGCGGAACAGGAAGAGGCGCCGGCGCCGGAATACAAAGTGACTAAAAGCAACCAGCAGCTGGGAAAAAAACACGAAATTCACTTGGATTAGAAGCTTTTCATGGTTTGCCATGCTGCTCTGTGATCAGGGAAATGACTTTAAAATCAATACTTTGGTATGCACTGAGAGCTCGAAGGGCACAGAACGCCTGCACTCTCCCTCTCAAACATGCAAATACACTTTAGTTCCTTCCCCGCGCGAGGCGGCCGCCGCTTTTGCTGCTGTGATTCAACAGCAACACTAAATAACCCTAATGATGACGCGCAGGAATGTGGAGGTAGAGGTTTGACGTGCCTCCAGAAGCAGCGCCATCAGCGCCGGATCGGTGAAGCCTCATTAGAGCCGCAATCCGACTGTAGAAAGGGAATTTTTGCAACATTAACTTGAACATTGCCAATCCAGTAAATAATATTCTAGTTATGGCCCTAATCACCTGCTACAAAGGGGGAGGGAGGGGGGAGGGAGCGGTGCGAGGAGGTTACTGGGAGGGGAACTCCAACGTGTTTTGCTCTACGCTTGTTTTTTGGTCCAACGTGAGGAGACGCGGGAAATTCCCGACAAGACAAATCTTCTGACGTTTGATTTGTTCAAAAGGAAATGTGGACGTTTTTAGCGCTGGTGCTGCAGCCTGTGCACGGGTGAATTACTCAGTCACATGTACATTTCAGGGCGTCCAGCCACGCCCCCGAACATGTGACTGCGCTGGCCCTTGACACGCTCCCGAGTGCACGTGTGAATGGAACTCGTTGTCTGATACAGTCAGTGAGCGTCAGCGTTGCCGCGGTGATGAGAGTCTATTCTATTCAAGCGCAGCTTTAACATTTGGAGGGCGGAGTTATTTTCTATTTACCAATTGTTTCAAGGAAAAACTGTCACGACTGCGAACGCGCACGAACGTTGTGTTTCACCTGAGCAAGAAAATATTCACATTGTTTAAGAATTAACAGCAACAGCTGTGACGACGGCGGCGTGAGACAAAGACGGGGGTCAAGGAGAAGTGAGACAAACACGTCAAAGCTGGGACGCCACTTCCACACGTCCAGCTGTTATGACCTTCACACGGCGTCTCCTGCATTCATGGAAAATCTAATCTAGTCGCCGAGAGTCTCCCCCCAAAACAAAGTCGCTGCCGGAGCAGAACGACTGCATACGAGTGGGGTTATTTGCAGATTGATGTTTTGCGGCCGAACGCGAGGAGCGCAGCTCCGCGACGGGACGCTGTGGACATCGACAGACGGCGGACATATTGATGTCTTGTCACTTGATATCAATAGGTCGCTCGGGGAGATTTGTTGGGTGATTTGACAGATGTGGCTGCAGAGTAACCCTCTGAGCTCCCACAGAGCCTTGGTACCAATAATCATAATAAATCAGGACGGCGGCTCGTGCTTCCCATTTAAAGAGACGACTTTTACCTGAAAGTTAGTGACAAGGTCAATGGGATTTCTAATGAGTTTCTAATTTCAGCCGTCAAGAAATTCTCAGTAAACATGCTGCTACTCTTATTTTATCCTCGTCCAGATCAATAGTGCGGGAAGGCAATTATAGAAATTATTTCAAGGCGTCCCGCGGCCAGACAGCAAATCCATGGGTCAGTTGTCAGAATACAGTCTGCGAAGGAATGACTTCCAGGGAGGGGATAAAAAAGGTGAGTAAGCCTGGACCCAAAAGCTTAAAATAGAGCCAGATATTATTTATTTTATCTCCCCGAAAGGTGCCCTTATCTCTCCCTCTCTCTTCTCCTCTCTGTTTGTCTCTCCCTCTTTCTCCCGCTCCGTCCATCCTTCGATCTGAGTGCTGAGTTTGCTAAAGTGGAGTTAACGAGGATAAGTGGACCACACATGGGCGAAATAGTTCAATAAGGAAAGCTGGAGCAGATGTTAATGATTATGGATTTACAAGAATGGGCTGGAATGCATAATGGGCCCTCACCTGGATCTACTGCTTCACTGTGGAGGAACTCACACGTTGTGTTGTGCTGCAGGAAAATATCCCAAACAATCCACAAACTTTCATCACTTTGTATTTGGCGACTTTTTCCCCCTCCAATCTCTGAGCCAACACATTATAGAATGCTATCAGTTCCACTACCTTGCCTCATATTAATTTTTCCCCTGGTTGGTTTTATATCCTTTCTCTCACCCCTAACTCTTAACTCTCCCACATTAAGGCTGCATACCAATCATTCCAGTTTTAATACCCCGCTGAGATTAGCAGGTACAATATTATGGGACACATGCACGGGGCCGCAGCGCGGCGGCCAGCAGAGCGCCCAAACTCACACACAGTCATTTATTACAGGGCAAACTATTTAAAGATTATCCCTCGTAAGCCGATGAACTGCGACACGTCACCTCTAAACAGCCCCATCACAGGGTAAACACGCAGATAACAACCACTAACGATGAACGATGGCGGCACGCCGTGTTGACGCCGCGCAGCAAAGTTCATACTTCGAGGGGCGGGGCACGGGGACGAGAGCGGGCCAACCTTTCCACAGTCGAGCTGCTCATTAAGTAACAAAACAGGTCATTGATTTTACAGCTTTGTCCAGGGATTTTATGGGACATAAGTGACTCTCATAAGATTTCACTATGCATCATTAAATCAGAGATGTAGATGATCCCCCAAACATTTCCCCCTCTGTAATGACAATCAGCCAAAGTCCTTAACGTCGCCCTCAAAGAGGCACGGCTGAAAGGACGCCTCAAGGTCGGCGGAGCGCACACGCGCGAGTGTGTATCATCGGCAGGACGAGGCCGAATCTGAATTCTGAACACTTTAATGGCGGTATTGTTATCGTGGTTGCCTCCTCAGAGTAAAGCAGCTAAATATGATAATTCAGCCACAGCTCGTCCACTGAAGAATGAGACGCATTTGCCCCCCCCCCACCCCCGCCTTTTTAAAATTAATTTCATAATACATGAAAAGGCTTTTAAAGCCTCGCGCAGCTTAATGGATGACCTTCTTCTGAGACAGTTGCAGTGAAGTGCAAAATTGTTGCTTGATCCCTAAGAGTGCTGGTAGACATGCAAATGGTGCCATCTGTCCACTTTGGAATTAATATCCTAATATGGGGACAAAATTAGACTTCACAATATTGATGAGGTGCCCTAGTTCCTCCATCACGATGCTCCTCACGTGACCTGCCCTGTGACAGTTATTATACTCCATAAATAAATATACTATGCTTTCAGTTTGTTATGAAATGCTACTGACCACACCTCACGTCCTCTTTTGTCCCTCACTGGCTGGAGACCAGGCCTCTGAAGAGGCGTGTGCACGTGCCCGGACGTATATGTGAGCTGATAGCTGCAGTTGTTCGAGGACTGTTACGGTAATGAGGTGAAACACGCCATGAAAGCCACTCTACAGGCAGAGAAACGAAGGCGACGCCGCGGCCCCCGTGAGGACGGAACTTCTCCCCTTTCATTAATGAGAAGCTGCGCAACCTTCACACTGTCAGTCAGGTCTCATTTAGAGCATATATACACACGTGAAAACATCACACATGTGAAATAAATAATAATAATATATATACAGCCTGTTGCAGGTCAGGGCTCTCCAGCTCGTCAACATTAATTAGAACACAGGAACCCTTCCTGACTCTATAGAGAGATTTGGAACCATATTTAAATGAACTGGATTGGTTCTCCCTAAAGAATTGAATATGAACTGTGTCAATGTGTTGTTGTCTTTTGTCGACTGTAACTGGAATCAATTGATGTAGCTGTTGCTAACTGCTACGGCTGCATGGGATTGTTTCATGTTGTGTCCACGTGTGTGAGAAGGGGGACGGGCTGATGTTGCTGGGGGCGACCTTTAACCCCACCTTTATCATGCTAATTGCTACAAGTGGATATAATTGGAAGAGAGGCCTGAAGAAAACCTTAGCCGACATTTTAATGGGAATGTTTTGTCTCAGACTTTAATATTCAAGGTAATGAAGGCAGCGATACTGTAGGTGTTCGGCACACACTGTATTTCCTCCGTGCACCAGCTGTGAGAACCTGTGACGGCAGGAGAACAAACTGAGCCTCATCTAAACACTGCACTGTGGAACTCTTACACATGAGTACACGATGCCACCAGCGTTGGTGAAAATACCATGTTCAAGGAGCAAAGCATCCCAGTAAAAATCCCTGGGACGCCAGCACAAAAACCCAGTAAATCATCTATATTCAATTAATAAAACGGTTTAACACGGCCACAGTCGTCTCTGGGGGGGGGGCATGTTGGAATGGATATGACAATAGGGTCTAACAAATAATGCAGCGCTGCCGTTGCAGGACGACACTGCTGACGGCCCCTGAGGGCCCATAAAGAAGGTGAGGAAATGCCGTTTGGATTCGGGTGAGCTACGGCGACTTGGCACGAGCGGCAGATCGATCCTGAAGAATGCAGCACTGAAGTCATTTTAAATGACGCCTGATTGCAGTCAACGCAAAAGGTGTCTCTGTAATGGAAATATTCCCTCTGTATCTTAACAGAGCATCACTTTCAATTAGCGTCGTCACGTTCATTGTAGAGCTGCGTAAAGTTTATCAACACATCAGTTTTTGGGCCGTGGCAACTTCCCCTATCGCCGCCATCGCCGCCGGTGAGCTGGACGGCAACGTAGAAAAAGAAATGCTCAGTAATCCACTCGTGGTCTATTCATTATTTCCCCGGTTTTGTCAATTACTTTGATTTGGGCCTGTGCTTGACGAGGTGCTCGCCTGTCCGAAGAGATTACATGTGTGGCTGGTGCTGCCAGTGGCTGCCAGTGGCTGCGGTGGCGCGCACTTACTCGCTGTAACTGGGAGATAGCATCTAAATGTTTGTCAGATCCATCGCCCAGTGTTTAGTGCTGCCGTGACTTTTATTCTGTGAGGATTGTCGCTTCAGCTCACTGTTGTCCCCTGAAGCGTTGGCTCCTCAAAGACAGCGCTCCACTTCTCACACAGCCAGGCCGTCAGCTGGGAACTCTGGGTAACGCATCACAGCGCAGGCTTTGTTAAGACTCATGGGTCCGACGTCGTAAAGAAAGTTTCATGATTTCTTTTTTTTGCTTCTGTGACACAAACACTGAACAACAATATTTACAGCAGTTTAAGGTCGGCCATTGTTTCTGTGGACTAGCGTGTCTGAGCCGCCTCAGGGGCTAGAAGGCAGAAATATGTTATTTAGCCAACTTTTGCTACGACTGCCAGCGTGTGGCGTCGCGGTAAAATTTCATTAATTAGCTGTCAGAAGAGTTTTAGCCTTTTTCAGACTCTAATTTATCGTGTAGAGATTTGCCACGTAGGTTCATTAAGAACACGCTCACGCTGATGACATTAAGATTGGCTGCCTCGCCTCAAAAGTGTCAGCCCATGATGCACTGAAGCCCCCAGTTCACAGAACCCCCCCCCCCCCCCTTCACTCACGGTGTTACCAAGAAGCTCGCAAAGCTGAGGCAGATTAACACTATTGTGCTCGATTCAGTCTCGTTTCCATCTCGCAGCTTTTCTGACAGACTGGTGACACACCGCCACAGCTGAATATACAAATACATATAATTACAACTGGGAAAATGCACTCGATGCTGCAAAGATGATGATAATAATAATGATGATGTGGGTAATCGGGTATGAAGTTCAAAATCACCAGGTGTACGTGTATTTGCATTTGTGCACAAAATATTACATTTATCAAATTACCTTTTTTTAGTTTAGCATTTGAGCATTTATAACACCACGCAGTGACGTCCAAGTGGCTACTGAGTGTTTAAAAGGAAGGGTTAAAGATTATCTTTCTGTGGGTGCCTCTTTTTTCAAAATAAATCAGATGAACTTGGCCTTTGTGCAGCTGATGCATTTCATCCTCTCACCCTGAGAAAAAGGAACAATTTTAAAAAATGAATTCTTTGATGTGACTCATTTCATGAATCTCAAGCAAACCTTCAGTATTTTTTATTCCGTCTTCATGAGAATAATTTATCTTATCCTATCCACGGAGGTAGAATGATAATTCTGAATGTTGTTAGAAAGCAACCGAAGGGATGTGGAGAGACAGAGAGAAGATTTGATCAGTCCATGAGGGGACATTTAATTTATAAAACTCATTTTGGTGGCAATAGACCAGAGGGTGAAATAGAATATTAACACTAAAATGTGAAGCTGAAAAATTCATCATTTAAAATATTACGCCATGCATTAACAAGCATCATGGACGATCTGACCACAGATCAGTTCACCTGGACTTAAAGGCATGAACACAAACAGGCACAGTAAGAATAGGTGAAGGAACAAGGACATTCTGGCTAAGGAACAGCATTAATATTTATACTGGATCTGCAGGAGGTTGAGTAAGAGGAACGTCTTGGGCAGAATAGGTACTCTGATAAAAGTTGGGCTGATCACGGATAGGATTGCTGTGGGTGGAGACCAAGGCAAGGACAAAGTAAAACAAAAAAGACAGGACTGCCCAGGAGGGCGGCCGCTGCGGCAGGACCAATCTGCCGGGCGGCAGCAGAGGCGGCATCTCTCCGGAGGCAGAACAGGTGAGTCACGCTGAAGAGCGCCAGACTGACGGTAAAGGCGAAGTCAATCAGCAGGCAGGGAGGGCGGCAGGCGGCACATCCCAGCGTCGCAGACAGGATACCACCAGAGGCAGAACAGGGGGCCAATACTAAAGAGGGGCTTCCCTCCGAGGCAAAGCAGGGGATGAAAGTAAAGAAGAGGCGCACAGAGGCCGGGTTCCAGCTGCGCATTGATCAAGCTGCTGGCTCCGAGCTCTGAGGAGCTGGTGGACATCTGCAATCAACACCTCCGACAAGAGGAGGGAGATAAGAGGACCGAGGGCCCAGAGAGGGCCCAGAGAGGGCCCAGAGAACAGACGGCAGCAACCGCATTAATCCACTCCTAGGTGCTAGGCTCCCAAACAACGAGCTGGCCTGTGGATGCATAGCCTGCTGGAGACAAACGGGCCGAGGCCTGTCCATGTGGAGCGGCTGCTGGAGGCTGGCAGGTCCTGAGAATCAGGGTTAGGGTCAAAGAAAAGGATTCTTCACATGTTGGGATCTGTTAGCAGGTAATTGAAATAGATTAACCTGTCTCCTCTCAGCATAAACGAAACAACGCCGCGTTACTTTAGAAGCACAAATACTTGAAAAACAATGGAGCCGTGTGATCTTCTAACGTAGAGATGCAGCAGGATCTCGAGCGTGCACGGAGCCTCTCACAGCATTTAAAACAAGCATTTCAAGTCATCCGAGCTCCTCATTCGGTGCCGAGTCCAAACGGTTTCACAGCCTCGCTGACGCTCCACGTTATCAGGCGCTAGAACATAACGCCGTGTTTTGTTCAGAATATTCCGAAACCACATAAAAAACGCCATGAGCCTCGGCAGCTGCAGACCTTTTTATAGCACGGCCGCGTCGAGACGCAAAAGGTTTCCACGCTGTTCGACCTGCAGTTCAAAGACTGTGACATCACACCGCCGCTGCTCTAATCTGCTGGCGCCATAGTGATACATGTGGGCTGCGAGACAGAAACATAACGCCTTACAGCCGCCCTCCGCAACCCCCAGACACTGTTTGTGAGGAACGAGGGAAGTTAGTGAGAAACCAAACATGCACACACCGTACAGATGTGATGAACCGGGGATGAGGTCAGGCGAGATTAGCCTTCGCGGCTGCGTCAGTGTTGTTGGGAGGAAAAGAATCATGGCAAACGCAACCGGTGGGGGGTCGTGTGGAAAACGCATAGTTTGATTTAGTGCGGATGTGTGTTCAGCCAAAGCCTCGATCACAAGCGGTTCCTCCCAACATCTGCACTGCTCTTGTGCTGCAGGGTTAATAAAAGATTTATTTCACCGAGAGCTGCCAGCAGCAAACGAGAGCCCACATTACAATGGAGTGACCCAGAAACGATAAGTCACGATGGCCATCATTGATTACATAAAAGTGAGAACAATTTTGGAAACGGTGCCGAAAACTATTATTTTGCTAATTTCGCTGCAGCGCTGTTGTTATGCCAGGAGGCTCTGCAGCCCAACATTTGTCCAGACCTCCGCCCAAATCCTTCAAATACCTCTTTTCCTTCCTCATTCCCTTTGAGCATACTGATGTGTGCCGATTGGTGTCGGATCCCTGCGTGATCGACACACACAGCAGGAGCATCAGTGTCAGGTACATGCAGCTCCGCCGCCATCATGTTTAAGGCAAAACAAATCTTAAAGAGATTCTCTGGGAAATCTGTCGATGTGTCTATAATCCAGTGTGTGATGCGAGGTGTTTGGAGACCGCTTGCCATTTAGGAGTCTTGTCGTTGCCTCTGGTTTGGGGCCGATGCGGTATGCATGTGTGCAGGAAGGCAGGGCTCTCTGTGCCCTCCTTGCTCCACTGAGCTGAGTCCAATTTGCCCTTCTTTGAATATTTGCTGTGGGAATTCTGCTGCTGCTGGTGATCTCTCCCCACCTATGAGGCGAGGTGAGCACACCTTTGATTGGCAGCAGCGAAGCCTGAACCGAAACCGAAATCCCCCGGTCCTTAGAAGCCACCTGCTGGCACAGGTCTCCTGATTGCCTGTCGGTAATTGACACATCCCTCTGTTAATTATCAATGTGATGCGACACGTGTACTCACAGAGATCAGTGAATCTGCATTGCAGACACATTCCCTTCTCAGCGTGTCAGCAAGGTGTCCTCTGGAAGCAAGCCTGTGTCTCAGGTGATTAAAGATCCTGTCATGTTCCATTTCCCAGGGCCAATAATTAAAACAGAAACATAAAGCAGGGCCTAATGAACTGCAGCTCGATTATTATTTCATCAATAAATTCATTGCATTTACAACTATTTCTGTCCCTGAGTTAACATCTTGCTTACACTCTCAGGGGAATGTCAGTAATTGCATGGGGGCAAATATTTCATCAATAGCAAATGTCTTAATTGACGAGACCTGCGACTGTGTCATCAGACACTGTCAACAGTAAATATAGGGAAAGGTGTTATATTTTATGAGCTGTTGTTTTCTACAGAGCTGAGAAATTCACCACAGTCAAATCTGAGAGCTGAACATTTTTGCCATGTATTTATTTATTTATGTATTTATTTAAATGTAATACTCATTAGATTTTCTGTTCAGGGTTCAATATGTTCATTCATAAAGTCTCTGATTAAAATGTGACAACATCATAACGACTATGAACAGGATGCCATCCAGAAAGGTTTCCCAATTAACCTTTTTTGTATATAAAACAATGAACCTCTTATACATATTATACGGTTTTGTCAATCCACCAAAGAGGTCTCAAACTCTCACGTTTTTTGTTTTTTTTCCCTCAAATATCCAAATGGAGTTCTGAGATGACGCTTGAGTGGCAGCCCTTCTAATAAAAGGGGAGGGAGGAAGCTAACGAGGCGGCCGTGCTCAGGATTTCGCTCAGTGGGCAAGCGAATTATCCACGTAACCTCTGCACTTAATACGTTTCTCTCCCAGTTCTAGCACGAACGCGGTGTCAACCTCATGGACGGAGTTGTCCCTCATGCTGTATTTAAAGTTGGGCCGACATGTTTAATTCAGTGGAAGTCATTACATGATAATAAGGTGCTGGCGACTGGACGGGCGCACTGGTGACTCAGCTGGTGTCAGACAGAATGAGCTCTTCTCCTAATTAAGATCATTTTGTTTTCATGTCCCATCATATTGTTCTGGAGCATTAACGCGTCTGTATATGAAGGTCACGGAGAGCTCGCCGCACACTATGGCTCATATATTAGGCCGCCATCCAGCCTCAGGCTCAAAGCCAAACGCCAACCTGGATGAGCATGTCTGTTCCACTAATGATGGCCAGTCTCATGCTTTTTCATCTCCTCCTATCTCCGTGCGCTTTTAAAGGGACCGTCTTTCTCACCAGACACAAAAAACACAAAAAAGGAAAAGCACAACTTCAATGGGTGACCATTTTTGAGGAGGAGGACAAACAAGATAAATAATAAAATATTATGTAAGAAAAATGTTTTATGATGACGTAAGACAAGTGACAGTACAAAAGTTAAAGCTCTGGAGATAGCAACAGGATCTGTGGCTCAGAAAGTCAAAGTACTGTACGAGTACATTTAGAGGGAAACAAAGGAGAGCGAATATACAAGTTCTGCAAAATCTCTGCTTGTTCTCCCGCACACCAAGACCCTTCATTACTTTTTCACGACCCATCAAACCAGCAAAAGGAAAAGCAAATGGAACTGGCATGGGCGCTGGAAAGAAAAAAAAGGAAGTCTGCATATTTGGCTGTGGCGTGTATGCTTTACGGCTAACATGGCGGCGTGGTAAGGAGGGGAAAGATAAGGGCTGTGGTCTTTTCACACAGCTGAGGGCGGTGAGAAGGCTCAGGAGTGATATGTGGTGACAGCGCAGTGCTACGCTGTTGACACAGCATGCATCTCCTGGGTACCGAGGGCGGGATCGCCCCGGGCCTGATTATTTACAGGCCTGCGCACCTTCAAAAAATGTTCTGTAAGGACATCCTTAGAAACCCTCCTCTGCAAGGCTTTTTAATTGGATCGGGGCTATCATTTATTAATGCGACCGACTATATGCAAGTCGAGTTTTTTTGTGCCCATGATTATTAATGGCTGCCAGATCAAAGACTGATATGACCTGTATGGTACGTCATGTCAGCCTGAAAGACGAATACGTTTCCATCACCAAACCGCATGAAGGTGGACGAATACGTTTCCATCACCAAACCGCAGGGGGGGGGGGGGGGGGGGGGGGGGGGGGGGTCTTTGGAGTGTGTTGACCCTGTAAGACATGTCTGGTAATTTCAGTGAAATCGTGTCAAATTTGGACTTGCTTTGACTTGCATCATACGCCGATTTCGAATGTAGGGTAGAACGGATGTTCATCTATATTGAAGGTTCAACACTCCAGACATCTCAGGGAGAGTCATTGTTTGGAACAACAGCTGTTGGTTGTTGGAATCTATCTATCTGACAGCATTTGTTAGACAATAGAATGAAGTGAGTTCGCTCCAGACTTGTTCAGCAACATCAATCATCTCATGACTCAGTTTGGTTGATTGTGTCTCTTTGTCTTTGGAGCTTCATTCTGCTGCTGGGAACGACATCATGACAAAGAGTCACATTTTGATGATGTGCTTTTAAATGCTAGACTCAAACCAAGCTACATTAAACTCCACCTCATCTGCACCACTCTTCAATCTTGTATCCCTCATAGCTGCCTATAGGCTAGCCCCCAACGTCGCTACTCATCCTCATTCATTTTGAAACTGAGCGCGCTCCTGAAATATGTAACAAGTGCATAATGTGAGGAGAATTAACCGAATTAAATCCCAGGGTTCCCATCGCTTCTCCGGCTGAGATTCACCAACACGTTTGTGTCACCGTGAAACAGGATCTATGTGGAGAAGCCTTCCGATCGGATCCCGTAAGCCGCTCGCCTCGGACTCATCGCTGTCGCTCAGTACAACCAAATGAGACGTGACATTCTCTTGACTGCTTACTTCTTCAAATTAATTATTTATAACCTGCATGGAAAAGTGTGTCAGAGTGGAATTTAATTGTCAAAGTCTAAAGGGCATTTTCTTGTCACTCACTGGACTGAATCGTCTGATCGTCCTCCTCTCATGGACGAGAGAATAATCACGTTTGCAAAGATACAAGAGCAGGTTGTTTATGTAACCGCAAGAAGGAAGTAGGAGAATTTAGTGCAGCTGACACACCGTACACACAGCAGACAGGATGCTAAGGCTATTGACCAAGCATTTTCAGTCTGGACAGAAATGCATCAGTGTCAAACAGGGACCAACAAGGAGACAGCTTCCAGCCATTTGCTGTCCCTGTTAGTTAAAAATGAAGAGTGCATTGAGTCTGCCACTAGCCCTCTTTAGAATGCCACTGAGGATGATAACACCATACGTCAATCACTTTTAAAGAGGAAGCACCGGGGCGACAGTGGCTACATGAGAAATCAAAAGCAAAAGCGTCGTCTTGGAACAACAGCACCTGTTTGTAAAGGTATTACAGGACGCAGCCGCTGTCCCGGAGCTCACCTTTCATCAGCGCGTATGAGCCGGGCGCAAACGCGTGTTTACGTCCCTTACAGTGCTGCAGCCCTTTGTGTGACGGAGCCTGAAAGAGTGTTTGAACCCTGGAGTTGAACATGATTGTTTGATTTGACAGATGTGAGAATGGGAGTGGGCGGACTCGACTGATGTTGAGCTCTCAGCGCTGCGCGATGATCGAGACTGGAATTACAGCTGTGCTGAAGAGAGAAGCCGAGCCGGCTCCTGACTGATGCGCATGCACGTGCATGTTTATGTGACACATCCGAACAGATGTACCGCTGATGTGAACTGACAGCTTGTTGTGAACTCGCTGAGTGAGAATCCTGTTCTTTTTGTAAATGACACGTATGTCTGGTTTAAAAATACCATCCTTCTTTCTCAGGCTTTTCAACACGTGTTTTAATTCCAAAGTGTCACGCGGGCGCCGTCTTGAGTGGCGTGCGGAAAGAATCAAAAGTACACAATGACTGGGGGTCCTTCGCGAAGCGAGTGTTAATGTGCTAATGAGTTCAAACAAGCTGTTTAACACAAGACTGTCAATCAAGCGTTTGGCATTTTGGCATCTGACAGTTGGGTCATATGTTCCTCTGGGGGACACGAGCGGTTTGTCCACACGTGCCGTTCACACAGATTGCTACGTGGACCCCCAGAAGGAAGGCTTGTACTTTACACTTTACGTTATTAACAGCACGCACATTTTTGGTCCGAGTGGTTTTGTGTGGTCTGTTCACCGCGATGCTGCGCCATTGAAATAACCAGCCCAGTCGTGTTCAGCCATGTGATGTGCTGTGATTCTGAGGCTCTAAACTGCAATAATTGCCTTGACCCACAGCGACGAAGCTGTTGTCGACAGTCGTTTTAATTTCCACTGGTTCCCGTGGAGATAAAATACAGAGTTTAATTTACAAACCATATTTAACTACTGGTTATTTTTTAGCATCAGGACTATAAATTAATGAGGAGATCCCTATAAACTTTTCACATGGATGAATATTTGAAGGATTTTTCCTCACATCAAACAACAATGATTTCTGTGCAGTTTCCTCCAGTGGATCTGGATGATGAATATTTCACTGTCTGCTGAGGAGGAGACACAAAGGTGCCAGATGAGGGGACTGATGGAATTAATGGAAATGTCAGAATTAAATACTTGCATTGAACTATTTTGCACGAAGTAGAAGAAAGAGGAAATTATCTGACATAAGGGTAAATACAGCTAATTCTGTGACGATGGACCGTTTGTCTCTGGACTCAAAACACACAGGGACAATACTACACACTCAAACTTTAAAAAAAAAAAAAAAAATGAAATCAATGACAGCCATGTCATCCTGCCTGTCACCATCATCCCCACATATTTGTCTTATTCCAACCTGAAATGAGATGATCTCATTAGCTAGCTAGCTCGGTTTTTACCATTGTACCATCTGCTGACGTCGACTGGAAGCAGATCTGACCCCACTGGGAAAAGTGGTTCAAATGAATTCATGAGTAGATGTGTTTTCTTTTACTTTAGGTGAAAGTTAGTTGCCTGAAAAAAGAAGGGGCAAGAGTTTTGATTCAATTTCTTGTTGAAGGTTAGACTTTTCAAAAAGTATTTTCCATTTTTTTCAGTGCAACAGTGGCTGTTCAGGTCTCCCATGAAAACCTTCACATTTCTTCAGCTTTTGAAAGTACAACCCTGCATTACTCATAAAGAGCCATTCAATTGTATTGATGCATGTAAGACTCAATAATTACACACAAGAGACTTGCTCACACAAATAAAAGAAACATTGAATATGCAGGAGGGTGAAAATGCCATAGAAATTTAGCATAGCAGTTTATTTTTTTTAGGCTCACTTGTTCTGACTGCTCTGACAATGAGATTTGATTCTTCAAAGAGTCAACTTTCAACATTTGACATTACATTTTCCTCAGCCGAGGTGAGACACGAGAGGACTTCACAGGGAAATTGGTCGGGAGGTTAGTCGTCTTGAGCCCACGGAAACAAAGCGAGGGAGCGTGACAGCGCCTCAATACTTCGCCTTGTCACAGGGGTCTCGAGAAAGTGACTGAAATTTTATTTTTGGAGTCGCTAACTTTTGACTTGTCAGGTTCTTGCAAGCTGTCATCATTTCAAATGTGTCTGTGGGCCGCCACTGCTACCTTAAAACTCTGACTCCAGTCTTGTATAATTTCCCCATCTTCCTAGATCCCTGTGTGCTAAATTGCATTGGAAGATGGATTTTTGGCATCTGAGGCTGTCAGGTCTCAGCCATGGAAGACTTTATGCACTAGTACACCCGCTATGAAAGTGAATTCTAGAGGGATAGAGGGTGTACGAGTGGTGAGTCAAGTACTGCTCCACCAGCAGGTCTTTGGGCATTTTTCTGACTGTGATTGTGGGCTATTTAACAATAATGCCAATGCTGTGGATCCCCCACCTTCTCATCTCTGCTCTCCCTGTCTCTCTAAATCTATTTCTCCCACATACCCTCAGCATCATTCTCTCGCAGGTTCCCTAATGATGATAGGATCTGGTCTGCCAGCAATCTAAAGACCATCTTCATTCCAGACTGAGCCATTATCTTCATTTTCATTACAGCTATTGTGGTTTGCATACACATAGATTGTGGAGCATATTTTAAATTATAGCATGGCCTGGAAGAATATGCTATTCTGACTGGCTGAAGGGTGTTCGTTAATTTTTCGATAACGGGTTCCCTCCAATGAGATGTAGCTATCATCAGGGACAGGGAGTTTTTTTTTTTTTATTTCTCCTCGCCTCCATTGGGGAAAAAAATGTGTCTGGCAAGTTGAATTTAAGGATGTCTGAGCTTCAAAGTCAAGATTCCCATTGTCTTCTCTGTGTCACAGCCTCAGCACTGACACTGCCGTGATAACAATGTGCAAATCCAAGACACTGTGTTTTGGCAAAAGCCTCCTCTTTTCCTCCCCCCTCCTGCTGGATTTTATTTGTGCAAACAAGACTCCTCCCTTCCCTGTATGTTCAAACCCCAAAGTGCCTCATGGAATGAAAAATGCATCACAGCCACAGCTCCCTGGGTCCCTGTGTTAATTGTTCATTTATCTCTCGTTGTTTGGTTAATCTAAAAAACAAGATCTTTGTATCTTTTAATCTAAAGTCAGGTCCTTTCTATTCCTGTTACACTGTTTGACGAATGTTAAGAGGCATTTTCTGATTTTACATTCATACTCAAATTTTGAAATCCTAATCCCTAATTTTAAATGCGTCAACTAGTCCTCGTGGGTCGTTAAGTCGTCTGATTCACTGGTTAAATCTGAAGGCGTAGGACGTGAAGAGAAGTCCACAACAACAGGGAACGAGGTGGCGTTACGTCTGTCCATGGTTAACTGCCAATTACTGTCAACTGTGCTGTGGGGGCGTGAAAGACCTCCAGCGCTATAAGCGACTGTGAACGGTCAATGGCTACGACAGTTCCCACCGTATCCCTGCATCTTTACTGGAAAATTAAATACTGAGATCTGAAAAATGCTCTGACTTTAAATGTCTTCACGTTCTTTATGCGAACCACTAAAAAGGACAGGCTTCGCAACCAATCCGGCTGCTCATGTTTACAAACAATTACTTGACGACGTTAGCCTCCTGCTGTTTGAAGGAAAGGCTGATGCAGTGGCTCACGGAGACGAGAGGCGACCAAAAGGACTTGGAGAGGTCAGAGAGCTGTTACTCAGTAATAACACGTACGCATGCAAAGCCTCTATTAACGGCAGTCACTAATTAGGTGAACCAAGATATGGCTGGTATCATGAAATTTTTAAAATACATACATATAATTCAGGGTATGCAGAGATCCTCTGAAATATTCAGGGCTAATAATTCAGCCTCGCAGGGAGGCTCCGTGGACAGGCGCTCCATTTAAATGCACAAGGCTTGTACTGATGCTTTCCATTGAGCTTCCTGCATAACCTGCATGACCACGTGCACTGAGCTCCTGGGGCGAAGGGACATTATGTAGGTCATCACACTTGAAACTGGGCATCCGCTGATCCGGCTGAGATTTGAATTGTTTGCCTTTGTACTGCTTAAAAATAAAGCTAGCAGAAACCTCAGACCTCAGATCAAAGGAACAGCAAAAGAATCAAAGATGCAAATTCAAAGTCATGTGTTCATTTTTGGTCAAGCTACATAAACAACAAATGCATTGAACGAGTTGTTTCCAGACGTTTGACAGGCTAACTGGACCGGTGCTACTTATTTCACCTTCTGTGAAGTATGGAACATAACGTTCTCCATTTTAATTGGTGGGTGCAATTTTATAGTCTCTGTCAGGGGGACTTGCTCCTTTGTCCGCTAACAACACTTAGAGCCCCCGCACCCACCCCTACCCCCGTTTCAGCTCGGACTCCCCTCTGCGCTCTGAGGGGTTTTCTCTCCAAGACACAGGCTAACAATGACTGATGGGTAACAAAGCTCGCTGGAAAATGTCACTTTCGATTCCACTCATGTGTGTCAAGCCATGTGTGGGTGGGGGGAGTGGACGGTGGGCGGGTCACCAAGGTCAAATGGGATTTAACGTGCACGTCCAATCTGTAAACAGCAATGTTTGTTTTTGATGATTGGTCACATAGGATTGACTTTCCTCACAATGGACGCATGAGCCCCTCTCGTGCAGCAGCTGATCGGAGGTAATTATACAGCCGGCCGTGTTCTCCCGTCTCCTGTCGTGGCGTTAAGCTGAAGCAGTGTCCTGGCTGCCATGGTAAATCCAGACGTGATTGACGTGGCGTAACAACACAAGTGTGGACGGCTGAGTCGGATCAGCTGTGAGCCGCGCGCTAAAGCTACTTCACGCATCGGCCTGTTTATTGCTGGTTTAGCCTTAACTGGCCCACAATGTGTCATTAGCAAGGTGTTAATAATGATGTCGATCAGCGCGGACGTGAATACTGCAGTTTTATTCATGGGAACAGATCATTTGTTTGTTTGTTTGTTTGTTTTACTTGTGCTTTATTCCAGAAGGAAGGATATAGCAAGGAGAAGCATTAAATATGTCTTCCCTTTAGTGTTGCTATATCTCTGTCGTTCACACACTTTTACCTTATTTCCCACTAAAGCAGTGGATCAATGTACAGACACCATCCTTAAACAAACACACAACAAATGCTTAAACCCATGTGATCAAGCTTTGAGGTTTAATAAAGCCCTCGTTTGTACATTGTGTAATTCAAACCCTGACCCTGACAGATTAGCTTTATCCAAACAACATACAGAGAGGAAAATATTGTCGCTGCACCAACAGAACCGGAGCGATTCAGAGTTAAAGCCCACACAAGTCCGACCGAAAACACTTCTCTGATTACTGATGAAGAATTCATGCAGCTCTCAGACCTTAACACGACTCTCCACGCACACAGGCCCGACTGTACGCTGCAGCTCGCATCTATTCACAAAGTGAAATGACACAGCTATGGTATGTTCCAGTTTTCTTTTACAGCATTTCTTGGATTTTCTACCTTGGTAACACGCCGCTGAAAGAAGCTGCACACAGGCTGTACTGATTAAAATGCCGGCCTTAACCTTGCGCTGCTGTTAGCTCGTAGAGGAGCATCCAAGCTAATAGCGTCTCCATGAAATAATTAATTCACGTGTAGAAATTAGGAAATTGTTCTGTTGAATAAATAATTTGTCTGCATAATTTACTTAATCTGTGCTTTTAAATTAATGATCTGAATCCTCAGATAACCCATTCTTTTACATTTGTTGTCAGTTTAGTGATGCACGCAGCGCGCTGGCAGCCAGAAGGCAAACAATGTCTGACCATGAACTGTTTTTTTTCTTTTTTGTATCTAAAAACCTGTGAAGGAGGGCCATGTTTCAGACAGAGGTTGGACAGAGGATTAGCAGCACTAATGTTGTTGGAACAATAAGCATTTTGAATTTAAATAAAAGCATTATATCGTTTGTAAACACAACCCTGTGGCATCCTGGGTAACATCCGGTCTAATCACTCTGTCAATTTGTGCAAGGCTATTAGGCCTTTAAGGTGATTTCCTTTATTGTCACAAATCATCAAACATTTTTGCTCTGGGGCTGAATCCAAGTTAAAGGCCTTGAACACACACAAATAAATCCCATTAGAGGTGATTTCCTCCATAGTCAATTTAGAAGTCAATTAGTCCGCCATCTAATGGCTGAGGACAAAGTTTCCCTGTTACCCAAACAACTTTACTCTGGCGCTGTCAGCGAGGTGCATTTCAGTTCACGCTGAGGAGTATAAATACCCGCTGCCATTCATCGTGTTCCAGTGCATCTGAACTGCTCTTTACAAACATGACACAAACAGGTCCGACCCTTACATAACGATCATCTATCCTTGTTCCCTCGCATAAAGCAGAGTGATAGATCTCCTCAGTCTGTCTGCGCCGCGCTGCCGCTCCTCTGTCTCTCCGCCGCTCTCACCTTATGTTTGGAGAGCAGCAGCATTCCTTGTCATTAATTTCTTTCAGGTGATATTTTCCTTTGCAGCGCCGCCTGTGTTTACCTCCTCTGATGTTTTGAGCTGTGTGTCATTGCGGAGAAGTCAAGTAATTAATGAGGGTGATGATGAGCCGAGGTACAACACGGGTAACAACATTTAAATACATCTTAGAGACATTCATTCGACAGGAAGTTCACCGACACCGAGCGGGGGTGGCAGTCGGTCATGATTAGAACAAGACTGCTTGATATGCAACATGCCTGCTCACGTGCTCGACCATTACTGACAATAACTCTTCATTTGCTTCTCATTACGTTACCAACTGGTCTAGCCGAGGTTGTGAATACTCTTATTTTGCTAATGTCTGTTGTACTGCTGTCCGTCCAGGGAGAGGGATCCCTCAGGGTTCTCTCTTAGGGCTTTTCCACCGAAACAACCTGATGCTAGTTTGGTGCTAGTGCTAGTGCTTAGTTGGTTCTAATCAGTTTGGTTTTAAGCCTGAACTCCTTTTTAGACTTTTAGACTTTATTCAGAACTCTCCATGAATACATAGTACAGAAATATCCTAGCCAGTACTAAGAGCCACTCGGCTTTGAGCAATGTGTTTTTCATTACAGAGCGACTGCAGGCTCGCTGACTTCTGTCCCCAGTCTGGCATAACTGGAACAAATATCAATACAACAGCTTTGGAATTGATTAAATTTAGGTCGTCGCCAACATGGAGCGTGTTCGCCGCTCATGCTAAAGCGCAGGGCTCTGTTTAACGATTCCTCTCCTTGAAGTTTGGAACGTTATAAACCAGGAAGAATTCAAGGAGCTCTTTTTTCACCTCAAGTTCAACTTGCTCCTTTGCAAAGGAAACACATGAGGGTGTGATGCTGATGAGCCGCCTCAGCTCTATCAGCCACGCCCGGGGCCCAGAATCACAACCAAAGGGACGGCAAACAACAAGCAAAGAAAGTGCTGCAAACACACAACACAAACCAGGAATGCTTTCTGCTGCGAGTGAGTGTCTTTGTTGCGCGGCTCTTTTATCTCCAGCTAATGTTCCTCAGCTGCTGCCGTCCAGCGTTTGATCCGGTACAATCATGCTATACATTTGACTTCTAAAAGCTTTGACCTTTCATGGCCGCATCTGCTGGGCTGTTTAATTCAAACCAGGTATGTCCGTGTGCCCTTGTGTACACAGCATATCCCAGGAGAAGTGTCGTGTTTCTGTTGTGTTCATATCAATGTTATTCTCAGTTTATATCTGTATGCAAGGATATGAAGGTCTTACAGTTCTGTGAGAAGAAGAAAAACGTTGTTTAAAAATCCTGGAAAAGACATCAGCCAACGTCTCCCTTGACCTGAGAACTCACAATGCCGCATACAAAATGTTTTGTTATGGATCAAGGCCCTAAAACGCTCTGCGTGGTCTCCATCCAGCCTCTGCACTGAGCCACTTTGATGGCTGCAGAAAAAGAAATTAATGCAAATATCTGCAGCGTTTCTGTCTCTGGTCATTTTCACCGCGCCGTAAAGAACATGGAGATGTAAATGGGGCTCTCGGGGATTGTTATTTTTCTTTAAGTACAGACACTAAAACCAACATGTCGAGAGGGTTTATGAGAGAGTGAGGGAGTGAGGGAGTGAGCGGGGACGAGACGTGCTCCCTGAGAACCGTGAGACTGGGCTGTAGTCACTCTGTCTGTCAGCTCTTAAATCAAGAGACTCTCCAGTATTGGTAGTCTTACTGAGACACCAGGGTGATTCCAGAAGCATCGGTCTGCACAGTGGTTATCTGGAGGCAGCCAAGCAGAGAAAGAGAGAGGTTTCAATTCTATCTCCTCTCACCTCGAAATCCTACGAATGAGGCAATTTTAGTTCCCTATGGAAATAAGCTGATGATGTACTATCAGGCTTGACTCTGCGTGTGTTGGGCACTGACACTGATTTATTCCCTCTAATAAAAGCCTTTTGTGAATTTGTGTCACTAATGTATTATTCTGACAAAACTTTTGAGGGATATTTTCAATTACCAATTGCACCTGGGAAAATAAAACTTCAGTGTTCCCCCGAGGAGCCGCAGTTGAGCTTTGGGGATGATAGCAGCTTTAATTATTTAAATTCTGGGGTCGTTACCCTGAACAGCGTCACGTGATTGCCATCAAACGCGCACATCGGAGAGCTCAGCTGAGCTCGCGCAGAATTCAGGCCATAAATCACGCGAATAGGTGAAGATGCACCATATCTGCCGGACCTGTGGCTGGAGCCATGATCACTGGCCAAGCAGCGTGCCCATGGCAAATAACTGCATAAGCACCGCGCCAACCCCGAACGGGCCTTTTATTTTCACTGGAAAAGGTAAGTTAGCGCTTGCAAAGCACAGCTTTGAGGCAATTCACTTTTATAGAACCTTGTTTATTGTGCATTTAATTCATGTAAACACTCCACTTCTATGCGTATTAGATTGAGAAGAAAGTAATTTTAGGGCATACTGAAAACAGACTATTAAAGAGTGGAATTTCCTGGAATAGAAGGAGAGCTCTTAACCGAGAGCTGGGCTTAATCTGCCGGCAGTGTGGGTTTCTCCTTCAGCCTGATTGCTGTCCTTAGAAAAAGTCCAAATGCAAGGTGCAGTTATTAGTCAGAGTTTGTTCGACTTCTGCCAGGTTTAAAGCGAAATCCCACCGGGAGTGGTTTAGCTTTCATGAGACGCTTTCGCCTCACTTTCTCTCCTCTGTTTCAAAGAGGATTACATGCCAAAGACATTAATGCCATAAAATACATTTTTGGCATAAAGGTGACTTCTACCAGAGTTGGGTTTTTCTTGTTTGAAAATTTACTTTCATAATAAATTCATGCGACTTTGACACATCATCAAAATACCTCAATGAAACACGCAGGTATAAATGGGAATTAGGAAGCAGATTAGAGGCCCAGGTTGGAATTCCTGCTGTTGTGGATTAAATATCCAACTCTCAGCCAAATTATCTATGGCGCTGACAAAGCTGCAGCCCTGGAGGAAACACAGAGCCGCGGATTCAGCCTGAGGAATTTAAAAGGTGTTTTTTTTCTGTACACACTTGGTTTTAAAGTGAGTCCATGTTGGATCACCGGGGTCTGATAAGGTGCAGTGACCGACTCTGGGGACACAGACGAGCACGACGCCTCACAGTTCTGCAGCTGTCTTTTTGACATCAATAATCAATAATCTCATTATAGTGTCCGTAAATGACACACACTGACCGTCTCTCCTCCAAAACTCTGAAAAATGACCCCAGATTTTAATGAGCAGTCTGATTGGTCAACACTATTCATAGTTAAACAGGTGTGAGCCCACACGGAGGGAAATTAGTCTGGGTATTCTGGGATAAGATGACAATGATTTGTTTTCTCTCTCTCATCTCTTGATCTCAAACATGCAAATGATTCTTTCACACTATTAAAGTTAAGTGGAGACGATGAGCACAGAGCCAGGGATTTGGCCCGTCATGGCTGAGCGAGTGAGCGAGCGAGGCAGACGCCGAGACGGAGCGAGAGAATACAAACTAGATGCTTATGTTTTGGACATGATGGCCAACAAGAAAAGGGTGTTAGTGCGCGTGTCGGCCGGGGCCGCCGCCGCCGCCGCCTCCACCTAATGAAAATTGGCTGAGCATAGAGAAACTGTGACAAATTAAATGGGCCATCAAAAGCAGCGCTCGTGGTAGAAAGAAAAGGAGCAAGCACTTCCTGATGGAATTAGAATCATTGCACTTGGTCACTAACTGCCACCTACACCACACTCCACATGATGGTACCGCCCGTGTTTATTGTGCACGTGTGACTTTCATCTTCTTTTTGTACAGTCCTCAATTCATCTGGGACTTTTTGACGAGGACGGGGTTCAACCTAGAGCAGAAAATATCAAGACGTCACGTGAAACTAGAGGAACAATCCTCAGGTCCTGGTAAAAGTAAACAAGGGTTGTCCTTCCTCCCCTTATGGGGGGTGGGGGGGAGGTATTATGATACAGTATCTGTATCATAATAAAACAAATAAGCAATCCAAATGAAGGCTTTTACATATCAATGGGGTTAGGAATACTGTAAGAGGCTGGCCTATGTCCCATCTGCTAACATGGAGGAGGCGGGGCTGTACGACCGTGGACAGCCACCAGGTGGAGCCCCAGATGCTTTGGGTTCACTTTCTTTAATTCCAGTCTGTGCTACGACCCGAGAAGCTACTGTACGTCCATGATGGTTCTCAATTCCTGAAGAAAACTCAAAGACATTGAGTTAAACCACAGAGCACGTTTCCAAAATATGCACTGTTTGTGATTGGGTGTTCTTTTAATTGACATTAAATTAATGAAGAAAAGATGTGATAGGCAGGTAGATTATCATTAAACTGAATCACGTGACTTCCACTCCCACAGCCATTTCAACCCCCCCCCCCCCCCCGTTTTACAGCGCAGCAGATGGCAGACGTGTCACTGTCATGTCTCTTTTTCCAGCACATGACACATCTATAGTGTGGCTGAGTGGATGGATGGATGGGCTGGGGGGGGGGTTGGTGGGCGGGCCCGTGGCTGTGCGCTGAGGTTTAGGGGACACGCTTCACTGGTGACAGTCACTTTGCTATTCTACGGCGTGACACGGTGAGAAATAAGCGGGCGGCGTTAAAAGAAAGTGACAGAGCCAAATGACCAATCCTCTCCTCCGACTCCAATACATGTGTTTGTGAGTGATGAGTGAGACCCGGGCCGAGCGCCGCTGACATCCAAGAAATGATCTCTCAAATAGATTTCGCCAATGACGGCGCACGCGGCGAGGTGGGCGGCGACCGGTCAAGGCTGCGGCTACAGTGAGACACGCGTTTACATTTGCCATAAAAACGGCGGAGCACGATCACGGGCAGGAGACGCAGGTCCCGGTCCAGAGATATACGAGGGGCGCGCTGGGCCCGTCGTCCATCGACAGCAGCTTTTAGCTTAATCACGCAGCATAAGCGCCGTCAGAATGGCTCACAAATAATTTCCCAGGTAATAAAGTATTGATGTTTGTCAGGACTTGATGTGTAAACAGCGCAGTAATTCATCAGCTCTGCAGAGCGCCGACGTGTCACGTGTCCAGTCGTCGCTCTTAGGAATAAAAACCACATGTTCTTCCCCTCCTTTGTGCTCCCTAGAATATGAGTCAACGTTTCTGCGATGTGATTGAATTACTCTTAACAATAAAACATATTCAAAGTGCTTTGTTGATGGATTCCAATCAGGCGCTGCTGACTCCACTTCGGTACTAATTGTTAACATTAAAACATAATTAAAAAGTGACGATCAAGCAGAGACCCAGCGCTTTGCTAATTTCAACTATAATGTAATCCCCCAAGTATCGGTGTTTTACGGCAAACTTTCTAATGAGCGCGGTAACGGCGCTCTCTCCTCGCGCCGTATGGACGCGCCACACAGCTCTAATTAAGAGGAAACGGAGCCGACACCGCCGCCGTGAAGCGCTCGTTTCCTTGCGCCGTGGACATTTGCTCACCACAGAGGACGAGACAACGGGAAAGACGTTTGCCTGTGCATTAGCATGTGAGGTGCTCCGGCCCGGCTGCGTGCTGTCAATACATATTCATCAGCGTGAGAGAGCCATTCATTTGGCAGATTGGAAAATGGGCAGTGAAGAGAGCTTGACATTCACTTTGTGCTGAATTGTTCTCACTTGACACCCAACTTGCTGATTGATGAGAAATATTATGGCTTGGAGGAAAAGCAAAGTGAAAGATGAATGAGTGGAACGCCGCAGCCGCTGCGCACGTCTCAGCGCCACAGCTCTCTATTAATGCTGTGTTTGGGCCCGGACCCATCCATCCCTGTTTATGCTGCACGAGTAGGATTGGATCTGTCATATCAGGTATTTACCGGCATTCGTCTCACAGCTCTGCAGCGTGTGTGTGTGTGTGTGTGCGTGCACTAAAGCAGAGTATTTAAATCAGAGCTGGGTCCAGTCATTACGCTTGATCGCTAATCTGTTAGCTGGTTGTGTTGTTTTCAGATTCAAAACGACGGATCAGACACAAACAAACAAACAAACAAGCAGATGTGGATCCACCAGCGTCTGTCCTCCATCAGCAGTCAGGAGCCAGAATGTATTGAATTCATCCGTCGGCGGACGCACCAAATAAAACACGCGTGCACGTCGTTGCCATCTAGAACAGAAACAACGGCGTTTGCAGTGAAACCCAGAATCATCAACGTCGTCGCTGGAGCGGAGAGGAAGCAGCAGCTCGTGTGTGTAGGTAAAAATAAAAGTGATGACCATGACGGCCCACTTTACTTGACTGGCGATAATAAATCTCTGCCTCTCAAGGCTCTGCGTCGGGGGGGGGGGGGGGGGTGTTGGGGGGGGGGGGGGGTCAGGTGATCTGACTATTCACACATTGTATTTCTGTTCTGTCTGAACTGTGAAAGAATCTGAATTGTCGTCTGACTCGTTAGCCTCGACTCATCGCCGTGGCCTCCCTGAAGACGCTCCGGGCTCGTCAAGGCCGAATCAATACGCGCCTGTTACCGGGACTCACTTCACCGTCACGCTGCTTCAGAAAAAATAAAATCACAATTCCACCTTCACATCAGTGTGAGGAGCCCGTTTCCCGACCAAGATCAGTTTCTACAAATCGCCACAAACGCCGCGATCGGCACGTTCATGTCTGCTGTCTGAACTGTGAAAGAATCTGAATTGTCGTCTGACTCGTTAGCCTCGACTCATCGCCGTGGCCTCCCTGAAGACGCTCCGGGCTCGTCAAGGCCGAATCAATACGCGCCTGTTACCGGGACTCACTTCACCGTCACGCTGCTTCAGAAAAAATAAAATCACAATTCCACCTTCACATCAGTGTGAGGAGCCCGTTTCCCGACCATCAGTTTCTACAAATCGCCACAAACGCCGCGATCGGCACGTTCAAGTCTGACAGCTCAGTGACCACGATATGAAAGGGGCGTATCTCTCAGGACACACACTCCTCCTTCAGTTTTTTAATTTCATGGGCATTTTCTGGACCCCCCCACCTCCCCTGCCAATAAAGTCCAAATTGTGATTCATCCCGTCTTGTCTCGGCCACACGGCACACGCCACTGTCAGGCGCTCTTAAGCCCCCATGCCAGGTTTTAAGCCACGGAAAAGGTCAGGTGTCTGGGTGTACTTCAGACAGACGGGAGTGATTGATCAGCGCACGTCAGCGTGAGCTTTTGCCTAATCATGTCCGTTGTGTCTTTAGGTGTGGACATGTCTTGTGAGAGTGCGGCCTGTGTGAGACGTGACATTCGCTAAAGGTCATCGTGAGCGGTGCGGTCAGCGGGGCAGCGCGGGGTTGACAGCGTCCTATAATCAGCGCCGCAACCCGCCTCGCTTAAGTGTCTCGAGTAAGACACCGAGTCCCTCCCAACGACACGGGCAGGCCTCTGTGGCCGGCCCTGCTCTGACCTCTGACCTCCCTGTGGAGAGGCGAGAACACAGAAAAAAGAAAAGGAAGCGGTCACTTTCAAAAGTGACTGCAAGCACTGCATTTCTTTCGTTTTTGTTTTTTTTTTGTTTCCCCGAACTTAAATCAGGTCAAACCAAAGTTTCCCTCCAACGTTTCCTCGGGCACCGGTGGAGCGGTTCGTGAGGTGGAACCCTGCGTGTCAGCCACTTCTGCCAGCGCACCATTATTTCCACTGTGGCTTCACTGTACGCCAGAAAAACTGCAGCACTGTTTATCTCAGGCTTAACAGGGGCCGTATTTAGTGCGTGTAGTATTTACTGAGGGATATAATCTGAAGATATTCCTTCCTGGGCTTCGACTGGGACTCTGTGAAGTGGCTTTGTCGTCAGTGACTTGGTAATGAGGCTGATTGAAGAGTCACAGGTCAGGCTGACATGGTGTGTTCTCTCTCTCTCTCTCTCTCTCTCTCTCTCTCTGCACCACAGAGCCCACAACCAACAACCGGCGTTAGCGCCAAAAGATTTACCCAGCAATTACTCATCCAGTCTTTCAGCGCGGCAGAATGAAGCCGCTCCTCTTTGAGGCTCCTGCAAAGTGAAACATGTTTTGAAGACGCGTGCGAGGCAGCAGCCCGCAGTATGGATTTTGCAGCAGCCGGCACAAGAGCTACGGTTGCTAAAGGACAGATTAAATGATGTGCGTGCTGCCTTTTATCCCTGATTGGCCCATTATTAAAGCACCGGCTGCAACTCCTCAGGTTTTGGCAGCGCGGTGATGGAGTCAGAGCAAATAAGAGCTGTAATGTCATTTTGTTGTGTTATTAATGTCCCTGAAGTCGGACCTGTTGGACTGCGGCGGCCAATGGCTCGGGCCCAGAGTACTCACAGTAAATACTACACTCAAGTATACAAGCTCGCGTTTGAATTTGAACTTTATGCAAAACCCAGATTTTGCCGCTCCCCTCCAGCAAACCCAAACCGCCGGCACCGCCGCGCGTGTCTAAGATAAGCTGACGTGCTTGGACAGCCCGAGTTGGGACAGTCCTTCCACCGTAGCATCATAAATACGATCTGTGCATTCAGCTAAAAGATGAAACAGCACAATGTTCAGTCTGATCCACCATCTTTAAGAATCCCTGTGCCTTTGTGGATTTAAGAAAAACTACGCTTCTCAAAATTAATAGCTGCCCTTAAAAGTACTTCATTCTTTTCTTAAAAATACATTTAAATTCCTCAAAGTGCACCGGCCTTTTGGACCTGGCTCCATCTGACAACCGCCGCCGCAACATCCTGAAGAAATTCATAGAAATTTAATTTCTGCTGCAGTCGAAGGCAAAGATTCCTCCCGTGCTCCTGTTGTCCTTCCCCAGAGCTACGTTCACTCTGAAATATTATTTTAATTATGGCATTAGGAAGAGTTGTTAAAAACATTGATTATGATTTAAAACCCCATCCTGAGTCTGTGAACATTGTTTTTTTTTTATCTTTTTCATGAATAAAAAACAAATAAAAAAACCTCCTCCGGTAGATTCAGACGTATACTCTATGACTGCACCACGTGACGGAGGTGGGAATGTTCCATTAGTCACTGAACGCTGCGTCCCTGTACCCAGGATCTGAATACTTCAATCGCTGCATCAGAAAAAGCCGCACGTTGTCTTCAGAGCATTTTCACACCTGTGTTAACGTCGGAATGATTCAGTCAATATGAACGTGCTCTGGATCTCTCCCAGGGACGACCTTGAAGGTCATTGAAGAGCAAATATGTTTTGTCCAGGAAAAGGGGGGGGGGGCAAATATGTTGGGGGGGGGGGGGGGGGGGGGGGGGGGTCTTGAAATCAGATAAAGACTGAAACATCACAAATGTGTTTCCTCTCTTCTTCACCTCGTAAAGAGAGAAGCCGTTGGGTTGCAGCCCGGCCGGCGACACGACGTGTGTTGTTTCCTCCCCGTCGTCTGATAAATACGCAGAGAATAATTGATCAGTGCATCGGCTCGTTAGCCGTCGACTGGCTGAGGCGTTACGTGTGAGCAGGTGTAGCCCAGAGCGGTGACCTTGTAAGACACAGACGGCTCTAAGCTGATGGCAAATATTACCTTGGTATTAAAAAATAAAAAATAAAAAAAGCATGCAAATGAGTTGTGTAATAATAAACTGTGAAAATTGGGATCCAACAATATTGTTTTGGCTCCTGCAAAACAGTATAAACAAGATTATGCTGCATTATGTTTTGTGCTGAATTCTGCCAGGAATTAAGATAATTACTTTTCTCCAAAACATCAACTGTTTACATTTTTAATTACTTTGCTATTTTTGATTGTTTTGCATGGGGGGAATGCACATTCAGCATCACACAACCAAACTTTTGTGAGCGTCCAGCAGCATATGTTCACGCACGTTTGTGTTAGTTCTGTTCTCCATGTCTCCACAGCCACACACACACACACACACACAGACATGGACGAGATGTCTCTACAAACACGATGAAAGGCCTGGGTTGGGCTTTGTTTAGTAGTTCGCTCTCTACAGACACATATTGAGAAGTCAGATGTAATGTTGAATGGCAGCACGTCAGCACGTGCACGCAGCTTTCAACATAACCTTGCCTGGATAGCGCACGAAATGCAAAGTGATGGAATGAGCACAAAGGCCATCAAAGCACTGTAAGGTCAGACGGCGAATAGATTCCTGAAATAATATATTCAGGTGCGCGCCGCCATCATGATAATCAGGGCGGAGGTGTTTACCATACATGTGCACACACGCACAGAATTCATCCTTGAGGAAAAGAGCGCGTCCCCGTGTGAACCGGTCAGCGTTAATATTAAAACCACAGTGTGTCCTCCTCCCTGTAAAACGAGCGGCCGTTTCCATCAGCGTGACGTATGGCCTCATTTTACTGTTGCACGTCCCGCTCACATCCATTCTTCTCAAAGGGTAAATGAAGTTCAAAAGCACACATTCACCGAATTGCCGATTTGTCCTGGATGAGAAGAATAGTGGAGGAATGCACAATGGCTCCCTGCACGGAAATCAGGAGTTGGCCTGAATGCGCAGGAAGCCACGCCACCGTGGGTCTGGTCCAAGCGACTCACATTCAAATGGCTACGTCCGTGTCCCCCAGTAGAGACGGCTCAAATGAGCCTGTTAGCCTTTAAACGAGTCGGAGAGCAAAACAGGACATGTCAACCAGAGAGAGATCAACAGGGAAACAAGAGGAGCGCTGGTCTCCGCCTCGGGGGGGTTGTACTCGCCAGTCTCCTCCGCTCTGCCCTGCACTGATCTGACAGTCAGAGCCGCTCCCCCCAAAAAACCGCTGCATGTTAGGAACGAGGGCAGCTCCGCGTAGTTACGTGTCAAATTTGTCTCTTGAAGTAAAACTTTGTTTCCGGCGTCTTTCTCTCCTCCCTCTCGCCGTCACAGCGGCTCACCGCGGACCGAAGACGCCGCACGACAGTGAGTTATTATTAGAGGGAAAAAAAGGTGCCATCAAAACAAACACACCCTAACAGTTCATTCCTTCCATCTGTTTTTCCTGAAGACGCAGCCGTGCACGCTCGACGGAACACTCTGCAAACTGAGAATAATTGCTGTTTCAGATTCTTAGCAACAATGCGTTTCTGGTGCAGAGCCAGAGTTTTCTGGCTCCGCCGCGGCTCCTCGGCTGGCAGCCGCGCCGCGTTCAGCCGTCGCTTGAATCAAGGTCTCTTGGTTTTGTTTTCAAAGATCGCGGCTTCTAACGTGTGGTTGTTGACCAACCACACGTTGGTCAACAACCACGAGCCGCGATCTTTTCCGCGGAGTCACTCGGTGCACGTCTTCAGGCAGGAGCACCAAATAAGAGGAAAGGTGGAGTCGCTGTTGCAAAATTGAACAGCTGCGACAGTAAATAAGGTTTATGTGGCAAGGGGAGAGCAGTCCATCATCGGTCACCACGGTAACTGTGAACGTTGTTGATCCCTTGGGGAGGAGGAGGCGTCTCTCTCTCTCTCCCTCTCTCCTCACACTCACCTCCACTCCTCGTCTGGAGCGTTAAACAAAGATTTCCTCTTCCAACAATGAGATAAAGATCCTTTTTTCCTCCCGTTGTTTCAATCCGTGATGCACGGCGACGGGTTTCAAAGATCGCGGCTTCTAACGTGTGGTTGGTCAACAACCACACGTTAGAAGCCGCGATCTTTTCCCCCCGTCGCCGTGCATCACGGATTGAAACAACGGGAGGAAAAAAGGATCTTTATCTCATTGTTGGAAGAGGAAATCTTTGTTTAACGCTCCAGACGAGGAGTGGAGGTGAGTGTGAGGAGAGAGGGAGAGAGAGAGAGACGCCTCCTCCTCCCCAAGGGATCAACAACGTTCACAGTTACCGTGGTGACCGATGATGGACTGCTCTCCCCTTGCCACATAAACCTTATTTACTGTCGCAGCTGTTCAATTTTGCAACAGCGACTCCACCTTTCCTCTTATTTGGTGCTCCTGCCTGAAGACGTGCACCGAGTGACTCCGCTGCTGAGACACGACACGCATCTGGGAGCCCGGCGACTGCAGCTTGGACCAAACGCTAATTAAAACAATAATTAGAATTCAGTGGATCGGCCCTTTTTATTAGAGCATCATTTAGACTCTTGCCTTTCATGGTTAGGTTCATTCTGGTCCTCACAGGCTTTTGTTTTCGTCCATCACGGAGCGGGCAGGGACGCCGCAGGCCTTGACACGGACACGCACTCGCAGACGAAGCCCTGCCCACACAACGGTTAGCGCGTGTAGCTGCAGCAGTGGACGCACAAAGCATCACGCCCTGGCAACCGGCAACGCTCTCCACGGAGAGAAGATTGCGACGCTAAACTAATAAAGTCAGCGTGGCGGCCGCTGCAGGGGCCGGCGCGGCGCCGTTAGTAGCCCCCTGAGCTCCGGCCGCACTTCCCCTGCTTTTTCTCGTTTGGTTCTCGCGCACGTCGAGCTGCGATTCTATCACACGCCTGTGCCCGTGTGGTCGCAGCCAGAGCTTCGCCATCAGCGCTGTGACCTGAGAGACCCATTTAAACGGGCAAATGGCGTGTTAATGAATCACACGGTAATACAGCAAATGAATGAAGTGCTGTATTATGTTTTACAGATGCACACACAGCACGCAGTCGCTTATGGGAAAGTTACAAGAAAGTAGTTTGAAATGCCAAGGCACTAATGCAATTAAATGATGCTTTTTGGCGCCGTTTGACATAAGTCCCTCTTTGTGAGGCGCGTGGAACATTCCAGGGAATAAACGGACCGATGTGCGACGAGGGAGCGGGCCGTAATGACGACGCTGCCGCCGACGTTAAATATTTTCCCTGCAATGAATAAATCTGGGTGTTAATGTAGAATTTAGCCTCTGGCCAGAGCGGTCCACCTTGCGCTGCAGGCACAGAGCGCTCGCCAGGTCTTGGAGGGTATGGGAATTAAAGTCCATATCTTGTTTTCTTTTAATAAGCAGAGTCAGAGCTCAAATGCAAATGTCCATTATTAAAAGTGCAGAAAAGTTTGGGGCAGTTAGGATGGAAAGACGATGTCAATCAACATCAATTGTTTTTGTTTTGCAGCGAGCGCACCCAGATTGTGGCCTCTGCACTGCTTGGTATTTCTTAATGACCTGGCTCGCCATCGCGCGGTGACACACAAATACATTCAAATGAGCTGCAGGACTCTCAGGGCCGGGAAAACGAGGATGAAAGAAACACAATGATTTTCCTTTTTAACCAATTTATCTGCAGAAAATCCGTCTAATCAAAACCACGAGAACAACTGCGTCCGAGGAGCGAGCCTAATGATTACGTGGAGGAGAAACTTCTTCGACAAGTGGCGAGGGGAAGAGAAAGGCTTTTAAAACCAGTGTCATGAATCAAAGTCACCACATTTTGGAGAGTTCAAAGGAAACAGAAACGTTCCTTTGAAGCGGTACGTATGGACAGACGCTGCAGTGGGTTTGCAGACATGTCAGAAGCTTCTGTCTCCCTCTCTGAGCTGTGTACGTTTGTGCCTGAAAGGAAGCAATAATAGGAATCCTTTATGGGCAAGACACAAAAAAACAAGCCGAGTCTGAACAGCACTTTCTCTCCCTGGGGAGTGGTAAGAGCAACTCATAACTATGTTTCTGGGCCGAGCCTACAATAAAAATCAGAATGTTATAACGCTGAATAAAACCATTATATTGTGTTGACCTGCTCCGAGTCACCTGGACGACGTTCAGACCCTGCGGTTCACCTCGTCTGGGAGATTACACTCTTCCACTCGCGTTTTTTTTCTCCCTCTGCCCGGGGTTAAATTGTATTTGTCAAATTGCACAAATGAAGAATCGATA
This sequence comes from Pseudorhombus dupliciocellatus, assembly GCA_016785235.1. NCBI lineage: Eukaryota > Metazoa > Chordata > Actinopteri > Pleuronectiformes > Paralichthyidae > Pseudorhombus > Pseudorhombus dupliciocellatus. Next base: position 2,070,114 of record JAFBJW010000129.1, on the reverse strand, counting down.
TTTCTGGAAGCATGTTTTCTGTTGTTGTGATACTGATTCAATTGGAAGTTTCGCTTCCTTCCTCTTGACAGGAAATTGCTGCACTATAGCATTATGAAGGCATCACCGTGCTGCAAATGCCTTTTTAAGCCCAGATGCGTATTGATAGTCAGACCCAGGGTTTGCTCTGCCTGTGGCTGTTGTGCCTGGTAATGTTGCATGTTGCAGTGTAACACACAGAAAGCGTCTCTATCGCTGACTCAGTATCACGGGGCGTCACTTGACTCCAGAATTAATGTCTGTGTCATCTGGGAGACGTCTCAACTCAGAGATTCACCACAATGTAAAATCTACGTGTCAAATCAAACTCAGCAGTCCTGGAATCGCAGCTCCGAGTCGTGGGAATCATATTCATGCATTCTGCTGCTCACGTCGAGCCTCCCCCTGTCCGGCGGAACTAAGGAGCAGCTGCTGCTGTTTTTATTTTTTTGTTTCTCACCTGCTTTGTATTCCGACGTGGTGGCACAGCTGAAGTGCTTCGCGTTGTCGCCCTGTAGGCAGAGGGGTTTTGGTTTGAATCCTGGACAGCTCGGTTTCCTCCCACTGTCCAATCTGTGAGACGAGAACAGATTTTAACCAGCGTGAATTTTAACCAGCATCCTGGCGACACTCGACATCACAGATCTGAACCGTTTAACGCTCCGTTCTGAGACACACTCGTCAGATGTGTCTCAGCACTACAAGACCCATGAGCCTCTGCTGCTTGTTGGAAAGTAAATTCCACAGCAGTTCATTTTAAGCCAGCCCACACAATGAGTGAAAATCATTAAATAAGCAGGCGGCCCGTCCACCGCAGAGAAAGGTGATTTTAACTTGAAGGAATTTGAGAAAGCCAGACACTGACGAGACAGAATATTGCCATAACCTTCCAATATGAACAGTCCTCTCCAGCCGGGGAGCTGGGAACTCTCGGCCTCAGAGGGGTTATTCTCCAAACACAAATAATAAATAATAAATGGGCTGTATCTTGCAGCAACAATGCCGTGCGCGTATTCTCCTGGCACTTAAGAAGAAGCCATTTGCAAATTCAGAGCAGCTGAATGAATTTCAAAATTGACAACGATTGCTGGAGAAAGTGCTAAATCATTAAAAAAGCCAAAGAAAAGAAAATGGATTCACCTCTGCAGGACTCTGTATTGACTTGGACTCTGAAACGACTTCAGGTGTATTCCTCTAAAGCCGACTGCGCCACACTGCTCTGTCCAGCCGGCGCCTTAACAAGCCCTTCTCCCTCCAACAATGCCAGGCGGCGCGCTGCAAGCCTGCAGATCTGAATCAGCATTGTTGCGGCCATCTTGTGGGGAAACTGAGGAAATTAGAGGACGCTGTCCATTTTGTCCTCGGCCAGGCGTGATGGCGCCAAGCAGCCTTTCAGGTGGCGCCTGTGATGGAGCGTCAGCGGCCGCTCCGTCGCTAGGATAAAGGCGCCGGGTCACCTTTAATGTCGCGCGACAAAAGACCACACTTAAAGGTTCGGTGAGCCACTGAAGTCAGATCAGCGCCGCAGCCCCGGATCCTCTTTCTGTCGGGGAAGCTCGGCCTGATTGAATTCCTTTGCGTATCAGGGGATGGATCAAGTAAGAAAGGGGGAGCAGATTTGTGCTTGTGATAAACTGTAACCTCCACTGAGCCGAGGATTTACCGCGGCCCCGCTGATGGAATCCACTCCTGCGGCGTGCGCCTCGTGGCCGCGCAGGTATTTTTAACAGCCGTGCATAATCCAGACGCAGGAGCTGCGAACACACATTAGCAGTTCAGGTGGAACGAATAATTAATGTTCTCCTCTGAGCCGCCGCAGTCACGTGAGGCGCTCGTGGGGCTGATTGGAATATTTTTCACCCCAGGACTTGGGTTTAGTCTGTCGGCTTCAGCACGGCGACACGCTGCTGCTCTGAAGCAAACAAAGGGAGGGAATGAACTCGTCACGGAAAAAAAAAAACTTTCTCTGTCTAAAACTGAGGAAAGACAGAAAGATGGTACGTTGATGTGTAGATGGAAAGAGGACGTAAAGACAGAGGGACAGAGGGACAGATAAGCCCCTTGTGGGAGAGTTTCTCCATTTGCCTGAATTGGCTTTTTAATGGTGCCGCAGACGTTCCTGACTCTGTCGTGGGCCATTTGCCGCGTGAGCGTGTCACAGGGACACAGCCTGCAGTGAGCTGCGGCGACCGAGATGAGACAGCAGGAGAAAGAAAAAAAGTAATAGCAGCCACAATAGCTGAAACCAATAAGAACCGAGAGAGGAGCCGAGCAGCGCTTTTCAATCTGCAGGAGACAATTAGAGCAGGAACTTTACTCTCAAATGTGGAGCGGCGCGTTACCGCGGCAACAGCTCCGACGACACAGACTCACAGCAACTAGAGCGGCTCTCGAGGCCTGGGCCACATGGCACAGGTCGTCAGGGTGTTATTATTGTTTACACAGTGGGAGGAGGGGCGCCACGTGCACGGGAGTGGAGCATTCCATCTTAATGCGTTTGACAGGACGGAGGCAGACACGTGCACGTGCGCTGTCCCGGTGTCTCGCTCTTTGCGTGGCTGCTCTCTGAACCGTGAACCCAAACCAAGCGAGCGCTGCGTCCGCTGCCGGTTGCACGTTTGCATGTGGCGTGTTTCCGCTGCTCTGGGTGAGACGGCTCCTCTCCATTCAAACACTGATGATAGTGTCAATCATCTGCAGTTCCCCACTTGTCTTCTGAGGGCCTGCGAGGCATTTGATGTAATAAACACAGCCCATCGTGCGTTTCTCTGTAGGCTTTGGAATCGTGTGAGAGCTCAGGGAGACAGCCAGTTTGACGGTTATTTCCAGTAAGTCCTTTTCTTTTTTTTCCCAGTGCATCATCCCTCCAGTGGTTCTTAGTGTTCTCCACCCGTCCAAATCCCACTTAAGCCCCCAGGAATACGGCATTGTGCCTTGTTTTCCACACAGGAAGCTGGAGGCACTGGATTATCCTGCAGAGCTCCCCGGCTCCTCGGCAGGAGCAGCGACACCTGGGACAGGAAACTTCAAAACCTACAGGTATTCGTGACCATAAACTACCCAAGGAAGCGTCTGCAGGCACTTTGTTCGGAAACCAATCGGTTGCCATAGCCACAACCGTAAAAAACCTCTAACCTTTATTGGGACCATTTATACATCCATTGCCCCTGCTGATGGTATCGAGCAGTAACTGTCCTGGATTTACAGTAGGCGCCCTGCACCCCCCCCCCCTCCTCTGAGGATTCAGATTTACAAGACGTTTATTTGATGAGCACGGTTTGTTTGCTGAGCGCCATCAGCCAGAGAGAGAAGACCGGTTACACGCTGCTGGACGTCTCAATCACTGCTCTCCCAGTGTGGACGTCCCAACATCAGCTCGCTCTCTGTGCCTCCAAACACTGCAATGATGCCACAGCTCTCTCTAATTCTGAGCTTCGTTTTCCCTTTTAACTTTTTTAACTCACTTAATACTGGCTGTACCATAATTTACGACGCAGTAGAAGAGTCTTTAAACGTGTATTTATACTTGCTGTCCGTTCTTGTCTTGACTGATTCTACTTGTCATATTTCTCAATCTTCTTGTGCTTGAAATATCTGAGTCTCATAGTCTCCACTCTGCTTCATTACAGTGACAGCTCTGTACGAGGTCAGAGAGTAATTCACCGCCGACTGTATTGTTCTGTAGTTATATGTAATGTTCTTATTAAGCTCTTGAGAATGACTATCCATCCATCCATCCATCCATCCATTCACCTGGAGTGGGGACATTGGGGTTAAAAAACTGATCTGGTTCCTGGATCCTCTCTGGTCTTTCTGGAATAGATGTTTGTGTGTCCACCCTGTGATGGACCCCACCTATCACCCCATCAGCTGACAGCGACGGATGGATGGATGGATGGATAGACGGATCAATGGCCCGGTACATAAAGCTAATCATGATCTCCATTGGGCCATCTGTGTCGTAGAGGCCAGGATCTTCTTTGAACCCTTTAGTTAATCCACATTATGGGAAATGTCACTCATGTTCTGGCGAGGCGTCGTTATGTTTAATCATTGTTGAGGTAATTGCAGAACAGAAACAGGTGACCTGCCCTGCGCGTGCTTCATGGAATTCACAAGCATCTTCCACAAAGGGATCAAAACGGCGTGTTCCTGTTCGCCGAGCGCGTTAATCATCTTTATGTCGCGTGAGTCGCTCGTCACTCAGAGCGCCACAAATAACTCGTTTTACCCTCGGCCTGCTCCTTTCTGTTTCAGCTGCGCTTGTTTATTTATGAGTCACTTTTGGGCATTGTCTGATGGCATTTCCATGATTTAACTTGTGCACGTTCCCAGGAATACATTTGAATCTGATTGTTAGTCAGACCTCTGCTGTTCAGCGTTAGCTTGGTGGCTCGTTACAAAGTGAGATCAGTAAATTAGATTTCTTTAGACGTTAAGGCGATTCACAATGCGCCTGTTTAAAAAGAAGCTGTTCTAATCTTTGGTTCAGATCAGCTGATGGTGGGGGCGGGGACACGCTGGCAGTCAATCACGTCTCTCGAAACTTTCCTTCTTATTGAAAAGGACAATAAGCTAACCACCAAGTTCATCCTTTCATCGATTATTATTCTGAAATATCGAGGGCTGAGGCGTCAGATCTTCAATAAGCGAAGGTCACTTTTACAGTTTCATGGTTTTATTCACCAAGACTAGTTCATCGCAGCGAGGCGATTATTGACTCTTATTGAACAGCTCTTTGAAAACCAAAGATCCAGAGAACCAAGAATAACGAGCCTGTCAAACACGTCATCGTACAGTACTTGAGTTTCCACCCGGCTCGGGTTGAATTCCAGCCTCTTGAATCGCAGTCTGAAAACAATGATCCGTCCTCTGTGGCGCAGATGCAAAATATAACGCTTGAGAAAGTAAAGTTGTGAAAACACGCTCCGTCCCTGGTGGCGGCGCAGTCCTCTTCCACGCCGTCACTGCAGGCTGCACGAGCGCGGCAACATCTGCATCGCCAGAAAGCTCCTCAGAAGAACCGCGCGGCGTCTCAGGGCGATACCAGAAAGCGTCATCAGAGGCTGGAGCTTTGTTCCTACCCAGAGTGCTGTGCACTGTGGGGCCCTGCCTCCGAGCTCGTGTGAAGCCATGTCACATCGCAGTAGGCGGCGGGATCCTCCAGGCTTTAATTGGGACACGGGGAAATGAATTTTTTCCAGCGATGACCTGTCTCGAATATGCAGCCGGGGCAAAACGACAACACTGCTCGCTACATGTAAGGAAAGATTTCATCTCTGTGGAATCACAGAGCGGCTTCCCCGCAATGAACCCGTTGCCTTTCAAATTCAGCAATCCATTATTTAATTGCGATCATTTATTCCAACAGAATAACTATGCAGAACATGCAATCTTTGCTCTTCGCTGTGGACGCTATGAATTCTGTCTTATCTGGATACGAGATGCACAATCTGAGATGAATGTGACCGTTGTAAACCCGAGCCCAGCGCTATCTATCTGTTTCCACTGTTCTGTTCCTGATCAAAGCCACTGTGGGTGTAACTGTACGGGCGCTCACCAGCGTGAGCAAATCATTCTTATCTTACACAACACCGTTGGCAGCAGACGAGTCATTACGTCGTAATTTCATGCTGCCAAGATGTTGCGCTCCCTTCTGGAGAGCGGGTGTCGGGTCGGTGGGGACAGGGCGTAATGACGGGCCTCACGTGGCGCCGCTGCGTCCACCAGCAGTGGTTAAAAGCATCAGTCGAAGGAGCCCAGACAGACGAGCATTAAATTTGTATTGCCTCTCCACATTCCGGTGGATTCGGTTATTATCCTCCTTCTCCTTTGCATCGCCGTCCGTCCCGTGCGCTGCTCTAACTAAGTGATATTATTTATGAAATGCAGCCGCACACCCTCTCCTGCAGCGGTGCCGGACTCCCTGTCATCAAATTAACAGCAGCATGAGACAGTGAAGTAAAAAATGCTCGCTGCCAGGGACTATCACAGTCATTGGCTGCAAACGCACCGAGCTCTGTCATGCAGATAATCATCCCTCTGCTGCAGGGAGCCGCCGGCCGCCGTGGAGCCGGGTGTCAGGGCACCAACGGGCGATTGGACTCCCCTCCACGTCCTCCTCCACCAGCAGACCTGTCAGAGGCCCTGAACAGACCCGGTCCTCCGGTGTGACAGGAGTGACCCGGAGCTTGCGATCCCAAAGCCGCCGCTGTGCCCCCCCCCTCGCGTGGGTGACACTCGCAGGCCTAATCTGAAAGCAACATCGCGATGACGGGATTCGGCGCCACTGGAGGCCACGCAGCCAGATCAGGTCATTACTGCAGCGCCCTTCAAAGCCAGCTCCTCGCAGTGCGGCTGCCTTTCCCCACTCGATCACACTCAGCGCCGGGTGCTTCTCATGCCTGCTGAGCGTTTTTACTGACACTTTACACCCCGGCGGGGGGCGCAGGGGCCTAGGTAGGGCCAGACTGCTGCACCCCAGAAGCCCCGGCCTCCTCCTTTTAATAAATGTGGATTCACAGCGTCAGACCCACTAATTACTGTGTTTAAGGACCATCCGTTATGCAGTGGGAGGCGCACGCCACTGTCATCTAGACGGGAAAAAGGATGTGGGGGGGGTCTTAGTATTGTGACTTCATGGCCTCGGTGACGCCGTCGTCAGACTGCTCCGCTTTACATTCCCCATTTGTACCTAATAATATCTTTCAAAAGTATGACAGCAAATGTGGAATCATATTTTTTCCAACTCCCTCGACCCCCCCCCCCCCCCCCCAAGTTGTGTTTTCCCCCCCCCCCCCCCCCCCCCCCCCCCCCCACCTCTTCTTTGCGTTTTAAGAGGCAGGAAGTCGGCTGGGTTTGTCAGTAATGGTTGATAACTAATTCATTGGTCCTCTTTCAGAACTCAGTGGTTTTCATCTTATTTCCCACTTTCCAAGTTTCACTTTGAATCTTGTGCTCGGTGTCGTGTGTGTGTGTGTGTGTGTGTGTGTGGACGCTGAGTCCCCAGCCGGGTGTGTTACATATCCTGCCAACAATGAAACCGCCGTCATGAACTCGCCTTATCGTGCCCCCGCTCGCTCGCTAAGTCAAATAAGAGGAAAAAAAAAAAAAGTTTTACATGTTTTTGTTTGTTTAGATTAGCGTCTAATTAGTATGTAATCTTAAATAATTCCAGTCTCTTGCAGGCTTTTAAAGGAGAACAACGTGGTGCATAATTTTTCATATCAGAGGAGAATGTGAGCCGTGACTGGAGGCGAGCTGACTGAGAGCCACCTCAGGCCAGTGTTTTTGAGACTGCAGGCACTATCTATCATAATCAAAGGCTTTTTTTATGCAAATGTGTGCTGACTGACTCTTTTAGAAGTAGAAAGGCTTTTGTATTTCCTATTGAGAATCACTCTCATTAGGAAATGGAAAGTCCTCGTCTAAATGAGCTGCAAAAGCGAGTTGCGGCGCGGCCGCGGACGTCTTTACCCTCGCACACGCAAAGCTATGATTGTTAGCAAAGAAGAGGCTGCATGTCATCTCCCTGAAAGCGTGCAAACAGGTGAGGCGTGCACGTGGCGTCACGTCGTCGTGGACGCCGGCGGCGGAGGCGCTTTGATGTCTGCCGCTTTTCCAGCTGATAGCACCAGAGCCACCGAGGATTAAAACAGCAGCAGGACTGAGGCCGACGTGCGCACGCTCCCGCTCTGACACCAGCCTCGGTTAGCGGCTGCTCAGAGACAAAGCTTCTGGTCACGTCACATCAGCGTCCGAGGTTGAAAGCGCGCGGCTATTTAGCACGGCGCCAACAGCAGCGGACGCTCTCTGCTGCCGCCAGAGGAACGCGCCTGACGAGGCCGCGGTTTGAGCTGCAGCAGGCGGCTCGGATGAAACGTGAAACAGGAGAGAAAATGTTACAGCTTTGGAAAAAGAGAGAGAGAAAAAAACAAGAAAAACAGCAGCACTATCAAGACAAGATAAGAATTAGTGAGTTAAAAAGGCAGATTTGCTCAGTCGGAGCCAGGGTGTGAAATGCATTATGCAATAAACTATTGCCCTCTGTTGGGCGCCGGTGCGATCTGCATTGGTGCTGGCAGCCGGTGCTCATCAGAGGAGGCAGGCTGAGAGCAGCCCCTCTCCTCTCCACCGCCGCCACCGCCGCCGGCTTCTCTAACGTGAACAAATAAGGAGCGGGCCGATTTTCCCACCGTTTATCTAGGAACACGTGTGACTTTGACGTGCGTGAGCCCTTCCTCTGTGCATCTTCAGGACTCCACACCTTCCACTTTTTTTAATGTAGTTTGGGTGGATAATTGGATAACACAGGTTTATCCTCTGCGAGCACTTTGTATGAGCAATCCAATTTCACATCCTCCTGAAGGGAAGCCATTATTCTTAACCGGGGCTTGATACCACTGTCACCCCTGCACTGAGACGCGGCACAAGGTTCTTCTGAAATCCCATCAGCCTCTAACCTCGTTACCGGCCAATCTGTATTATTGTGCTATAATTCCATATTTTGCCCTGTCCTCGCCGTGGCACCGCCATTTGAAGAGATAAAGCCTCTGCTGCCGTTTTGTTGACAGCACAGCCCGGGTGGACTGTTTGTCTTCTCTCTGTGAGCATTGGCACGTTCCGCTGCTCTGTTCAAACCCCAGCGTCTGCTGAGCCTTTCACCACTTCCTGTTTCACAGAGACATGCATCGCAACACACACGCCGTGTGTATAAATACATGAAAATATCAACACGCAGGCTCCTCGTGAATATGACTGCAATACTGCGAAGACGCAGTATCTGTGGCTGTTCAACTTTTTAAAACATGTAATAATACTTATGTTATTAAAAACTCTACATCACTGAATTCATTATAATTCATTCATTCATCTTCAACCGCTTGTCCATCACTGGGTTGTGGGGGGGGGGGGCAATCCCAGTTCAATAGAACTATTGAATTTAAGAATGAAATAAAATTTTTAAAAAATGTAAATAAGAAAGGAAAAAGGCAGGAAGTGATCAATCCTGTGTGTGTGTGTGTGTGTGTGTGTGTGTGCTGTCCATCAGAGCTGAGCCAGTCTCAGATCGGGGGCATTTGTTTCTGCATGCAGCGTGTGGCCACTTTATTGTGGAGGCTGCCTTGTTGACTCAGAGTACAGTAGGTGTTGTGCAGTCGTCTGGGGGGAGCGCACGCTGAGAGGAATAAATAAACAAATAAAGCACGCCTTTATGCCCAGCGCTCCGGGAACGGGAGATTGAAACACAAGACACGTCTGAGTTGGGGATTTTCAAAGATTCGCTGTGAACATATCTATATAAGCCGCATTATCTGCTGCACGCTGCTTCCAGTATGGGCTGTGTTCATGCACGGAGGGCTGGAGGACGCCTGCAGACACACACGGTGATGAGTTTAGTTTGGATGTCGTAATGACGCGACCCCGTCTTTTTACTGGAGCATAAAAACTAGAATTCAGCATATTAACTTTTTTAAATAAATGTTTCTCTTTGTGTATGAAATTAAGTTTAATATTTTTACCAAAAATAACAAATATATATAATTTTTTATGCAGGTGAATATAATACTGTTTCCTGTTATTTTTTCAGATGCTAACGGAGAAGCTAACACATGTTCCATGGGTGGCAGGGGATGTGTTTGCTAATGAGAAGCAAGTCAGTAACCCAGCTCTGGCACACGGTGTCCTAGACCCCCCCCCCCCCCCCCCCCACGGTGTCCTAGACCCCCCCCCCCCCACATCTGCCACGTAGAACATCTATGACAGTCTCAGTGTGACATGTTTCAGCAAAAGTAAATTGTACATGGAATTCTGCAAACAAGCAGGTGCGTCTGGATTGGTCCACGGGGCCCAGGAGGCCCCGTCCCCGTCCACGTTTCAGGGACTTCAGGAATTACAGCTCAGCCGTGCCACAGCAGCAGAATAAATACGCAGAATAACAACTTCAGAGGAAGACGTAACGAGGCCCGGCGCAGTTCAAGAAAGACTGGAGACATCTGTGTCCCTCGGAGATTTGAATGTGTGTTGTTAGGCCTTTTATTTTTAGACCCACAGCTCCCAGTGGGGGTTGTAAGCGTGTAATCCTGTGTTTGTGTATACCTGCAACTAAATAACTCACTGTCAAGTGCAACCACTCCGACTTTCACTTCTCCCTGAATAATCCACACACCTAATTTTATACTTTTTTAAAAGCGTTTCTACCAGTGCGGTCGGGCGAAGGAGCGTCCCCCTGGGACTGATTACACTGTTGGCTTGTAAGCAACTGTTCAGGAAATGGAGGCATTTCAAAGAACAGAGAGCCATGATTTGTTTACAAGTTTCTCTTGTCCTGTCTGCGCTGCATCAACAAACAGCTCCGGCCCTCAGGTGCAAATAAAGAGTAGGAAGCAATGTCAACCATATTCAGGAGTGTTCGGGCAACGAGACGGGGAACAGCAGTTTAACCGCTGTCGGAGAAAATCACCATTTTATTATCAGCTACCTGGCGCCGGCTCTCACACTGTTCACTCCACCGACTGAATCCAGTTCAGAGTCGGCGGCTGACAGTTTTCCATGGCACCGGCACCAAGGCTGAAGCGCTGCAGTCTTCAAAAGCCAAATTCAGCTTCCACCTGGAAGTGAGACACTTCAGTCGTCTGTAGTGGCTCCGCAGCTTCTCCCACAATGCCGCAGTGTGGAGGGCTGAGAGCAGACTCCACCGAGCGCTAATTATCAACTTTGAATCACATATTACCAAAGTCATGGTTTGCCGTGCTTCAGCTATGGCGACATTAATAGACATTCATTCAAGGTAAAGGTAGAGTTCAAATAGATTTAATCCACATTTAGCATTTCACAAACACGCCTCCATGTTTCTCCTCAACATCCTTCCACTAAGAAATCCACCGACATGTGGAAGAACAAAAACACGTCTCCAGATGGTAAAGGGACAAAGTGGACAAAGAGGAATAATCCTAATCCGGATCACAATTTAAATTAATCCCAGATCTGTGATGTAGTTTTTGTGCGATATTATGACATAAGTCCATTAGTGACTCGTCTCATGGGCTCGGTTGGCGTTCACGGCCTCAGCGCGTCGTCGCCTCTCACGCTGTTTGATCAGAATGAGGCGAGTATTTATTGTCAGACAAGTCAAAGGGAATCTGCTGACGTCATCTCCTCGCAGTTGGATCGGGCTGTTTTTGTGTGTAAGTGCAGATTAGTGTGCGTACGTTCCAGTCAACAAGTCAACAACTCACAGACGTCTCTCTGTCTCTGATGTTAATAATAAAATCCTTTACTTTCAACTGCAACACAGTCCTGTCTTTAATTCCCCCACAGACCTGACACAATAAACACAATTAGCTTCATGTGCAGCGACGACTCGTACCTTCCATGCTTCACTGGAAGCCCCGCCCCCTGCGCGGTGGAAGCACGCCTCTGACGGCGCCGTAGCTCAGCGCTGAAAGAGGCGTGTTCAGCCTGATAAATACGGCTGTTAATGTCCCACCGGAGACGGCGGCGGGCGGCGTCCCCGCACACGGCGGGAATATTCACTCGCTCTTTCAGGTCAGCGTCTTCCTCAGCGTTACCGTCACTCTGTCAGCAGTATGATATTTAAAATGAAGGAATCTCATGTCTGTTATTGAGCCACTCTGCTCAGTTCTGGTTCTGAAAGCTGCAGGACGGGTCAGACAGAACGCACCGGAGCAGGCTCCTCCCCCATGTTAACACGTGTAATACAACGCCACGCGTATGACCCCCGCATTTCCAGTAAACAACGCCATATAAGCCATTAACATTTGTCCATTAATATTTTTACAAGATCTCCTCATCAAATATTCATGATGCATCACATGACTGCTGAGACCGCAGGCAGGAAGTCTGAGCCTCGGCTTCTGAGAGGAGCTGCGAGGAGACGCCAGGGACACGCGAGGGTTGGAGACGATGACGGGGGGAATCCCTTAAAACGTTCCTTTAATAAAAATCACCGCGCAGCTAAAGGCACGTAGCGCTGAATATCTGTAATGAAAGTCAACAGCTGCAGCTCATGTTTGAAATGGCTCAGTTCTGTTGTACAGCTCGTATTTCATTCAAATGTTTTTTTTTTCGCCCCACTTCACATCCGTCCACTCTCTGTTGCTCGTACTTCGCGGCGCAGTGTGATTGTGTCAAGAAATCTGCCGCCGAACATATTTCATGCACATTCTCCTCCAATTAACATCCAACAAAGCTGCAGTCTTTTTCATATCTGATGAAAACTCGGGGTGGTTACCAATTAGTCTGCTGTTAATTATCTCCTTCTCCTTTGATCGCGACTGCGAGTGCTCTGTCAGACGCACTCATTTATTCATCTCCTTTGCTTGGACCTTTTTCAGAGTTTGCACAGATTGTTGCACATTAAAAATGGCTTCAGAAGCAGGCCGGGGCCCCGTGCGCGCACACGCGGCGGCTGCGTCTTCTTTGTGCTCTCGCATCTCCGGCTTCCTGCTGTGTGAAAGCTAGACGATGAGAGCGTGGTTTATGTTTTCTTTTCTCGTCTTTGGATGTCATTGCTTTAGGAAAAACAAAAGCATGCGTTGTCTTTTAAAAGCCTCCACGGTGAACACTGTCTGTTATTACGCTCTACCTGCAGCCAACGTCTCCTCGTGACATGAAATCTCCACCATGCACATCAAACGCGCCTCCCCGTGCGCAGGGAAGGACGTGAATGTTTAAGCAGCGCTCACGCTGATGAACGCGGTGGCACCTCCGTTTGTGTCGGCAGATAATATTCTTAGTTCTTCCTGTGTGCACCGGACAGTGAGTTGAATCACTTTGACATGCGGGATTAGCATTAGCGTCAGCACCAGAGACAACCTTGACAACCGCCACCCGGCAACCAGCGCCAACATGAAAGGGGAGCGGGAAGACGAGCGCCGCGCGGTGCCGCGTGGCGTTCCTCAAACACTGGGGGGAGTTTTAAAACTTGCCAGGAGTTTGAAGAAGATTATTTGGAAGGAGCTGCAGCACATCCTCCTGTTCGCGCCGCCGCCGCCGCCGCAGCCGCTTCCCCTCGCACCTTTATTCACATTAAAACAGATTTCCACTCGCCGTGAACTGGCAGGCAGCCCGGGCGCCGCAGTGGCATCAACCCAAACGGGTACGGAAATGAGAATTGGCTCATGCATTTAGAGTTCTTTGATTTAAAGCGAGTACTGTATATACAGTGCGACGCCGTGCGTGTGCTGCTTTTTCAATGAGCCATTAATGTGCATGATTAAAGATGGACCTGTTCCGCAAACGTCCACATACAGCACGGCCTGATTCAAGGGGGAGGGGGGGCGGGGGGGTGACAGCAGGGAGGGGAGAAGGAGGCAGAGGAGAGTGGAGAACGAGATGAAAATCTGTGTCCCTCAAGCCCCATCTTCCAGTCCCACCAGTGGAGAATCCCACTCAAGGGTGAAGGATAATCTCCAGCTGAGGCCCGAGCCTCAGCGGTAAGAACGGCGCCGCCCTCCGATCGCCGCACAACAGGTTCAGCAGATTACGAGCAGCTAAGTAGGAGGCACAAATTAAAAAGCACTGCAGGACACGCAGTGGAAAATAGTCATCTACAGTGAACATAAACAAGCACAACCGGGGAAAAAGTACTTTCAGACGGGCTGATTGAAGCCCAGTCATTTTAATTAAGCAGATAGTTTTATGAGAGAAAATTAATGAAAACATAATCATTGTTGCTGCCATGCTAATCTGCACTTCTGTTTTTTTTTGTTATGTGTTCATGGAGTGGAACAATTAAGGTTTGATTGCTTTTAGAATGAGCCGTATCTCCGAGGTAAGCTTGCTGTCAAACCTGTGGCAAAGATTTCATTTCACTCAGTTAATTCCAATCTGTCGTGCTCCTCACGTTGAAAAAAAAAATCACTTCATATCAACTTTGCTCAGTGTTCTGGCTCCAAACAGTGATTTCCATCCTAACGTGTGATTATTATTTACGGCGCTGCACGGTAACGGTGTCCGTTTGTGTCCCGTCTGCTCGGAGACGGATGTTGTTGCTGATGTATGGTCTGGAACAAGCCGTCCTCCTGGGACTGGGTTAATTACGTCTTCAGAGTCTCCAGCATGGTTCTCTGTCACTTCCCATCCACTCGGCTGGATTGAATATATCCCAAGAACAACCTACAGCTCCCATTCCCTCCTCAAAGACAGGTCACCGCAGGTTCGCCGACTGTGGAATGAGTCTAATTATTGGGGTCCAGACGGGTGCCGAATACCTAATGGAGGAGTGCGCTTTGACCCCCACCACCCCCCCTCCCGAGGCCCAGCTCAGGCTTCACCGCTGCCGCTAAGAAGATCGGGGGTGTTACACACCGGGCATCCTTGGTCTCTGGGATTAGGATTTCTGGATCAACTTGGATCAGCGGCATAATGTAATCTTATTGACACGAGGACGGGCTGTGACAGTCTAAACCAGAAATACAATAATCTGCATTAGAGGGAAGAAAGTCGAGTGGTTTCCGTCTGTGAGATCGTGTTAGAGCTTATCTTGTTAACATCACTGTCTCCACACGTGACGCAGACCCGTCTCTGCTTTCAGCTGTGAACACGCCCGTCCGCCCAGTGCGAGAGCTCAGATTGTTCCCTAACTGAGCAACGCCGGCTTTTATTCCTGAACCAAAAGGGCAGAATGAGACGGTGATAAATCACCGCTGACACGCTGCCCCTGAATGCAACTTTCTTCTTCTGCGGGCACCATTTTATTCCGCTCTAATCCTGAAAGGTAAACTACAATCCTGGAGGGTGGAAAACAAGTCCACTGACAACCCCCGGGCCCGGGGGAGGCAGCTGAACGCACGGTTGGTTTGTTGTATTCGCATGTAGACCCTCCCAATTCCCTTGTCTGCGTGTGTCTCTGTCTTCTGTCTGAGGGGCAGTGGATCAGAACCTCCTATACACGCAGTACACAGTTAGCAGGTCATGGTTCTGGAGCCGCACTCGGCTGTCAGCCGAGCCGGGCCTGCCAGATTTATCAGAGTTTCTGAATTCTGTATCGCAGGCTCGCGAGGACAAAAGTTTGCTGCTGACGTTCTGAGTGACAAGCTGCTTTACCGTACGGAAATTCCAGCTGGACGGTTCCATATTCATGACCTGATTTAAATTCTGGCACTGTACACGGGTTCCTACAAGATATCAAGGAAGACAGTCAGTGTATCCGAGGCAAATCTCTCACAGCTGCCTTTGTGGAACGCTGCGAGCCGCACGAGCCCGGCTGAAGCACGCTGAGCGACGCCGATGTGTTTGAGTTGCGGAGGTTACTCCGGCGCAGATAGAAAACGGGCTTCAGGTTCCGTTGTTTGGAGCGAAAACGCAGATGTTGAGGACAGATGTTGAGAGGTAGAAAGAGACGGCGGCTTTGATACCAAATGCATTTGTATAGTTTCCTTCAAAGCTCTTTATCTCAAAGTCAGACGTCCACAGCGGTTGTGACGTGTTTGAAGACATTTCAAGATGAATCAAACCTCAGCGTCCTTGGCAACGATGCAAAGACCAAAGGACCAGGAGGGATATTTTTGCAGATGTTTGTTCATTTATTGACTGAAGCACTGCGATGGGATTGAAGAGTCCAGGTGCCGAGGACACGCCCCTTACATCACTATTTACAGTTGTGAGGGAGCCCGCCGCGCTGCCAGGGATAAACTGATGGCGCAGATATACGGGACCCGGCATCGAATCTCAGGAGGATCAACAAAAATGTATCTGCGGTGCCAAGTATTGAAAAGTGTTGAATGCTGGGTCAGATTCTTGGCCGCTCTGCAGGAGCTGATCAGATAATTCCTGAGTCACATCAGGAAACTTTTCTAACTTTATGCTGCATTTTATTTCCTTTAAAAATCCTGTTTTTAAACACGATCAAACACATCTCCTCTGACGCTGGTGCTGGGTTGACTCTTATTTACTTGCTGTTGACCTGAATGGATTACATTAGAAATACCGACAAATCAACTGGAACCAGGTTATCAGACTTGAACACAACATGCGCGGCAGTCGTCAAATCCTCCCGGTGCATCCGACACCGCGGCCGAATCCTTCCCTCAAACAGGGTGAAGAACGCACGGCGTCTGCAGGTGCAGCTGTTTACGGCGTGTCCGCGCCGTGGAGGTGCCGACGTTTCCTCGGGTTGTGCCGTGTGCCCTGGAAGCAGAGCGAGAGATAACCAGAGCGCCGACCTGTTGTTTGCATGTTTTATTGACTAGCTCCGGGCTCTCCAGCGGGGCCTCGCACTCCCGCGTCCGCTAGACTAATCGCAAGCCGGTCCCAAGGTTGCGTGGTAGCAGCATAATAAACAAGTTCAAAGTATGACTCTCTTTGAAAGACACGCATGAGTCACGTCCCGGGGCCAAATATGATGCGTGTGCTGCCACCAGTATTACATTACAGCAGATCTATGGCAGTGAGCGGCGGCCTGAGTGCATGGCGAGCCTCAGCGCCGTGTTCTTTTTCCACAATGAGATTGTGTTAAAGCTCTCTGTTCTCAGACGACGCAGCTGCTCTGAACCACAGACTTTTAGGTTTTCTGTCAGAGGCAACACGTGTTCGCTCCCAGAGAAACCAGGTTTTTATTTCAGACCTAATGTTCGCCGTGCACGCTGCCAGGAGCCAGGTGGGACGTGCGCGCTCCAGCTGTGCAGATCTTTCACAGAGGTACTGTACGTTGATTTGTCAGGATGACGCAAACGTGCACGGCTGGGCTGGATTATTTCTTCCACTTTATCCAACAGCAGCAGAGGACAGAATGGAACTCGTGTGAGAGAGGCTGGAAGGAACTGACATCGTGTTCTGTCCCGACAAATTACTCACATTAAATATTCTCTTGAAAAACTGGTGAGGAATGTCCCTTATCAGAAATGCGACCGAGCCAGAATTCAAATGTTGACAGTTCAAACAAGCCGGCGTGTTTTAAAACTTGATGCGAGATGCAGCGCTGCTTCGCTGCTCTGGCCTCTTTAATTAAATTTTAATTTACTTTACTTTTAATTTAATTCGTAGCTTCAGCTGAAATATTTCTGAATTATATCAGCATCGTCTGATAAAAGGCGAGCGTGTCGGGACTAGGTGGTAAAGAATCTGATTTCATTTGGACAAATGGGACGTGGTGTTTTATGTTGGAGCTCGCAGGATATCCGCGGGTGTGACTTTCACTCGTCGTCTTGGGATCCTCATGGAAAATTCCCTTTGCTCATCCTAATAGTTGCGTCTACATAAAGATAATCCTGTCATAATAAAGCTACCGGTCTGCTGCTATAAACTTCTCCAAAATAATTGTTTTAGGGTCATTGGGGATGGGTACTTAATTCCTTGAAGCTTTCCCAATTTACAGAGAGATTATTTAATTTCCTCTCATGAATAAAACAAAATGGGAAACGCGCGCAACGCTCGTGTTTTGTCGCTCTGCCTTGTTAGATGTCTTCTCCCGTCAGAGCGATCGGCGGCGTTCCCAGGGACAAACAGGTTACAGCCCACGTCGGGCGGCGTGAGTAAATCACTGGCGTTAACACACGTGTGTGTGAGCTTGCATAATATCGCTCCCGGAGCCTGTTTACAATCTGACAAGTGGTAATGAATGGCAGCAGACTTATTGCCCTGGAAGATAAACTTTAATCAGGCTCCTCTGCCTTCCCCCTGTTTGAGCACGCCCTGGCATATCGGCTGTTGTGTGCGCCACAGTGAAGACAAATAGCAAATGGGAAGTTATTTAAGATTTTTCATTTAAATGTGGAGGACTCTGCTAATATAATCACCTCGCAAATTGCCAAGAGTGACCCTCCAATCAATCGGTGTTTGATTCATTCCAACCAGACGGTCATTTCATTAGCCGACGCTCAGCGGCTGCACTGTGGAATTCGGCGGGCGGCTAGAGAGTTAAATTCCTGCCTCATTTGCATCTATTCTTTTATACATTACACAAAACATGTTGTCGGTCCAGTTGAGTTTTTTTTGATCAGACAGCCGTCGGCAGCGTTGCGTTATCTTCTCCAGTGTTTGAAGCTAAAGATGATTGTTTTCTGATTTCTGTGACGATAAATGCAACGTGTCATTTAACCACTGTGAGATAAATAAAGCTCGATCAAAGGCAGACACGTTGTCACAATTAGGACGTCAACACGTGTCGCGTGTCTCCCAGTCAGCCTGCGCCAGCCGTGATACGCATCTGCATGCTCATGATTATTTCAATCATTAATTCCATAAATTCTATGGAGAACTCCATTCATTTGTCTCTTTAATAATGCACAATTTAATAATGAATCCAATTTGCGTCTCCTCAGTGGCCCCCCGGATTATCCGAGGATGCAGAATACCATCCTGGCATCTAAATGTCTTCAATACAAGATTAACAATTGACAAAGGGTTGTGGGTTGCAGGGTGATTATTGGCTGCGGGCGGAGATTAAAGCGAGGCAGCCGCGTGGCTGACAGTTTGGTTATCTCTTTTGGACTAAATGAAAATCATGGCCTGAATCCATCAAAGCAGATTAGGAAAATGTGAGCCCATTACTGATGTCCTCTCACAGGTTGGCGTCTGGACGTCCGGCTTGTTGGAGTTTTTTTTTTCTTGGGAAAACAAATGTGTTGATTCACCTCTGGTGCTCGTGACACAGACGTCTCCATCCACCAATGTCAGCCACGCCATTTGTGCACGGGCGCGTGAGAGCCGCGGCTGATGTTTACGGCCAGAATAAAAGAGAGCGAACTGTACAAACGTCTAAAAGCAGAGCTGCTGCCGTCCAGTGTGACGCTCACCTACGGCCGATGACGTAGTGCGAGCTGGGAACTCACACGCCGACTGGAACCACAAACTTTGTCGAACTTGTCACTCCAGCGCCCAGCGGACGGCGGGCCGGTCAAGGGCACGTCTCCCTCAACGAGTGCAGGGAACACAACAGTGTTTTATGAATTTCTTGGCCACTCACAGCACCCCCCCCCCCCCCCCACCACCACCACCTCGTCAACCCTCGTCCACCAGGAGAGAGAGAGAGAGATGCTCCAGATGTTAAATATGAGGTCTGAGGCCAGGGGGAATATAAAAGCAAGCCTGTTGTCAAAACCAATTTTGTGTATCACAGAAGGGTGCCGCGTATTATCATAACCCCGACTCAGCAACCAAAGCTCCTGAATTCATAATAAAACAAAGGTGAGCCGAGAAGCTGCTGCAAGGAGGCGACAGCCAGAAGTCACAGTTAAATTCCTCCCTTGACTTCTGACAGGAAGTGGCTGCGGAAAGAATCTAAAACATTCCAGAGAGGCGGCGTTGAGCTGCATCAGCGGTGCAAGAGCGTCCGGGGGCGTCTGACAACTTCAGGAAATCGATATCAGAGCTGACCATTTTGTTATTTTGAATCTTTCATGAATCAATCGACCGATCAATCACGGGTCCGGGAGCTTTGCTGCCATGCAGTTTTAACTCGGGATATATCGATTGCCGTCCTAATTTTTTAAATGAAGTCATGTGATTATTTTTCAGCCAAAACAAATTATATATATATATATAAAATTATATTTTGGGATCCTGACGGGGAGATGAGTTTTGGTTTGTGATAGGGGTTCATCGTGCTGGGTTTCTAACACCACACATCGAGCAATTAAACAGACAACAACTATAATTAGAATTAAAAAATCATGAGAACATTTAAAGAGGAAATGTGGTGGGAGCAGCAGTGAGTCCAGCATCAGATCGGCTTTAAAACACACGGGCGCAGTTTATCCTGGAAATGAAGAAACGAGAAAATGTCTTCCTGTCAAAGGAGATGTCGGGCGCGTCCTCGTCGTCCTGCGTGTCTTTTATTTTTTATTCTTGGTCGGAATTCTTAGAAAGGCCACAGCACAGCGATTGTCATAATTCTGCAGGTTAATTTTTTAAATCTCTGGGAGGAGCAGAACATTTCTGAGCAATAACAGCGGTGACGCCATTAACGGCGTCCCTGAAGACTCCCTGTACATCAGTGCCAAACGAAGACGAAGCCCACGATCAGCTGCTCCTCTGTCCTCCTCATGTCAACAACGGGGACACGGGCGCTCAGACCAAGCGTGCACGTGCAGAGCGGCTGTGGACGCGGCTACAGGAGGCACGTGGTCGGACGGTAGCACTTACTTCCTCCTCTCTATCGCGCTGCACCAGGAGGCTGCATCCTCCAACCTGCGGCAGCAGCAGTTCCAGAGGCCTCAGATCAGACTAATTAACATCAGCCAGAATCTGTTTGTATAATTATTCTGCTCAGCAGAGCCTGCCTTTAAAGACACGCATGTCTAATGATAAGACAGTGCCAAGTGCCGGCTGCTGGTTAAGCAGCGGCTCTCAGGCCGGGCCTGTCACTTGTAAACAAAGAGTGGGTCAGAGGTTCTGACGCAGCCAAAGAGAACACATCTCCACCGCATCACGCTCATTAACAGCCCACTCCTCGTGATGAGCGAGACACTGCGAATCAGGCTGCAGCAACGCGGCGCTCCGCCTCATCACGGACGCCGAGCAAAGTCTGAGGCTGAATTGATGTTCAAGGAGGCTCTGTGACTTGTTGAGGGATCAGAAATCCATCCGTGATTACATCTGCGGCTGTTAGCATTAGTGGTGCGGCTCACTCTATCCTCGGATAAAGGGAGACAATATGACAGGAAAGACAAAAAGACTTTGCTTCTCTTTTAGAGGAAAGAGCCGACACAGACGTCTGCGTTTGATCCTCGCTGTCGATACCTGGATCAGCCGCGCTGTTTGATGATGTGATCAACCTGTGGACGCCCCCCCGCTGCCCGGTGCTAATGTATCCCAGAGCTTGAAGCAGCAAACACTGTTTCACAATCAGCTGCAGCTGCACTGTGTCACCGAGGGTGTTTGCATGAGCACGCTCGTGAGAAAAAAAAGGTTAAAAGACCCATTTTATGATAATGTCCCAAATGGAAATGTGCTGAGGTATGCAGAGCAGCACCTCCGCAGCTCCTGCGAGCTGTGGGGGTCTGAAATAATGGGTC
This sequence comes from Pseudorhombus dupliciocellatus, assembly GCA_016785235.1. Classification (NCBI taxonomy): domain Eukaryota; kingdom Metazoa; phylum Chordata; class Actinopteri; order Pleuronectiformes; family Paralichthyidae; genus Pseudorhombus; species Pseudorhombus dupliciocellatus. Next base: position 2,049,121 of record JAFBJW010000129.1, on the reverse strand, counting down.
CTCGGCGGGGCCCGCACGCCGCCGTCCGCGCTCCTGCAGATCGACACGTAAATGCCATCGGACAGCTCGTACTTATTATGCTCGGATGGGTTTGGAACCAGACCCTGGCTGTTTTCACAATTTGGAGCCTTAAGGCGATGATTTAAAGATTTAAAGAGGCTAAATTCAGGCACAAAGGCAGCGTCTAATCTATCATTGACACGACCTTGACTCGCAAACGGAGACGCGGATCAGGCGGAGAGGAATCTCCAAAGTTAACTGAGCTGAGTGCTGCTGATATCTGCCCCGCTAATGAGGTCACTGGAGTACGCGTGTCAATTTAAAACCACGTCCAGGTACATGGAGATATATATATATATAAAAGAAAAAAGATAAAATCTGAAAAATGCTTTGAACTGCTTAGATGGATATAATTAAGACCAGCTCTTTCCAAGGGTTAACAACGAGCAAACGCCCTCCGTGATTCGAACACTTTAACCTCCACGAGAAAGAACCTTGGACGGAGAAGTGATCTGAATACGGGCCGTCATTAATTTGGCGTAATGACTCGGATGATGGGAGCGCGGCGTGCTGATGGCAGAGGAGCGGAGGCCCCGGGTTCACGTTTTAACATCATTTGTCTCGATGAAAGCAGCTGGAATCCAGACGCTGGAGGCTGTCCACACAAATTCCAGAAGTGATGGGAGTTGTTGGAATTCAGCACCTGAAAGTGGACGCGTGTCGGCGGCTGAGGCTCAGCAGGAGATTCACCAATCAGACGCCAGGAGGCTTCAAACCCCCGTCTGCCCTATGCTCCGTGCCCAAGTGTCCTTGGGCAAGAAAACGACTCCCACACATCCCCCGACCGAGTGTGTGAGTGCTAATCGATCTGAGCGGTCAACAAAAGTAGAAAACTGTAAACACGGAGCAGTACTATTAAATACACACCATAACTACGGAATAAAGAAATATTCTCCACGGCAATTACAAACCCCCACAAATGGGACACGGATGCATTATTTAAACTGGAGTATTTATCTCTATAAATCTTGCAGATCTCCAGCAGCGGCTCTTCTCCAAAGCCTCTGATATTTATTCGCTTCCCTCCATTGTCTATCAACCCCCGCGTCCCTGTCAGCTGTCCTCTTCTTGACATCAGCGACAGACGTCTTCTCACACAATGATCTGATTAGACAGCCTGTGCCAAATTAAAGAGCAGCAACCTTGAGCAGAGTGTCGGGCCGGCGCGTTACAGGACGCCGTGGATAAATAGTGCAATGCGCCTCCAGGCAGATCGAGCGGCTCGACTTCACATTCAGAAAAACTAAATGATTATGAACTCAGATTTGCACAAAGTGTGTCAAAGCAACACTGATGCGGGAGGATGGCACATTTGCTCTGCGCTTTATTCTGCTGGGTTTCGGGAACCGGCTCCATTTCAGGGCTTTTCACAGACGCTGCAGCGACAGTGCTGCACCTTTATAATTGTAGCACCATTATTCCGCTCCCACCATGTGCAGTAATTGCTTTTTACCTCTGCCAAGGAGATTATGTTTTCAACCCCGGCGTCCGTTGGTCTGTTTGTTGGTTTGAATTTTTTTTTGGTCGGCGGCAGGATTAAGCAGGAAACTGCTGGACAGATTTTCACGAAAACTTGGTGGAAGGACGGGACGGGGGCCAAGCAAGACGCCATTAAGTCTTGGCACAGATGAGGATCAGGGGCAGATCTGGGGTTTGTTCCGCTTTATTTAATATTGTTATTTTATTTTTGTTTGGAAATAATTAAAGGATCTTGATAAACAATCCCCCATGTTTCAGGGAGGGATGGGCCTAAACTAGGGACCGTTTCCAGTTGTTAAGTTAAGAATTTCTTCACCAAAATACGTAAAAACAACCAATCCAGGTGAGTGGAGGAAGTGTGACCATCTCACTGCTCCATCAGAGGTATAGCAACAAGGAACATTTAGAAATCCAAGGCGAGGAAATGTCATTATGCATGTAGGAAAACCAAGAGGCACTTCAGCGGCAGAATGTCCATTTCCCATCAATATGCAAATGGCTTGGTAAGATGCTTGAAATCCAATCAGAACTTTGCCAGTCTACAGACGCTACCTGTGATGGAGAGATGAGATGATGTACTCACACGCTCTCTTTGATTTCAATCAGCAGATGAATCCGTTCTGGCCTTTGCTGTGTTAATATATGTGCTAATTTAGGCCGCAGGTCCCACAGCAGAGGACACGGTCAGAGGCAGACATGGACGGACGCGGCGATGCCCCACAGTGACTCAATGTCTTGTAAACGGCGTGACGCGCTGACGGGATGTAAAAAAGAAAGTGACGCTGTCACGCGTCTGGCTGTGGGAGGAGACCCACGCAGACACGGGGACAACATGTCCACACAGAAAGGCCCTGCTGGCTGGGCCTGGGAATCGAACCCAGGACCTTCTTATTGTGTGTTATTGACCCTGGAAGAGGCGCAGTCACATGATCTGTGAACGTTCCGGCCTCGCTCTGGTCTGACTACCTTCAGGGGACTGATCCATGCAGCGGGACAGAACGCGTCCCTGCTCTGTGATGCTCTGTCAGATGTCCCTCAGCGGGGGTCGTGTTTTTCCTGATAACAGGAGGTTGTTTGTTTATGACGACCTGTAGTTTCAGCTCAGTAAAAGCCACAGACCTTCAGACAGACTATGGCGGCCTGCAGAGCGCCGGCTGCGAAGCTCCTTCGCTGATGTGGCTCCTGTTGCGGAGCCCTCGTCACTCTGTCTCGGGACGTGCTATTTCTCTCTTTGTGGGTCGCAGCAGCTCCGCGAGAAAAATCCATGGCTCTTTACGTTTTACCACTGGAGCGCTCTCGCCATGAAATTTTATGTATTGATTCACGCACATGGACAAGAACTCTGTGGCTGAGTGTGTGGCCCGACAGCGATGGCAGCAGATGGTTTCTGCACCCACCGCACTTCAGGAGTCGAAGAGCGAGCCGGAGGTGGCGGTTTTTAATCCCAACTCCAACTGCTCCCCTAGATTTAAACAAACTGGATCACATCTCGACAAACCTGTCGCACACGGGTCTCAAACAAATAAGAGCTTTTACTCAGTCGATGCTTTGGCAGCGTGGACCGTCTGTCAGAGCTAAAAACGGCTCCTTTGTGTACAAACACTGCGTCACTCATCCACGTGTTGTCTTTGCTTATATTTGCTGAATGAAACGACGACGTCGACGCCCCCGCGGCTCCACCTCCCTCACGCCTGCTGCCGCTCCGCGTTTTTCCACCATCTGCTTCAGGACAGGTGGCTCCTGCCTGTTCCATAAGATCTGAACCCGACGCTGACAGATGCAGCTGCAGAAAAACTGGGGAAGAGCGCGTTCTATATGTTTGACAAGGACGGCTCCTCCTGCTGGTGTTAGCATGAATCTGTTTGTTACGGTCCAAGAAAGCGTCCCCGACGTCCCAGTGGTTGGGATCTCCGTGCACAGCGGCCCCGCTGGCCCACAGCCTGCGCACGCTGAGTCGTGCTGGGAGGCGGCGAAGGGGAAGTGGTCTGCTCCACCACAGATAACCAGGCAAACGCTGCGGCCCCAGAGTGGAGGCTGGGATCAGCTAATTTCAACCGCTCCTCTCGGTCCGTGTCGATCATGGATGTTAAAGTTTTGTTAACATGCAGCAAGTTAATGAAGAGTGTGTGTCAATACACACACACACACACCCTCTGCAGCTGCTGCAACGAGGAGCCGTCTCACAGCATTTTCGCTTAAATGGCGACTACTGCATCAGGAGAAAAAGTATTTCGGGAAAAAAAAAAAAACCCCAAGAAGACCGACATGAGCAGATATTTGGGGATTTCATTATTCATGAGCTGTGGCATCTTGAAACTCTCAAACGTTAGATGTTGTCGCAGCAGGGGCCCAGTGGGACTCATTTTCAGCCCGGGAGCGTCGTGCATCTGACCAGTCCACTTTGGATCACGCTGGACATACAGTACATCGTGTGTGTGTGTATCTATCCTGTGAACAGTACTCTAGCTGTGGACGGTGGCCTCAGAGTCTCAAACATGACTAAATATAGACTGATTGCACAGCTCCGGGGAAACAGAAACCTACTTCTCTCTGTTGTTCGAACAGATGACCGCTGAACTCACTGCAGGCGTTCAGTCTCAGTGAGAAATGTGAATATATAAACACACAAAGAAAAGATGGAGAGGTGAGCACGTGCGTGTGTGTTTACAAAGAACAATCCACTGTCGTGAATCCTGAATCCTCAGCGATGAAAGGTCACGCTCTGATAATGAAGCGGGTGTAATATTCGCCCATTACGCCAGAGTTTGAAGGCAGTGACAGCAGATTTGTCACATCTGCACGGTCAGACAGTGAAGCGACCTCTCAGGGCAACGCGCTTTATTAAAACAGCTGCTAATTTCCCTTCGATGGGCCAGAGATCAGACGGGCTGATGTGAGTCGACGGCTCCGCACTCCAGCGTACAGGGGGTCAGGAACCGCGCGCCGCTCCGTGCCACCCCGCTTTAAATCACTGCGCTAATGTTCTGAGGCCGCGGCTAATGTGAAAGACGTGTAAGTCTGTTAATTCTTAATGCCGGTTTTCAGCTCGGTTCTGAAGTTATCGTCGTCATCACCATCATCATCAAGCACTTTGCTCCATTAGGCCCTTTGAACACGCGGGGTCATTAGAGATTTGCTGACATTAATAATGATCCCTGTTTTATTCTCTGAGCTCCCACACCTGGTAGACTCTGGTTCTGACTGATCTGAATGTGACTCCAGAGGACACATCGCCTCCAACATATTTTGGAATAGTATCTTCACTGGGCGATGAATTTAAACGATCTGGGCTGCGACAAACATATGTTTGTTATTTTACGGGTCTCACAAAAGATTTACAGCCCTCGTGAACACACACTGAAGGTTAAAATCATCAGGAATCATCCGGAGGGGCACAGATGTGGAGAATTTTATGCCAGTCCTCTTTTAAAAACTCGAGGGAATGTCTGAGAGAGAAGAGAGTACGAAGACCCACAGCCAGCAAAGGCACGCAGCGCACAAAACCAAACCAAACCACAGAAACATTTAAACGTTAGGATGAATAAAAAGTGTCTAATACGTCAAACACAGACGGAAATGTCACCGTGAAGGGACGAGATTGGAGAATCTTTGATGATAAGGGCAGACACTGCGAACAACGACACGTCTCCCTCGCTGCATCCTTCACGTGGGAAAGTCCAGGAAATGCCGGCCCCCAATTCCCTTCGTATCAAAGAAAGATGAATGCTAATGCAACACGTCCACACGAGAGTCCCTCACCAAGTGGAACGTCTTCCGTTTCATGAGCGAGCAATAACAAGATAAAACCCTCGCCGTTTAAATGTTGACATCACACGTGTGCCGTGTGCAGTTTACATCACCCTGGTCTTCAAACACAGCAAAACAATGTTATCTTTCCACCTCAGCGTCGCTCTGCGTCTATCACTCTCCGCCTCAAATCCCTGTTTTAAGCCCAGAAACGGGATGTCGCAAGGCTTTGTTGCCGTTTCTGTTTCAAACATTCGATATGTGTGACTGAAACCATAGCTTATCCTCGCTCACTGGGCCATTCAAAGCACAGGCGTGGTCTCTGTGACGGGGCATTTGCATGATGAAAACTGTGCGAGATAAGGAGGGGACTGAGCAGAGCTAACGCCACCGGGGCTGCTGCCGCTTTCACAAACACAAACATTCCAGAACTGCTTCTGAAAAAGAAACTCCGTCGTGTGACACGCGCCTTCAGGAACGTGACGATGTTCTCATCTCTGGCTGGTTGACACGCGTGTTTCTCTACATGCAGACCTGCCGTAAGGTCAGGGAGGTTCTCCTCCGAATGAGTGGCGATCACACTGTTGCCATACCAACCATATCCTGTACTTTGACTTACACGCAGAACAAAGCAGGCTCTGTGCGCCACACAATGAACACAGATGCTGAGATAATTGCTCACTAGCAGTGGTTTGTGCATCCACCAATTAAACCATTTTTCAAATGAATATGCAAAGCAGAGCATTAATTTCCTTCTCCGCTGTGTGTTGTGCTTTTAATTAACAATGCAAACGGCTTGTGATGATGTTAAGTGAAAAGGCGAAGCATCCGTAATTATCCGTAAGGTGATAACTGTGAGAATTAGGCAAAACTCCAAGTCCACTCTCCAGGGCCGAGCTAATCACGTTTCTTTATCGCTCCCCGAAAGGCGGCGGCGGCGGAACGTGGGCAGCGACACGCCGTGATGCGCCCTCCCTGCACAGACCCACTTACCATCCCGCCATAATAAGAACAGAAGTTCCTGGAGTCGATGGTAATGTTCCCCCGGATGCATGCACAAAATATACAACATCATATAACACAGGGGACGCCGTGCGCTAAAGGTTTAACGGGCTACGACGCTGATTTGTGCTCTGTGACTTTACTTCAATTAATGAATAATTCAGATGGATTTTTTTCAGGGTGTTTCATCAGAAATATACTGTATTAATAAAAAGGAAAAATTCCTTGAAGTAGAAATAACCCGGCATAAATGTTTCAGCGCATTCTGAGCGCCGAGGGTTTTTCCTTTCTGCGTGCGGGCCCGGCCACCGCCGACATGAAGGGGGTGTCTGGGTCTCACACTAATATCAAGCTCTAAAACATTTGAATAATGGAAGAAACAGAGTCTTCCTCTCAGATGGTCAGAGCGAGTTTCTGTCAGGAGGGAGACAGGCAGCGGCAGAGGGAGAACTGCGGTCAGGATCCGCTCTGACAGGGATGACATTTCTATTCTTGTTTGCTTGACAGAAGCCTATTGTTACCGGCTCCTCACACTGGTTAATGCACATCAGGCCTATCAGAGAACATAAGCTCCACTTCGTCTTTTCTTTTGCTATCTGTCAAAACAGCCAGTTCTGGTGCAGGGTAACTGGACCAGACCAGAAGCACACGTCCCTGAAAAGGCCAGTGTGAAGGTTAACAATCAGCGGATCAAACTGGTTTCGGGCCAGTTTGAATCGTCACCACGAAGGCTACGAGTGAACAGGCACAGCTTCCATTCCTGCGATACTTTGACCCCGTGAACTCCTCACTTTCACAGCCACTCCTTTTGGGCGTGCACGACACTCAGCCTGAGTGCACGGGGCTAGAGCACAAGGTGGACTGGAAATGCAAAGGATAGCTAATGGACGCCATGTTCTTCCTCGTATTCATATTTAAAGAACGATAGCCGGCTCCTGAAAGCCTGAATTACAATAATGCTGCATTTTCACAGATTATTTATTCATCCGACCACGGAAGGTGCGAGGAGCCGGGGGGGAGGCACCCTCCCTCCAGCGGAGGCAGAAACCTGCAAAGGCTCTTTTCAGCCGGCTCGGCGTCGCGGCCCGAAACTCTCCTGCAGGTACGAGACCTCGTGGAGCCGCTGTTAGAGCAGGAAGTCAACTAGTGTGTCCTTGAAGGGCGACTTTAAGAGGAACGCTTCCATACTTCAATTACCTCCCAACACCTTCCATCTCCACGAGGCTTTTGTTTTTGGTGTGAGTGGAGAGAGCGCACCGCTCCAGCTCCACGCCACCCGATGCATTTGTGCCGCCCTGAAAGCCGCTTATGAATCAAAGCCGAGTAGGTGCCGGCATCACGTGACAAACGTCTGGTGAAATATTTCCCCTTTCTGCTTCAGTCTGGTGCAAATCCATTAGAGGAAATAACAGCGCTCAATGAATCAATACACAGGGAAAAAATAAAGCAGGATTGAAACAAACGCCTCAACGAGTGAACAAATGAGCAGCGCTCCTCCAGCCAGGATGTGTCAGAGGACGAGACGCACTTTTCTTCATTACTCTGGAAATACTGCGAGCGAAGGAAGAGCCGAGTCTGTCTGGGGGATTATTGTTATTATTATTATTATTGAAATTATTGAATTAAAACCAGCAAATTGTGGTTTTGATATTGAGGCTTAGAGTTACTGGCTATTCATTGTCCAATTGCCTTGACCACGTCTAATTAATTCATTTGAATGGAGCAATTAATAAATGTAGCATTCAGGGCGCATGTTATTAGAAGGCACAGGTCCTGGAAGAGAAAACTGAAATTCAATATAACAATGTGTGTGTGGGGGGGGGGGGGGGGGGTTGAGACTGATTAAATGTGATGGAGGCAGAGGAAGAGGGAACATGTAGAGGAGCCGTCAGCTCAGAGAATCACTGTATGTTGGTCAAAGTGGTTTTGTTTACAGTGATGTGGGAAACCGAAGGGCTCAGTGACACGTGCACATTCGGGGGGGGAGGGGGGTATGAATTATTATTAATTGTGGGGGTTTTTGTGAGCAGAGCCCGGCCCGCTCACCTTGCTTTCACCACATTATGTGTTTTGTCTGTGTACACTGAATGCTTGATCTCCTCCCGCCCCCCATCCATCACCGCATCAGGACTCACCCACACATCCAATAAATAACAGCGCTCCATCATTGAGAAGATTAGGTGTCAGCTAACTTCCGCTCCGCCCCACGTGCCGTGTAGAAGCCTCGGGGGGCCCGTGTCCCAGGAATGATGGGTAATAAAAGTGAATCATAGATGAAGGCCAGAGAGCGGGTGCTACAGGAGGAGTCTTGATGCATTAAACAGGAACAGTCGATATGTCCTCTTGTGATAATAGAGCATATAGGAGCTGCCGCCAAGCTATTTAACGCTTGTCAGTCCAAACCGCTGAGGGGATCGGGGCTGCAGCCGCACTGCTGACGGCGTTTGAACTTTCACTCAGGAAAAAAAAAAAAGGCATCACAAGCTGCAATATTAATTCGACTAAACAGAAAGAGACAATGGTGTGAAATGTGCATCCGCAGCGTCCTCATTTGTCAAACACAGACGAACAGGAGCCGGTTCGATAAGAAAAAATGCTGATTGCCTTACACTTGTGCAAGCTACTTCAGTAATTAACAACAACACAAACCTAAGTGCTGCGTCGCAATAAGATTTAGAGCCCTGCGACTTTCCCCCCTCGGCAGTTAATTGCTTCTGATCTCACTTCCTTCAGTCATCATTCAGAGGAACGCTCTCTGCAAACGTAAAAAGCCACTTCCTTGTTCCACCTTTCAGGAATAATTATGTTCCCTGCACACTGATGGATATATTAAGAGCAAAGGCAGAGGCAGGAAAAAAGCACTAATCCAACGCCCTCTCCGAACCACGCCGGATCTCCTGACTGCAGCGCGGCGCCCTCTTCGCCCGGAGCTATGAAATCTGTTTGGAAGTAAGTCATCCAGCCGCGTCAGGCCGGCCCCTGATTGAATGGGACGTGTCCGTGGTGGACACTGGACAGCTTTGGCGCCCAACGGTTTTGCATAATTTCATTAATACGGATATTCGCATATTCACGTGACCTTTCAGGAGGAAAGACACAGGCCGTGCTAATCACTGTCACAGTCAGTCAGCTGACCTACGAAATCGAAGCATGACGTGCGAGGCGTGACCCCCCCGGTGCCCCCTGCGCGGCTACATGCTAACAATTATTGACAGATTCCCATTAAAAATGCATCCAGCACATGAATGGCAGAGCTCAGGGTTCACACACAGACCAGGAGCTCCGGAAAACACTTTCACTCTGGCACTTTAGACTCAACTTCTTCCTCAAGAATAGCTGTTATTTCCCAGCAAAATGTTGTAATTTACAACTGTGTTCCTCAATCTGCCTCCGGAGTCTGTTTTTCTAGTTAAAAAGAAGTGACAGATGGAGGGGAGAACAATGACGCGTTGTATCCCGGTCATTAAATAAATAAAAACAGTCCGGGCCGTCTGCAACACAGCAGGAAAACAAACAGCACCACTGGACAGTTACACTTCCTTTAGCTTCTTCACCATCCAAGCCTCTGGGAGAAGATAATCTATGAGCTTAATTAGAGTTAATTATCATTGGTGAAGTCACAAGTGAAGGGACTGGCTCTAAACGTCTGCATATATTTATTTATTTAGGCCGCTCAGGCTAAATATGTATTTCCCCAGAGTTTCTGAATGGACCATCAATGATTCGAACGTTCTTTGATGAAACATATTAATGTCGTGTGATCAGTCCGTGCACCACCTCACCTCACACGCTGAAGCTAAATAAATAGGCTTGGAGCACCTGCAAGAATTATACTTTGCATGTGTTTTTATTTCAAACTCAATTGCTGCTGAAGTTATTTTACCTGAAAGGAAGAAAAAAAAAATGTAAAAAGTTGAATAATTTCCCTCGGAGGTGAGAGAGACTGAATTAACAGCCCGTTCCCACTGTTCCACTTTGTGCCGCGAACCCAGAGCGCAGCTTTTTAAATGGCGATGTGTGCCGCCTCCGTTAACCCTCAGAGCGCCCGTGTGTGACCAGATGACAGGTCCGCACTTCATGAACTGCTCCTGTTCATATGTACGTCTGAAGGCTGGCCGCTGTTGTCAGTGCAGAGCCAAATCAATTTCTAAAGAAAAATCAATGCCAATTCCCTTCCCTCCGCGCTCATCTCTGGCTCATAGTATATGGAACAAGTGCAATGGAAATAACAATCTTGTTCTTCTGGCTACACTACTGCAGTTTTTTGACCGTCTGAAAGTGTTCTCGAGGTCTCCTGTGGAATAGGCCCTGAGAATTCTGTTCGCTCCAATTACTGTAAATTACCCCAACTCTCTCTTTCTCGCCTCCGTCAAAAAGTTCCTCTCCTGTCTTGTGCTGGCGTGAAGCGGCGCGGCGGAGGAGAGACTGGATCACCACGTCTTTTTTTCTATTTGACTCACAGACTGCAGGAGCTTTGTGTTTAATATCAATTCCAGTGATTTCAATCAAATTTCACGGAGGCGTCGTGGTTTTTATGTATGAAGAGCGCAGGATCTACAGCGATTGGCCGTGCACGCAGGATTAACGTCTCTTTCCAACAAACTGCCCTGATAACGATGTTTGTTTGTTTTGCTTCTCTCCCAGAAATACCAGCCAATTAATGTAGCACGTGCACACGTGTGTAACACGGCGTCGCGGCCGCGTCGAGCACCGTTGATAACACACAATGTCTGTGCAGAGGGCAGCTGTGAAAGCCACAGGGAGCAAATAAACAGATTCATGAATACAATGCATACTCAAACAAATAGCTCCATCTTCTGAATACTAACCACTGCAGCAGCTACCTCCTGCTTTGATTTAGTGCCACTACATTTATTCGTATCTATTTAAATTCCACTCTGGCTCAGTAAGCACTGTGGAGACGCTTCCTTCTGTGCACGTCTTCAATACGAGAGAAATTTAGAAATGTATGCACGGAAACGCAGCCGTGTTTACAGAGAGAGAGAGAGAGAGAGAGCCTCCTTTCTTCGGCGTTATCACTTCGCCATCACGCTCGCAGCCGTGTCTCAATCTTTTCAGATGCTGACGGATTACCGAATGGGGGGTAAGAAATCATTTCAATTTAATTGGGTTGAAGGCCTAATGGACGCCAGGCCAAACTTATCGGCCCTCTTTTAACGCAACAGTTGACGGTATCTTTGCATTCCTCCCTCCATCCCTCCATCCCTCCCTCTGCCGCTCGCTGCTTTAATCACACGGGGGCCACGGGGCAACTCGAGCCGGGCCGCGGCTGTATTGCTGTCACAGAGTCCCTCCCCCCTCTCGGCTCACGCGGCGCCTCAGCCAGAGCTGGAGCAAGGACACAAGCCCTTCAGGCAACCACCTCCCAAATCTGAAGGGATGAAGCACATGTTGCCACAGATAAACCACTGTGATCAATCTCCTGGATGCACAGTGAATCAGTGGAGCGAAAGGCTTTGAAAATCAAGCCCTGTCCCTGATGTGCCCAGCAATGATTATGTGGTCAGTGGTGCCAAAGGCAACCAGCAAACATCAAGGAACTGGGAGCAGCAGGCCTGTCAGTTCTCAACTCTAATTAAACATACACAAGTCGTGAAGTGATGCCATGCCAGCGGGGCAAAGGCTGACATCCTTCGGTGCTTAATAAATTGAAAAATGGCACTTGCCAAAGGTGTTATTTTATTAAAAGTGGTGATACATTTATCTGGAACATCAAGGTAAGACGGCAGAGGGAGAGTGGGGGGACGTGCTAATTGTGCGCGTCTCTCAGTCAAACGTGTTAGCCGCTCTCCTAGCAGCTGTGAGCTAACTAGCCTTCTCTTTGATTAGCCTGCGTTGACACCAACTTCATTTGGGCGTGACTGGAGGTTTATTGGAGGACTGAGGAGGACAGTTTCCAAACAAATAATAACGCCAGGTGATGACTGGGAACTCAGCTCTTTGGGTCTGACGTTTAAATGTTTCATATGGAATTTTGTGGGTTTATTCACACACTGCATTCCCTTTCCTGAAGCCCTGTCTCCACTAACTAACCCGGCCTGGCGTCATCCATGCGTGGCAGTGCTTCCTCAGATCACCAGAGTCAGACTGTGGGAAACTAGTTTTATGCATGTGTCATGTTCCGTACAGGCTAGTTAATGTCTTACACTGTTCTCTGTATCGTTTCAAACAGATAAGTGCTTTGATTCCTCATGTTAAATCTACGTATGTTGAACGTATGGGAACACGTGTGGAGGTGAGAGAACAGTAACTGGAGTTAAGAGCTAACCACATGACTCGTGCACGGGGACGGGCCCTGCGAGCCTCCAGCTGTTGTGCCTTTATTGGTGCCTGCCCGTAATTTGAAAATGTGAAAGGCTCGGCAAGTGTGTGCGACACGTCTGATGTGTGACAGCACACGAGCAGTGTGAACCCGGCTCCGGCTCTCAGTTAGCATCGTTAGCATCGTCAAGCAGGACAGGTGCAACCTGATGAATATGGATCGTTTCAGACACGTTTTCTAAAGGATTACTTTTTTATTTCAGATTATGATGAAGTGACGGTGTGAATACCAACTTTAGGTTGGATTCCAAACCAAGTAGCAAACAAGAATAAAAACAATTCAAAAACTATGTTCCCTGATACGTAACCAGACAACAAAGACCTGGAAGTACGAGACACATCGGAGCCGGAGAGCGAGGGAGGCTGTTTGCTGTTTGCTGTGCTGACCGCACATCAAGCACCATCTGCTGTTTTTACATTCAAAAACAATGAGACACCACGGAGGACGCAGGAAACAAGACGTGGCCGGCTGCTAACAACCTGGGGCCGGTAGTCGGGGTCACACAGACCCCTCCAGCAGCGGGGGACGACCACTCCGGAACGTTCTGTCCACCTACACGGAATTACATACACTAGAGTGCATTATCCTTCGAGATGAGCTTTAGCGGAAAGTGAAGGCGACGTCGCTGCTGGACAGATTGAATCGAAGATGGGATTGGCACAATGAGACATGAGTCTGGACACACACGCTCTCCCTCGCCCAAACAAATCCGACGGCCCCTCGCTGCTTTTGATTGGTGCTCCTCTGCTCTGCCCCAGAAATTCTCCCAACGACCGAAGCCTTTCAAAAGTCTCAAAGCGTCCTGATTTTCTGACTTTTTTTATCGATTCCGTTTCGATGTGTATGTGTTGTTGTTTATTTGGGCCGACGATGAGGTGACATGTGTGTGTTGTCTGCAGTGCACGATAATTGGAGAAGGTTGAAAATATCCTGTGCGGGTTCTTCCCTCACCTTCCATCAAGATCAGGGATTATCTGTCCAGGAGCTTTTACCCACAAACAAACAGCAGGGATGGAAACAGAACCTCCCTGGTGGAGATAATTCCTCACTGCACTGCGACACTCCTCCGCCCCCCCTCTGCTCCCGGCCGCCATCACACTGACTGTTTATTGGGTGAAAGCTGAACGGCGGGCGGAGGCGGGGTTCAGCCTGGACGGGTCACCGGGGGCCGACATTCAGAGACAAAAAAAACACCATTCCCACCCACAATTAACCTGACCTCCATGTCTGAGGAGCGCCTGCACACGGACGGGTCTGAGCCGGCCAGCAGGTTCAGAACCAGGCCCCCCCCCCCCCATGCTCTGTCTGTACGTTCCACATGTCGCTGTGAATGTCGCATTTTAAAGCCGGGCCTGCTCCTCAGTCAGCATCAGTTAGCTCATCACGTATTCAGGGGAGCGTGCTGCGCCCTGAAAGCACTTCAAATGATCCTCCACATCATCTTGGAACAGTAGCGGAATCTGAAAATGATGTCTGCCAGACTCCCAGGACCACGGGCTCCCTGAGCCCTATACGTTTAGAATTTTGTAAATTTGTTTTTTTCTGTATATATTTTATTTAATATCACATGGGATTTTTGTGTTGCCGTTTCATCAGGACGGACGTCCAGATAGGCATCAGCCCTGCATGAGTCTGCTAATCTTTAAAGCTGTTCTGCTCCCGGGGCCCCGGACCACAGCCGCCGTTTGTTTACTAGCGAGCGATGGCGAGGTCACAGTTTCCCGACGTCTGTGGCTCGTGCTCGTGTCCAGCACACGTGCGTGTGAGGACCTGTGGATTCGACACGGAGCAAAGTGCTGCAACATCATCGATCATGCTCACTCTCACTGCGTCACATCCCCACCTGCGCTGCGAACACGCCGCTGACCCCGCGCTCGAGCAAGGCTAACGCCATCTGATGTGTTCTGGGATTTTGTTTTTTTTTCCCGCTTTGATCTGGTGATGTCGCCTGCATAAATTAGCGCGGCGCCGCGTGCTGGCAGCCCTCCAGCCCAATCACATTGATTTTCCATAACAATATGAAGAACACTGCTCACCGCTGAGGACGAGTGAATTGCATCTTCAGAGTCACTTTGGCATTCCTAACGAAGCTGGATGAATTTCCCAGAGCGGGCCAGCTGTGTTTGAATTGGGCCTGACTGTGCCAGGGCACATCGGCGGCACCGCACCAGAAAAAAACAAATATTCCGGCGCCTCATAAATCTTCCTTTGGTCTGTCAGATAATTTTAGTAAAAACATATGATCCAAAGTGTGACATTTATCATCATCAGACGCAGGGCCCTTCATCCCGGCTCCTCCCTCCTCCGCCTGAAATGAATCAACTCAGGAAACATTTGATGTCGGTTACATTTATCTGACACTGGGACAATGTTTTGTGTGACTGACTCGTTTCATTATCGTTCCATTATGTGCAGTTTATTTGATGTCTGTTCTTCTCTAAGCCTGATTTTATGAAAACATTTGCACTGTGAAACTCCCCTATGCACCTGTCCCATCTGCTGACATGGAGGAGGTGAAGGAGGCTGAACTAAGACACCGCCGTCGAGGTGGAGCGACGGTGAGAAAGTCCTGACTGCACCAGTTTCAAACATGTAAATGCGACACGGGTTCTCGCGGCGCTCGTCTCGGCGGCAGTTTCCAGACATTTAGCAGAACAACTTATTACCAAGGGGTTCATTCATTTTTCTTTGTGATGAATAGATTAATGAAATGGAAATGAGGAAAACTGGCGGTGACACGGCTCCTTAATGGGCTGGGCAGGCACTGGAAGGGAACTATCTGGGGCCTGGGTGGAAACGTGCGCACTCCCCCAGCACGTCGGGCTGAAACGCCTCGGTGGAATTCGCAGGGACTCAAGCGGGGACCCGTTTTGCATTTTCCTTCCCGATGTAGCAGTTTAGTCAAACACTTGGTCTGTGTGTAAAAATAAAACAGATACGAGCGACCAATCATCTGTTGGGCTGTCACGTACACACGGTCCTGTGGGGCCACACCCCCTCCACAGCCCCCCCCACCCCCACCCCCCGGCTCCCATCCTGCTCAGCTGAGTCCGATAACAATTAATTCCACGATTCAAAATCTCCGCCTGACATCCATTCCCATTTCAGGCCGTTAGCTGTGTGAACGTTGACTGAAGAATAATCGTTTGTTGAACTTTGAACACCGGCGTTTCTTGATAAGCAAACCTTTGAATTATTTTTCTGCTTGGCCGTCCCTGTGAAATGGCTCTGGGCTAATGTACGCCTGTTTTCAGATAGCGTGAGCTGGACCTGCTCGGCTGTCCGACCCTCCGCTCGGGCCGGTTGTTGAAACGCCGTCGGATCGGAGAGCAGCTGTGAAGAGAACGTTCGCATCGTTCCGTTTTCTCTGTCGTAAAAAGACTCTCAGCGAGTGCAGCAATATGACGTCCAGAGGTGTGTCGGCCTGAGTGGAGCCTGACCAGAGCACGGGACAGTAACCCAGGGGGGACAGTAATGTCCTGTCCCCCAGTGTCCCTCCTCACCTCTCCGCATTTCACATGATGCATAAGTGCATGTTTTATTCCAGCCGCTCTGAAAGCTGCAGTCTCGTCTTCTCTCGCTTCCCTTAAACTCGACACTTTCAGCAAAAACCATGAAAAAAAAAAAACATTTGAGGAAAATGAACCACAGCTCTAAATCCAATTTTAACTTGAAAATGTAAAAAAAAAGTCTTTTCAAACAGACCAGGCCGGGTGGGCCGGCTGGCCTGTTTGAGTGTATGGATGTAATTCGATTCCTAACAAGCATGACATCACTTGCAAGCAACTAAAATAAAAGGGAGGAAACATGGAGGAGATCCGCCTGGAGGATTCATCCCCAGTCTCCCAAACTGGCTGGAGCCAGCGTGAAGCATCGCTCACAGGCAAACGAGATGAAGCACGGTTGGAACCGAAGGCAAACAAATCGACTCTCCACACTTGCAGACGCTGTGTTTCTCTGCCACAGACGCGGGCGCACACGCACAGAAACAAGGGGGGAGGTGCTTCGCCCGGGGCCGTCGACATGATACCCTGAACCGTGCGCGGCTCCTCGTGCCAGCTTCCAAATGTCGAACATTCAGGTCGGAACCGCGAAGTCCATCTATCTTGCGTGCGCCGCGGCTCACCGTTGATGGACGACCCGGCCCGGTGAGCGGCGGCGGCCAGGTGACAGAGCGCCATTAATAAACAGATTGCAGGGCCCGGCTCCTTTGTGTGCCGTCAACAAGAGGTGCTCTTCTTTATTATTTCCGTGCCACCGATAATAAATACTCATAAACCTAATGACGCCTGATTACTTCTGCAGTGTTCGGCTCATTAGGCTGATTAGCTGCAATTGTGCAACTCTGAGGACAGTGGCTGCTCAAAAACACACTCCTGTGTGTGTGTGTGTGGGGGGGGGGGGTAAATGACTGATTACGCCTCTGTTTCAATGGTTAACACATAGTTTAAATCTGAAATCATCCCCCTGGCCCTACGTATTTTTAGAGAGCCTTTGGCCTTAAATCATGGCTGGGTTGTTTTTGTGTGTTATGCATCAACAAGGGCGTCCGATAATAAAACCCTTCCATCATGTTGCCACTCATAAGATGCTCGGCTGCGGCCACGGCTCTAATTTACAGTCCTCGGCAGAGCCAGAACGTCCTTCAGTGTCAGTGTGAACCTTCTGTGTCCACAGACACATCAGCGGAGCGGGCGGAGTCACCGACCCCAATAATTTAGTGCATTACTCCAGACGTTTTCAGGTGCTGTGCAAAGTGCCCATTTTTCCCAAATTGAGCCTATAGGCCCCTCCTTTTATTACAGGTTTGTGACCCACGCCGCGCCCCGCCGGGCCGGTGGCGGGGGAGCGGCGCTGCTGTTACAGCAAACAGGGGTCGCGGCAATGACACCGCGCATCTCCACTTCAAACACAAGCTGAAAGTGTGAGGTTGAGCGGAGCCTCCCGAGCGCCCCGCAGCAAGTTCCTCCACAATTGTTTTACGAGTGTTAAAAGCAAACCCACATTTTACAGTGACCTTTGCGAAGCTTTATAAAATCAAAATGTGCAGCTTCAGGTGATTCTGGGGTGAAAACACAACGACGTGGTTTGTTTTAATTTACAAACCGTGCGGCGGCGCAACTGCGAACTTCTCAACTCATTTGCACTTTACTGAAAACTTTGCAGCCGTCTGGCTATTTTCACCGGAGCGATCACAACAGATCAAACGAGCCGTCATCAAGCAAGAAGCAGGAAATGAGAGTTTAACGATTTGACACCCGCCGTGTCAGGCTGTCGCGCATGTGCCAAAAAATGTGCAGGAGGCGCTGCGCACGCTCCCGTGTCACCGTTGCATGAACGTGAAGGTATGAAGTGTTTAACTGTTAATGTATTCCTCTCTCACCACCTGCCTTTGTGTGGAGGTGGGTAATTGCTTTTTCTTTTTCCTCAGTGTTGTTAGACTTCAGTTCAACTCCAGCGCAGTTACCCAGAGTTCACGGCGACATCCTCGCCTTTATTATTCCCCTCTTCCAACGCCGGCGACACGAAGAACAAAGTGGTCAGATGAGCATGAAGCTAGTGTGTGTGTGTGTGTTTACTGCCGATGTGGTAAACTAATCATTAGCTGAAAACCTGATAAACTAATCCAGTCCAATCAATTCAGAATCACATCTGTGGCAGGAGCGCGCCAGCGAGCGGAGGAGCAAGTGTCTCATTTCGCCACGTATCCGAACATCTCTGAGCGACAGCACGGTGACAGTTCCTCACCCAGGGTAATAAAACCGTTTCAGCCACAACAATGGCTTTTATTGTTTCTTTCAGCGAGGGCATCGCTCGGCGTTTTTGTTTACGCTCGGCGGCGGCGGCGGAGGACAGTGAATGAGCGATGGCAACATCGATCCAGGACCCCGAGGCTTCATTTCTCCATGGAGACAGCATGGCTAATTAGGCTAGCATGTTGCCTGCTCCGGCACAGCTGCAGTGAGAGATTAGACAGACAGAGGCTGCCAGCTGTTCCTCAGATGCAGTATCACTGACTAATTGAGAGCGCCGAGTGTTGGCGGCGCACGGCCCGTGCCAGTTGATTCGCCCCCCCGTCCTTCATAATGTGTCCAAAGTATATCACGGGATGATAAGGTTAATCAATGGGACGGCTGCGCAACAGAGGAGCTGATTAAAACGTAAATGCCCCCAATGTAAACGACTCAATTGATTCATGGGAAATTACGAGGTTTCCTCTCGTTGACCAGACTCTGGAGGTGATTGTTTTTTTGTTTTTTTTTTATTAAAATCAGAATAATCCGTGCAAAAGCGAGCTGGGCCGTCTGCTGGCCGATGTTACTGCTGACATAAGCTGACAGTTAGAATGGAAGTGCAGCTCGTAAACGTCTGTCACGCTGCACCTCATCACTTCCAATATTTACGGCGTTAGAAGGAGACGGAGTCCATTTGCTTTGTGCGATCTTTGGTCTTCCTTTGATGAAGCTTTTAAAACTTCGACGCTCACATGCAGATCGAGGATTTAACAGCACCTGGACTTTATGTCATTATTTACATTAACCACATACTTTTAAAGTGTCTGGAGGAGTCGAGGTTATTTTTGACTCCTGTTCAAATCTGGAATAGGATCTGTGGTAACGTTTTCGGTTAATGCACAACATGTAACGTCAGCCTAAAGGGTTGTGACGCGACTCGGGCTTGTTGTGTTCACGGATGAACCATAAGTTGTGTTTAGGTCTGGCAGCAAACGGCAGCGCTGAATAATCGGGATCCATTAGAGGCACAAACACAACAGGAGAGGGAATAAAAAACAACAAGTGGCCAGAGACGGACGCCACACGGGTAAATCAGAGATGTGGTGAGATTAAAGGCAGCAAAACATAAAAATCCGTTGAATAAAAGATTGATTTCTAACTGTTAGATATTTCAATGAGGCGTTTTTATCCCAGGATTGAATTCTTGGATTTGAACCGCGTCCCTGTTTCCTTCAGCAGCATGAAAAAAAGCTTGTTGAGAAAGGATGTGTGGGTATTTTGTTGAACACGCAGCGTTTGTTTGGAGCCGTGATGGAACACGGAGCCGTTCTCAGGTTATCACGGCGGTGGGAGTGGAAGGATGACAGAGAGCGAGGCTGCGGTGCTGCTCTCCACTGGATAAACTATCCCCTATACAGCCACATGTACTGAGCAAACCAACAGATAAGGCACGGGCACGCGCACTCACACACACACACACACACACACACATCCAGCACGAACAGTGCACCCCCCCCCACCGTCTCTTGACAAACCATCATGTAGAATCCTGCCACTGTACCGGGCTGTCAGGAGCCAAAATAATCTCTTCTGCAGGAGAATTTAACTCCATACCTTCTGGCTCAGAGCAGCGATGCAATTTAATGCCTCCTGCGATAACTAATGGGAGAAACTCTTAAAACTTCAGAGCTTATAATAAGCTTGTCAGCTTATCATATTAGGCATGTGAGCTTATAACATTAGCATTTAAATGTTCCTGGGTATACAGTAATGTGATTGGAGGGTTTTGCCATTTTGACTTTGCCATTGACGAGAGAGGGGGCGCGACGCCGCCGAGGACACGATTGTTTACGGCGGCCCTGGGTTGAAGGTCTTCCAGCAGCAAAGTGATCACGTTAGCAGTGCTGCCTTACAGCGAGAAGGTCCTGGGTTCGATTCCCAGGCCGAGCCAGCAGGGCCTCTCTGAGTGGACTTAGCATGTTTCCTCCCACAGGCCAGTCTAATCCGGCCGCAGTGGTGGATGCTTGTCGGTCTTTGTGCGTCGGCCCTGTGCACCCCGCCTCACTGGGGTAACGGGGTCACAAACAGGGGGCACGGCAAGCTGATCCGAGGATATTTTTGGCTGATATTTTGCTCTCCTCCTCTGGCACCGAGATGAACTCCGACAACAGCGAAGTTAATCAAACTTGGAATAACTCCTCTGCATATTTGTGAAACACTTTGCAGGTCACACACAACTCAACCTTTTGATTTCCCTCAGCTGCTTTGCAACTAAACGCGTCCGATCCGACCACCGGCGGGGTGACGCTCCAGGGGAGTCAGAGCCAGGATTAATTAGCCCTGTGAGAAAAACAATAAATTAAAATGAAATGACTCCCCCGGTTTAGAGTCAATGGAATAACAACTGTAAATTATAATGGTTTAAATTGATCGCTGCAACTCCTCTGTTTCTACTCGGACTGGGCTGTGTGCTAAACTAAACCACGACACGGGGAGAGTCATTCAGTCCACAGAACCCTGAACCTGCTCCGGGACAAAGAGCTTTTCATCTGCTCCACGGAAGTTTGTTCAAACTCAGTTCAGTGCGCAGAAAGCCAAGTTGTCGTTACCGTGACAGCGCCGCTTGGTCCTTTGTGAACGCATATTTTAAAAAAAGTTCTCGAGTCCAAATCGCACGGCTCTGCACTCCCTGGGCTCGGACCAGCACACAGACAGACTTCTGGAATTAACACTCGAACGGCCTCACCTGTCACTCCCAGGTTTGATCATTTCTTGGTCTCTGAAGATAACGCGGTGTGAGCAGCTCCGTATTTTAGGCTCCAATCACGACTCACACTCCTTCATCCCCCGCCCCTGCGATACGATAAAGAGTCCACAATTAACGATCTCCCTGGCAAGACGTGGTGGCGAGCAAGTGAGCAGTTTTAGGATTGACAGAGATTATTAAATTCAACTAATTATAGTCATTGGTACAGAACAATAATATCCTGCATGCTGAAATATTAATGTGGGAGATTAAAATAGGCCTATCCATTAAAACATGCGATATTTCATTCTATCTACAAGGAGGAAATAAGTCTAATAGGCCTTTTCATCTGGGAGGAAATGGACACCAAGCAGAGGTAGATCGGTTAATAATTAAATAAGCTTTCCCATCAGATAGAGCACCAGCTGTGTACTCAGCTCTGGACAAATACAGCTGATAATACACAGCGTGATCTGCCATCAAACTACTGAGGAAATGTATAAATAGCACTCTGGCCTGTTCGGCAGCTCGTTATGAAGCCCTGGCGCCACGGGTGAAAACATTTCGTTAAATTCATCCACGTCTTAAGATGCAGTTGCAATTTACAACAAATATGTTGCTTGTGTCTTTTAGATCACAGAAAGAATAATATAACGAATTAATGGGAGCAAATCTTTTAGGGTGATACCTAAAAAATATAATAATAAAAAATAATAATAATGAGACTGTAGCTTTGACACTGACGGTGAAACAGACACCAAGACAATTATCAATTTTGATGAATCCTCAAATTGTGTCTGAGCAGAGATATTTTTGACTGGCTCGTTGTGTTATTCAGAAGACCATTCTCATTATCGAAATAAAGACAGACACAAAAAATGAATGTTCTCTATGTAGGTCATCCATTATGCTCATTAACAAGATGAGTGCACAATTACGTTCAACAAAAAATGGCTTCTTAATATAATTTTAAAAGCATTGTTGGTGAAATGAACCAATCCCCTGCGACGCTTTGAAGTGTTTAATTAACGCCCCAATCCCAAAACAGCTTTCTGGCCTTTTCAAACCTGGAATTAACCTTCGTCCTGAATGAAGCGGTCAGCTCCGAGGGCACGTGTGAACCCACCAGGTCGCACTGACCCCATGCTGGGACGTCGCTGAAGGACCGCCCACTCAGTTACACAATGAATGGATTTAAATATCGTTGTCTCGCTGTCTCTCTTTCTCTCCCTGGAGTGATAATGTCTGAATGGAACGTGATAAACGTGTTTATTTGTGTTTACTGCACAGAGGGAAGACACATTCAACAGGTGACTCCTCAGAGCTGTTTGTGACCCACAGGACGGACATTTGCACAAGGTGAGCAAATAACAATTAGCTCATAACTAACTCAGACTTAATTATCTGCATGATAACTATTTGCTGCTCTCTCTAATTTCAGACACCGGAAATGCACGCTCTTTCTAATGACGCCAAAAGGAAGCGTTTAAAATGTGCAGACATGTGTTGAAAGGTCCTGAAAGTGACGTGTTATTTACCCACAATCCCCTGAGATAATTGATCACGGCGTCCCGAGCACAGGGAGCTGCTAAATGTCTCGTGTTGACTGAACGATATCCGAGCACGTCGACGGCGCTCGTGGCTGCTCAGCGGTGCTGCATCTGTCCTCAACGCAGAATAAAACACAGGTTTTTGTTTTCATATCGTCTGCCGCGGTATGAGGTCTAGTCTTACATTTTCCCGGAAGAGGAAACAGGAAATGTCTTAAATCGTCCTCAGGACCAACAACAACAAAGAGAAATGTAAATTCCCTCTGCTGTTTGCTCTGATCACGGAGAAAAAGAAAAAGACTCCGCTTGTTTCTCTCGTCACCTTTTAGACTTTGGTTCACCCCGTCTTCAGGAGCGTTTGTTTCAGATATTAACGACCAATATCAGAGCCGTGCTGCTTCAGTTATACGTTCATCAATGGGCTTGGTGAGTGAGCCATCAGTAGTTGAAGAAGGACTTGACACGTTTCTGTAGCCTCTCTAAACTGCTCAGGACCTCCCCTGGCCCGTGCACGTCTTCTGACGCACCAACACACAGCGCCATGAATTAGTGAGGAGGCAGGTTCACCTGCTGTTAGACGTCAGCTCATCGTCTAAACATCCCTCATCTTCACATGCTGAGAAAATGATGATTATATATTCATTCGTATATATGTTGTAGCCACAGGTTGATCATGCTGCCGGCAGACAGTCAGACAGGTCTTTGGACTGTGGGAGCAAACCCATGCAAGCAAGGGGAGAACATGCAGACACAGAAAAGGCCCGGGATTCGAACCCAATGAAATCATGTGAACAGGAAATAAAACTGCGTTAAAGTGTAATTGCTGCGGCCGCTGTGGAGAGTTCACCCAACGCGAATGAGCCCAGACGACACTTCATCATCATCATCATCGTCTGTTCCAGTATTGTGCCTGATCGCCGCAGGACTCCACGCTGAGCTGTTGACACTCAGCATCGGCCCGCTGCAGGAGCCGAGCTCGTGCACGCTCAAGTGTTTTTACAATGGGAGCTTTATCAGCGCGGAGCAATCAGGTGTGTATTCAAATCGAAATGACAGACAAGAAAATTGAAGCTCAATGACATTTTCCGAAGCTCAGACGTTGCGGAGGGCTCTCACGCATTCTGAGATCCAGAGTTAAACCTCAGGGGACCTCCACCGTTTCTGAATCGTGGCGCTTTTCCACCGAACGCAGCGTCAGTTTGAGTAAAATCAGCTCGTGACGGCACCATTTACTTAAAGGGCAACGAGCAGTGATCAAACAGTCCGCAGTAAAACGGCTTGTCGTCCTCAGAGACGCCGACACAGTTTCCTGAGGAAGACGCATCTGCTTCCTCCCAGCCGAGCAATCACGTACGCTGGTGTGTGTTTACCCCGAACGTGCAGCAGCCCCGGGTCCGACCCCCGGTGCTGTTAGTGGAGTCATTTAACAATTGGCTTGAAGCATCCAAGCATAGTGCACGTGTAATTAAAGATCAAATCCATAGGTATTAATACAGGCGCTCTGTGCACGTCTCACCGAAACAGACAGAGGGAGCGAGAAGAGGAACGATAACGGAGGAGACACACACCTTTTTTTTTTTTTTGTCAGGATTAAGAAAAGTGCTCTTTGTTTAGTCAGGTGTGGCGCCCCGCGGTGATTAGACACTCATATGGCAGCCATGGCTGCTGGAAGCCAAGCAGAACTAACAATAAGCCCCATCTCCGTGGGCCAATTAGCCTTTGGAGTTCTCATGTAAATCCTTCCATGAGGAGCCTGTGAACGGAGGCCATTACGGACAGAGAGCGTCTCCAGTGCATATCTGCTCCCCTGTCCAGTCGAGCCTGCCGCACTCGTGACAAGTGCCCGTGTCCTGGAAGTGTGCATGTGGGCTACCGGGGGAATAGGAGCCTGACACTACGCCCTACTGGCAACCAATTACAGCTCTTAAATCAAAGACTCATCGGCCATTACGGCGGGCAGATAGGGTTGATTGATCCCACCAAAAGTCATTCATTTGGCGTTAAAGGCCGGGCTGCGGCGGCCATCACGGCGTGGCTTTGAAAACCTTCAAAGTATCGGGGAAGTGCAGTAGATGATTCACCATCTCTGAGTGTGTGTGTGTGTGTGTGTGTGTGTGGTTCTTTAGGGTTACGAAAACCGTTTTTGGAAGGCGCTTTAATCATCCCTCGGTGTGTTTGCAGCACAGCGAGTCCTTTCAGCCTCTTCACCTGCGCTCACACCGTGCACACACCGTGCACACACCACTCAGCACGGTGCTGTTCAAAAGAAGACGGAGCCATTGCTGAGTGCACGTGGAAAACTGTGAGCTGGCCGCGTCGTTGAACGCTGTGATCGGTTCCTGTGCACGAGCCGGCGTTTTCTTTGGTGGGACGAGTGTGCGTGTGTGCGTGCGATGGCCGTGCGCTGATATGTTTGTGGCTTTCACAGACTAATCACAGCGCCGGCTGAGGCCCCTCCTCATTCCGGATTCTGCTCACACGCCAGCTGTGAGTTTTAATTCCCGTTCGCGCTGAGAGGTGAGCGTGAGCCCCAGCTGCCGACTTTGGAGAGAACAAGAGCCGAACCCAAAACAACAAGAAGGAAATAATTTCTAACGCTTTGTTTTTTTTTATTATTTCATATTTGCTCCGCTCTCCTGAGGCGCTGCACTCTGAAGCACGGTTGGGTAACATCCTCAAAGCGCTGCGTTTCCAGAGAGGATTAAATACCTGGAATCTGAAGTCGCAGGAAAATGAAAAACTGTCTGGCTTGCATCAAAGAGCAACCTTGTCATTATTAGCTGCAGAGGGAGGAAAAGACGCAACTTGACATAAGTGAATATTGTCTCCTGCATTCGTCTGTCAAGGTGTCCTCCATCCTGTCGGGATGCTAACGGTGCACGGGCCTGAAACGCCACCGATTTAATTGGGATTTTGTTTGACAAGGTGCGCCTTCACAACTCCCGGAAAACGTCCTGTGATCAACGTCGTGGCGTCGCTCAGAGACGCTTGAAACGGTGGCAGTCTAGAACTTGTGGCAGAGGTTAGATAGATGTGATGTAGTTTGTTCTGGAGCTAAATCCTTTACTCCTTTAAGTACTGCCGCACTCCACAGACGGAGGGATAAAGGGATCTGTGCACAGAACTGGCAGCAAATGGAAATCAGTCATCGTGATCATCACCAGTCACTAGCTCTGCGGGCTAATCTGGACTTTTGTACGTGTTTGTGCAGACGTGTGATCACCTTGATGCATGTCAGCGTTATAAAATCGATCCAGATGGGATTGTTATGTTTTAATTTTCTCTTCAACCGGCGCTGGAAAGATGAGCGTGACGTCCTCTAACCTTTTCTCTGAGTCAGTGCACAGAGGAAAAGCTGCAGCGCACGTCAGAATCTCTGCAGGAATAAAAGACTTTAATTTGATTACATTTCCAAGCGAGTCTCTGGGAATGTGGTGAAATGAGCATTATGCTGAAATATTGACTGCGCGCCTGAGGAGAGCGAGGGACCATTTGGAGAGCGTGTTCGGTTTACTTGAGTGCGGACGTCCTGATGTCCTGCCGACGGGCGCAGGCGGGAACGAGTGCTGCGGTCATGCTGTTGGCCAGGTGGAAACATTTGCCTTCACCTCTGACATCCCCGTTCCTGCTGAGTGGGTTCAACATTTCTTACTCAAATTGTTTCTCACTTAAGCATGGAAAACTTTCAACCAGTGGAATTCAAGTTCCTGTCCACTCCAAATGGTGTTTCACGGGTTTTCATTTCTTCTGGGATGTGACCAATTTACCACTGAGATTAGTGTCTGAGCAGAGTGTGACACAGGGACGCCGTTTCCATCCGGGTGTTGTTCATCATGAGTCCGAGCCTCGTTGCTAACGAGGCCAATATCTTCTTAAACTGTTCTTAAAAAAGAATGGCATCTCCTCGAGTCTAATTAACATAGGATTAGCATAGGTACCCGCCCATTTAACGCCCATAAAAGGGCCCTTAATAGAGACTGCAGGGCCGTGTGCAGACGCCGATGTCACAGGAAACGGCAACAAAATGCCCAAAGCCAAAAACAAATCAGTTGCACAGCAGGTGAAGTATTTGCAGTAGTATTAGTGCAGGCTACACGAATACAAATAAAAGAAGAAGCATGGCAGGCGAGGAGGTGAAAAAAAATGGTTTGATCTTAAATCTGAAACGGAAAAAAAAACATGGCAAAATGTAAAAAAATTAAAAATTAAAATAACAAAAAATGAAATAAATATATAAATATAACGGGAATATCACTGCAGTATCATATTTTATTGAACTGCACTGTAAGAGTGTTCATAGATTTTGATTTTGCTAAGAACAAATCCTGGATTTAAAAAAAAAAAAAAAAAAGAATTCAAGGATGCCACAGCCTTTGTAAAGCCTTGGTAAGTGGGACTTGAACGAGGCCCAGGGTTGGGGCCGGGCCCCTGTGACGTGATGCAGTGCGGCAGAAACACGGCTCCTCTTTCTGCTCACATTCACCTGCTGCTGCGATGATGTCGCTCTCAGACAAGCGTTTGCATCAATCAGGTCGCACTTTGGGACGTGTGCGCGCGTGTTAGGGCCACCGTGCTGGAAACGAAGACAAGCAACGTGCACTGAGGTTGTTCCCCCGGTGCAGGGCAGAGACAGAGAGAGACAGAGAGGGACAGAGAGGGACTGTGTTTGATAGATCTCGCCGTAATATATTTGCTTTTAAATGAAAATTGTAGTGATCCAGCTCAAGCGATATGTGAGGGCTTATGATTTGTTGTGTGGACACACAGCCACCCCCTGCAATTCCATCAGTCCCCAGCAGCTGACAGGAATGGATAGACTCTATTAAGGTAGATATGGGGGGCCGAGGGCTGTGTGGTAACCAGTGCTATTAATCCATATCGCCGGTCTATGGAGGAGTCGCCCTGCGCGCGATCAAAAGGAGCGGCCTCCTGTCACGGGAACAGCCCCTGGATTTAAAAGGATTGTTTCCCAGGATGGATACAGATTGGGGTGCTCTGCAGTTTCCTGCAGGTTCAAGTCGTTGTTTCTCATTCAGAGCAGAATGACAGCTGCTGCGACGTTTACGCTCGCTATGTTCGTGCGTTTCTCTCTGTCCAGGTGACGTTAGAGAGGACACGCAGGACATGATGATCCATGCGCTGTGTACATTAGCAATGTAGATCCAACATGAACAATATGGTTCGAGCATTTGCATCTCAAAGGCATAATTTTAATTTTTGAAGCGGCAGCAAGTTGGTTTCTTTTTTCCCCCCCTTCCCCCCTTTTCTACATTATATGACTTTTATGTTCTGAACACTGTATTTTTACAACTGGAAATTAAATAAATAAATCAGAAATGGAATGATCCATCACTGGAAGTGCTGCACCTTTGTGGTATAATATTACAAAGGTTACACTGACATCCCTATTGATGTAAAACAAAGGGATGGTAATGCAATTTTCCTTTCATTGATGCTGCTGCCATTTGAATATAAATCCATTGTCTTTTGTTTGTGAAATGCAAAACTATATCAGGGCAACTTTGCAACAATCGCAAACTGCATGAAGGGAATGCAAATCTGTTGGCGATTTAAAAACCCACTATACGTCCGACGTACGAGGATCCCATTCCCTCCAAACGCCACAAATCATCCTGATCTTTACAGCGTTCATTAATGAGTGACACCTCAGGTTCGTAAAAGGTGTAACTTATATCGATTGTTCTAAATGTTAATGTCCTTAGAGTAGGGACATGTGGTATTTCACCATCAAGGCGACAATAAAGCACGTAATACTGTAATGATATTTACCGACAGCTGTTGCTCGGCAACCCCCATGAGAGCCGGGGGGGGGAATCTTAATGTCAGAAAATGTTTCTCCTTAAAAAGTTCAGCACAAGTGAGAATGACAGAGAATATGTAACTTAACTACATGGCATGGTCATCCACATGTCATACATGCAAAACTGGCTCAGTCACTGAACTCCAGAAAAATGAAGCTGCAGCAAAATGACAGCAAGCGGAGATAAGTGGCAAATGTGGGTATTATTTATGAAACATTCATTATTAAATTATTTATTCCGTCAGAAATTGAGATTTAGGCCATATTCAAATGATTCGAGGTCTCGGGAGCCAAAACAAACCTTTGATTAAAAATATTCTGGATTTTCCGTCGTTGCTTCAGACATGAAATGCATGATAACTTTGTACCAAAAACGCGGTGGTTCTTGAAGCAACGGGCTGGTGGGGGATGGAAGCCGCGGCGCAGCGTCGTAGAAGCTGTTCCCATAATTGCTTCGTTAAAAACCAGTTGCTTTGTGTGTCCTGGAGTAATTAAGCAGTTGGAATTTTACATTACACTAGTGAAAATTAACAAAGAGCACATCTGGGTGTCCCATAGGTTTAGTCATTAAAAAGCCCATTATTTTTCAAATTACTTTTTCAATCTTTCAGCCCCCCTAATCCAGCGGTATTTCCCAAAAGACAAGTTCCCGTTCTTGTTTTGAATGACTCCTTAAGGAAAGTTAAACATTCAGCGGATGGTGTGGCCTTCAATGGCTCCTCCTTGCTTCTGAACTGGATAATAAAAAATAAAAAATTAAAAAATGAATGTGGAGGAGCGGGAAGACTCCTCAAAGACACCAGATCCACACAGGCCGGCCTTTAATGACAGCAGTTAAAAAAAAAAAATCCCGCTCTTCTGAAAATGACAATAACTCTCTCATGTATTAAATCAATGAATATTCCTCAGTTTGCTCTGTGTGTCGTTTCCAGTTCTACCCTCACTGACCACAGTCTCTGGTGAGACGCAGGGCAATCATCGAAAACCAATACTCTCACTCAAATGTGCCCCATTATTTTTAATCATAATTGAAAATGTTCTCGTGGGGAAAGCAGACTTCAGAACGCGCCATTGAAACCATCATATCATCGTTAAGAAATATGATGTTTGGACTTTCCTGAACAGGGGGATCTTGCCAATTCCCTGCAGAATATTTGGGTTTTATTCAAGATGTACAGAAAGGAGCACCATTAGGAGGAATATAAATGTTTTCCTGGCAGCAGTTTTACCCCCTCAGGGACACTTATCTCTCTATATGGCATACGGAAAATACATAATGTAAACATACTGATGTCGGAGTCATTTCCATTTCATTTATTGTCACAGTTCTCATATTAAAATCACACAGACGGCCTGAGTTTAAAATCACTGACTTGAGGTTTAGTCAATTATATTCGTGTGGAATCCATAACATCAACCGTTGAATCAATGAGAATCTGTTTACTTTTCTAAACGCTGAAAAATCACAGATACAAAAAAAAAGATTTAAGTTAAATCAATGGATGAAACACAGGGAAGAAAATATATATATATATATATATATCTAATTCTAGGAGAGGACAGTACATGCAGTACATGCTCCGGGGCTGAGTATATTAGTTTACATCAAATCGTATAGCAGCCTGATTTATTCGGCCTGGATTTGAGGTTTGCTGGGAGCGGTTCTCTGCGATGCAGCCTTCACCAAGTTCTGGAACACACAGCCTCCATGAAAAGGCTTCAGTGTGAAAACAGAAATTCATGGCTGGCATATCAACAATGTTTTTCTCTTTGGGGGCCACTGGTGCTCCAACATCACACAGATCCTTTGGTAGAGACAAATACATATACATGACCTGCTGTATACATGTGAAGTCGGTTTGCAGCAACACACGGAAAATACCCGATTCAATAATAATCATTCTGAGGCATGTGTGCATTTAAGATCTGTGCTGTAAACACACCGAGTTGCACATGTTAATATTTTAGAATCATTTAAATTCACGTCTCTTTGCCATGTCCTCTGTCATGCTATAGAGCTCAGTGTCACATTAGAAATGACAGAATTTGACGCCACTCCTTCTATTTGAGGTTGCAGAGCAGGCGGGCTTCGTCCTTTAAACATGCATGACGCGTTTCAATAAGGCATGCCTCCTATGCAGAGTCAAGTGACTGAAACGAGTAAATCTTTCATCACGATCCAGATAGAATCTCAGGCTGTTGCTAACTTTAAAAGTGCCACCTTCTTTTTTTTTTTATGGAGGAAGGGAGCACGGCATCATGTACTCGCACCTCCTCAAAAATTCTCAAAGAGTACAAAATATAGGGGATGAATTATTTACCAACGTCAGAATATTTCTGGGGGTTGGCACCAGTGGTGGAGAGTAGCCAGGTCTTTCATCCATGTGAGACTCTTGACAGTAGTTGCGGCTGTAAAAGCCAGAGCCAGAGATAAGAGAACGCTTTGACCAGCTTTGCCTCCCCATGATAAATCTTTATCATTTTAGGTGATGGCCTGACCTCTAAGACGGCTGCTGGCCGAGGGGGTCCTCATTAATACAACTTGAAATCCTCTCGGCTCATTCCTTCTATTTTCTTGATGCCTGTGACCTTTCCAGGATTGCAGCTATCAAACAAAACCCCTTTTGAAGCCAAAGACCTGGAGAGGAGTTTAAAGAGCAGGTTGGTCAGAGAGGAGGGGAAGCTAACGGCTTCACCGTGTTTTCTGGGACTGTTTGTGAAACAGTGAACCCCAATTCATTAGCGTGATCTGTCTGACGCTGAAGGACACGGCTGTTTGCAGACACGAGCCCGAGGTCACAGAAAACAGCTCCGCCCCGAGGCCCAAGAATCACCGAGATGGGCTTTTGATGGGTCGGTGAATGTTGTGATTACACTGACACGGCAACACACAAGCTATTGGCCAGAATGAAGCGCATTATTCCTGCATCCCACGGAAGAGGGCGAGGTAACTGTGGTTAAAACCTTCATACGTGCACTGTTGTGTATTTGTCAGAGTGAACCTCCACAGAAAGAAGCTTTTGTTCTTTACGTCCACTTCACTGAGGGAATAACTGAGATCAGGGTGCAGCCTGTTTCCAGGCAACCGATAGTTTCACAACAAACCCGACGGACCTGCGAACACACGGACGCACTGGACACGCAAAGTAACACTGCGAGACAGACAATGGCCCACAGAGTCCTGCAGATTTTACTAGCATCACATGATTGAGCTGTTTTTAATTCCTCTAGGAAATGGAGGCTTAGTGTCACAATTAAAGCGCCGACTCTAATTATAGCTTGATTAATGGTATGGTAATTGCGACCCTTTCATGGAGCACATTAACTCGGTCAAAAGAAATCATTTTGAATAAAAACACTGGAGTCCCAGTGAAGGAACGACAACTGTGAAGGGTTAAAGAACAAATGTGCACCGACAGCTTCCCGTCATGTCCATGAGCAATATATAATTATATATAAAGAGAGAGAGAGACAGTGCTGTGCTGCTGTGATGTGAATTGAGGAGGATGAACATCGCCAGCCTTCGCCAAGAACTGAGGCGTATTTTAATGTAAAACAACTTAAATATCTGAAGGAGGTGTGTCCTTTCAATCGCAGACTTTATTCTCCTTTTTTTTAAATGAATTTGCTCGTGAGCCTCATCACCAGAGCTCGTATGAATTTAAGTCATCCCGGGCTCGACACAATATTTCTAGAGAGGCTGTCCCCAATATTCCAAAGATTTTGGCAAAGAGAGCGCGCCTCCAGCCGAGCCTTTCAGCAGCTGACATGCTTTTTCGTTAATTTATGCCCATGTTATTAGCGGGTGTGAGGGGGGAAGAGCCGAGACAAATTGATCCTAAAAGACACAAACGATGGTAAACTGCCCCTCAGACGTTTGTTTGGTCGTAGTGTTCCTCCCATCACACAGCACCTGTAATTTCTCCCATATGGTGCATAACTGATATGGATTAAACAATTAGGCCCCTCCTCTGCCTGCCTTCAACCACTGGGTTTCAAATTAAATCGCTGCTTTACCTCCCCCAAACGATTCAACATGGCAGCTCTTATTATCGATAATTCAGGAGAAACTTAGATTCGTTTTGTGTTTTGTCCTCTTTGTCTGCTTTTGTGCGCTCTGTCATATTTGTCAGTTTTCCTACGAAGAGACGACAAAGCTCTTTGTCGCGTTGAGGTCACGCTCAAAGTCAAATCCACGACACAATGTCAAATCCAGAATAGAACGTGACGTGGATCGTGGCTACAGACGAGCACTCACATTTGATGTGAGACAAAGCAGCCGAGCGTCAACGGCTCACGCTCACAAAGTCAAAAAAAGTCGGTTGAATTAACAGCCCTCGCGCGCGTCAATGCCGTTTCCTCTGTCATCACATGTGTGTTAACACATGCGGCGGAAGGCTGGAAAAGGAAGCGCGGAAAAAAAGCGGCTTTCGATTGAGGCAGAGCTCAATCCAATTAAGCTTTATAAAGAGTCAGGACAGGTGTACTAGTTCTGCGGTGACTCAAAGATTTGTGACAATACCCCAAAGCAAAGGCTTCGCCCGCACAAAGGACACCCAAGTGTGCTGGGGTTAATTGGATGACCCAATCCATCTCAATTAAAGACTTTCAGGCACACATCCCCCTGTGTGTGTGTGTGCAAATTGAAATCGGCTACAGATGGCTCTTCCTGTGGGGTTGCTCCAAATAATTGCTGGCAGATACCACCAGAGGGGCCGGTGGGGGGGGGGGGGCATTTCTTCATAGAGCCATAAAATACTTTCAAGTATTTGGGTCAGATTCAGCGTGTGCCTGATGCTGCTGATGCTACACAAGGTTTCCCAGACGCTGAGGGGACAAGCGGACGTCCTGAAGCTCTTTGTTTTTGTTTGTTTTCCACCTGACGCAGAATAGGCCCTCGAACCCAACAACAACACAGACGCACACGTCAGTTCACACCTGCTATTAGACGCCGTCTCGATGGCGCCTTGAGTGACCACTCGGGATCGTTTCTCATTTCCCAGCTCGATGAGAAAAACAAACACGTCGTTTTTGTTTGTGTGTGTAAGAGACAGCGAGGGGGCAGCGCAGGGCGGGGCCACAGGAGGCTATAAAATAGCAAAGACAATCTTAAATCAATAAGCGGCGGTCAGTGCTGATAACGTGGCGCAGCCTGAAACAAAGAGAGCGACGGACGAGAGGCACAAGGCGTCCACAGATCTGGGGCTCATGATGAAACGCTCGGGGTCAGAGGTCAGCGGCCTGGGATGCAGGCAGCAAATAAATAAGCAACATACTTATCAGCGCATGAGATAAACAGCCTCCTCAGTCAGTAATTTTCCCTGAGAACTGAAGTGGAATTAGATTTTACACCCACGGTTTCACTCATAGTTAACAAATGAGATGAAGAGAGCACAACTGGGTTTTATTCTCTCCAGTGTGAGAAGTACAGAGAGCTGGAGATAATATCCTCCAGTTAAAGCGTTTAAAGCACAGAAGAATAAAGGCTTGTCACTGGAACATTAGAGGTATGAGCTCTAATCACATCCTTTCACACAACTTTCAAGGTAGCGTTGCACTTACAGAAGCATTTGTTTCCTTCGGCCTGAATATCTCTGCTTTACTGGATCCCATTCACATGTCAAGAGACGTCCACAGTGAGAAGTCGACGGGGAGCCACCCAGAGCCCATTAATTCCACCAAATGAAGACGCTCTCTCTCTCTGGAAGAGATTACAGCTGAAGGAACATCTGCTCTCAGTGTCTCACTGATAGTTTTTGTGTGTGTTTTGTGCTTTTCAGTGAAGCACAAAAAGAAAAAAATGTGATTGATGGCTTGAATTCATTTTTTCACTTCATTGGTTAATCACCATCATCAGCAGCACAATGAGAAGACACAAAGCTCTTCTTTTCTTTGTGATGTATAACCACCGGGAGCATGGCGCCGCGGCGCCGAGCGTAAGTCATGTCGACGTGAATGGATCGACACTCCACTGCAGATAACACCGATCACTCACACACCACGGTTCAAAATGCATTTCAGAGAGCAGCGACATCCACTGGACGCTCACTGTGGTGAAGTACCGAAGCCAGTAATACAGAGTATTAGTACTGTGTCCATTAGAAGACAGCAACCGTTGCTTTGCATTCATTTAAGAACTATGTTGATACATCGCCACCTAGAATACGTGAACTATTCTAGTACTCTACTGACAGAATCCAAGGGATTTATCAAGCAGCAGTTCAGATAAAACAAATGGCGTTAAGGATAAATCTGACCTAGTGGAATAACCATAACCATGACGTGATTATGAGAGTAGTAAAAAAGACCCAAACCAGTCACATGATGCACACACAGCCCCCCCCCCTCAGTGGGCATGTCAGCCGTCTGCAGTGACACCTATGGAATTGATTTCCCACGGCAGCCTGGTCCGTCTATTGCTACAAACACTGGCGAGGCTGCAGTCACATCATGTTGACACAGAAACAATCACTTCTGCTTGTCTGCGTTGTTCCTGTAGCACGCCAAGAAAAATAAAAAGCACACAAAAAAAGGAGCGGAGGACGTCCGGTGGGATGCGACGTATCGTCTCGCAGATGCCACGTTAACCTCATTTTGTCATTAGCACTGAGGCGCCCTCACTGAGCAGCAGCTCTGTAATTCAAAGCCTCACACACACACACACACGGAGGCATGTGGCTGGATCAACACAGACTGAAGTAGGTGTGCCGGCTCAGACCCAGCGGGGCAGCCTTTAAAGACCTGAGTTGGCGACTGATGTTGAACCAGTGACATAAGCCAAACAACAGCATGTCAGGGACACGTGGCTCCCAACAAACCAGAAACAAATGCACCGCGCGGACGGATCCAACCAGACAGCGCCGCGTCATCTTTCCCCCCAGAATTCACTGTCAGCCGCTGGAAATCAGAGGGACGCGGGACGACAGTCGTCCCCGAGACAAATGCCTCATCAATGATGCTGCGACACGGAACCGATCGGCGCCGACAGTAGGTGAAGAAATTAAATCCAAAGAGGGAAGCGTTTTAATGGCGGTCAAGCTTGTGCGGTTCTAATTGAGCGGCTGAGCAAATATGGAATGCATACATGCATTTAACAATCCTTTAACACCCAGGCACCAGTGTTGATTCAGTCATTACACGACGCCCAATCAGATCGGAATCAGCGGCCTCGCGGCCGTGTGCACGCACGCCTGCGCGTTAACACCTGTCACGCCTGTGCTGCCGACGCCGCTTTCAGAGAACTTGAAGGTTGAGGGAAGAGTTTTAATTTATGGCCGAGATGCGGGGGCGTGCACGCTGCTTTGTCGCTTCAAAATGTGAGAAAGGAAAATAGAGGCAGAATGAAACATTCAGCAGAAGCCTCAGCTTTTCATCCAGCGCTGGAGCTGCAGCCATGAACTTCAGCGGCCCCATCGTCCTTTGTCTGTCCACCATTGATATTTTGAATGTCACAGTCTAGACTTACTTTGTGCATTCTCATTCAGG
Source organism: Pseudorhombus dupliciocellatus (assembly GCA_016785235.1). Taxonomy (NCBI): domain Eukaryota; kingdom Metazoa; phylum Chordata; class Actinopteri; order Pleuronectiformes; family Paralichthyidae; genus Pseudorhombus; species Pseudorhombus dupliciocellatus. Next base: position 2,013,153 of record JAFBJW010000129.1, on the reverse strand, counting down.
GAACATGACAATGCCACAGAACATGTCGCTCTGATAGTGCACGATAGAGTTTGCTGGATTCAAGTTTACCCACAAGTTAGTTAGGAGACTCTTCGACAAACACGTTTCACAAAAAACACATCGAAGCCTTCGTGAAGTTTCCAAGCTCGGTGCCGGGGACTCGCCCACGATTGGATTTCAATCCAGTCAGGGTGTGGACCACATTGATATTTTGTTACAGCAACAGATGCAGCAATTATTAATGAAGACATGTCCCACGGGTAATTACAACGCTAATTTGGTTACGGTAAACTGGTCAACTATCTGATTTTCCCATTGAACCGATTTGTTTGACCAAACATGGGAGTAATTACCCCGCGGATGGCGAGTGACTCTGCTAACTGCTTCAGATCATAAGGTTCCTAACAGGCTCCGATAAACAGCGTCAATCCACACGGCAGCAGAAGCTCGGCATCAGTGATAAAGTCAGAGATTAGCAAAGAAATACAGATATGTCTCCAAACTTGGCGAAAGGAGCAAAAGACGTCAAATTCAATCTAAAGTGTAAATTTAAAACGGACGAATAAATCTGGAAAAAAAAGAAACAGCTCAAATATCCAAATATTCAGAGTAAAGGTTAAATATCCATTCCAGGCACTACACACACAAAAATAACACAATTAACACGGCAACATTTCACGCAGAAGAATTCAATCAGAACTATGATTCAATAATAATCTAATTGCTTTGCCTCGTTCCAGCAGCAGGCAACACGAGACATGAGCACCCAGGAACAGTCACTATGCTTCATGATGCTGTCGCTTTTCTTATTTACTGCTGAAACAAAGCTTCTGTCTTCAAAAAAAAAAAAAAAGTCAGATCCAGAGGAAAATGAGGTCCGTCAACACGGAGGTCAAAGGTCATCGTCGTGTGACGTCACTTGGGCCAAAAACACCACATGTGAAAGCTTCAGTTGGGTCAGAGTCAGCTGATCGACTCTTCTACGCTACGTTAGCTTAGCTAGCACAGGGAGTTCAGGATGCTAACAGATGCTAACATTGTTGTCTTACAGCACGCTACAGCTCACATTACATCACACACACACACACACACACACACACACCCGAATCATGAACAAATGAATTAGCAAACTCACCTTGGTCCCCGTGTCCGGCAGCACGGCCATGTCGTCCATTTTCCCCGGCAAACAGGAAGTGAGAGCAGCCCATGGTGCTTTAAGGTGTGGGGGGGACCCGGACTCTACCATGTTGGCCACATTTGAAGAAGTAGCTTCTTTTAAAGTGGAATTGACATGATTTGTAATTTTAGAGGCTTAATAAATTCATTTGTTCAACTTTAGCTAACTTTGATGGGGGGGGGGGGGGTGAAGGGCCTCAGGTATTAAAGGTACAGGGTGGTCTGGTCCAGACAGGAAACTGCAGAGCTGATATGAGCAGCACATGTCGGCTGACGGTGCCAGGTGGACGAGCTCATCACCTTCTGTGCAGGTGTGTATTTTACTTCTGCTTCGTTGACCTGGTGTAAATGACGGATTATCACAGAGTGAAGTGTTTTTGTCTTTCATGCACTACACACACACACACACACACACACACACACACACACCTTTGTGCTGACACATTTTGGAAAAGGAGAGCAAGTGAAATTGTGCCTGCATGGAATCATGCTCCTGGCAATAAAAACACACGTATACACATTCATGGATTGATGGTACGTTCCAGTGCGTCACTGTGATGTTGAATCCGTCCTGGTCCGGTCCCTGACCTGATCTGTCTCTACAGGATCTCACCTCAGGACGCTCTGTGGGGGAGGCGGGGGTCAGACATCAGTGGGTGACTGCCAGAAAGCAAGGTAAGAGCAGGTCACAGGTCAGAGGTCGCTGGACAGGCCGGGCTGAGCCTGTCCTGTGTATTTACAGTTCGTATGATGGAGAATCAGCCGGACTCTTGTGTTGAACTGTTCTGAGGTCAGTTCTGGTGTTTCTCAGATGCTGTGGATTAGAAAGTGCAGAGAGTCGTAGCTGCTGAAAAATACAGTGTGACTTCTCGACTCTGCAAGACGTGCAGCGAGTTTAAAAAGTTTGAGACGACACACACCGTCACTCTGCGTAGGCAGAGCGTGTGTGTGTGTGTGTGTGTGAGGCTGGTGACCTGAGGGAGAAGGGCAGACTGGGTTAGCAGGGTGCCTGTAAACACAGCCGTGCCATATATGTGCACTTAAGGCTGTGTGTCGATGGAGTCATGCTGCACCGCGTCGATACTCGGCTCCTGTGTGCTGCCTTGAGCCCCGGAGCAGAGCGCTCACTGGCCTGGACGAAGTTAGAGCAAAATAAATAATGTGCTGTCACTGGAGTGTGTCATTGTCTGCTAATGGTAACAACCCTAAGATATTCCTCCTCTGCTGAAAGTTCCGAGCGCAGCCAGACACAGAGCCTCGTGTTAGCGCGGCGCAGGTGTTAGCAGGAGCTAATCTGTCTATTATCACACCCTGACAAAGGGACGATAACCTGCTGCCGCCGCAGAGGATATGAAACGTGCCCTTCAATTGGCGCGACAGCATTAGTGACGACCTGTTCTGGTCTTTATTAACAATCTCTCATTATACTGACATTAACTGCAGATGAAAAGTTTTATAATAAAGGCCCGGGTTCCACCAACGATCCAATTAAGTAACGTAATGAAAACAGCTCGGCGCCTCGCCGTGGTCAGCAGCCGATGGCGCCGCAGCCTCAGGTCGACTCGTGACACAGCAGGGGGGCGGAGATCCGACGAGCGGTGACATTGTACTTTATTTGGTGAGCGTTTCGTGGCCAGGAACGCGGTGGCCCCCTGCAGGTGGACGGCAGCCACTGCAGCCTCCCTCTGCACTCTGGGCCCGTCGTTAGCGAAGCTGAAGCCCGTCCTGATGGTTCTGACAGCGGACTAACACTTTGGAACGTTTGAGTAATAAGCCTCACCAGTTTAGGCAGAGGACAGAACTCTACTCTTTCTCACACACACACACACACACACACACACTTCAACATGCCAGTTTCTCCATGCCTACCACCTAATTAAGGCCAGTCCTCGCAGTTTCAGCTCGACAGAGAACTGCATCCTCCGTCTCCTTCAAGGCAGTCCGGTGCGTCAGTCGTGTTTTCGCGGCGCCGTATTTTTCGGGGGCGAACACCTGCATGTTTGACATCTTGTACCATTTGATACCACTTCTTTAAAAAGGCTGAGGGAGCCTGCTCGTTCCTAACAAGACGGAGCGTGGCAGCAAATCAAAACCCAGCGCCCGGACGCGTTTGAAAGCTCCTTTCTAATCACAGACGCCTCCTATGTGCAAACTCTGCGTTTGAGAGCTGTTGCCCGGGGCCGCGGCCGACCATCACATGACACGCTGGTGTTCGTAATATGGGGGGAAAACACGTGTGTTTGCTTAGCCAACAATAGCAAACACAGATGGCATTATGTCAATTCTTTTCCCATGTTTGATGTCCACAGCTCAAAGTGTGCCAGCTCCCCTGAGCGGCCTAATTAACATATTAATTGTTTACTAGTGTCCTCACGCCGGTTTCCAGGGTGTTGCCTAAGAGACGAGGTATGTTTCTGAGCACACACACACACACACACACTCTGCTCACTGCTCAGTGTGTGTGACCGAGAGTGGCCCAGCACACACTTGTTTATGCGCGACACTGTTGTCCCTGTCTCCACTCGCCGGTGCACGTGCACGACGGTGTGTAATCAGAGGCGCGTTGGAACTTTACAAGAAGTCATTAACAGTCAAGACTATTGTGCAGACGCCGTGATTTCAAAGGTGCTCCACAACAGCTTGTGCGGCGAGGGCTGACTGAACCCGAGCACTTGAAAGGGGGAGAGAGACGTCAGGTTCGCAGCATCCTGTCGCGGCCCATCTGCCTCCCTCGCTGCTCCCGCCGTCACTCGCCTTTGTGAGGAGGAAGGGGTTTGAACATCAAAGCGCAGCCGCGCTACCTTGGAGACAGAAACAATTAGTAAGGGATCTGGTGAAAGGTGGCGTGGAGGAGAACCCCCCGGTTGTGCCTCATTCAAAAAAACACACCCGGGCGTCGCCATGAGGAGAGGACAACGCTGCAGAGGGGTGGGGGGGGTCAGGCACATGTTGAAGCAAAACAACATTACATTTCTCGCCGTTAACTGGCGTGTCTCCCTCTCGGTTACTGTCCCCCTGCCTCGTCATACTCGGATCAGACTGTGATCAGTATATTCTCATTAACACTTGCATCCCGCTGCATCTCCACAGCAGCCGGCTTCAGTCCAGAGCGTCTCTCAGGAGGGGGGGTGCCTCATATAGAATACCCTTGAGCTGTTTCCCAGCCGTCTGAAATCTCCTGGACGTCTTTGCCGTCTGGCGGCAGCGCGACCCACCTACTTCCATTAAGAAGGGGCCGTTAGCTTCGGCTTAGTTGCCTTTTAATAATGCATTTGTCATCAGTGACCAGGGCAGCTGACGGGGTGAGACCAAACAAACACAGAATCAGGTCAATATCACCTGGTCCTCTGCATCGAGGTCGAAGGAGGAATAGCGGCTCCGTGCAGTTTACTCACGTGCTGTTTGCAGAAGTTTCCTCACAGCAGCAAAGTGCAGTGAGTCCTTAATTATCATCACACACACACACTTTTCTGATCTATTTATCAGCACCTATATGTGTTCCATACCCGTGATGCACGCAGATACGAGGATGCTAAAAGAAGAGAAGATTGGTGTACATCATCAATTTGCCAGGAAATGAGGAAAACATATTAAAAGGACAGAGCCTGAATAATTAAATTCAATTATCAGCACAGGCAAAAAGGAAAAAGTCATAATAGACCAGAGAGCAATAATTGCAGCGTTCGTCTTTGTTCTTCTTTCCTCACACGATTTATTGTCCCATATATTTGTTTAAAATGTTCAGTGTGTGTGTGTGTGTGTGCTGGACAATATTAATGGATGCATTAGATGTGATTGGACATCAATCAGGCGGAGGACAGGTTTGCGTGGTCTGAACTCGCCACCGCTTCTTGTCGTATTTCCAATCATCCTCAGGTTGCTGAGCGCCTCGCTGACTTCCTCTGGCGGTTAACGTGCGTCCACTGCAGCTTGTATAATCCCGCCGTTTTGCTTCTCTTCATTAAGCGGAATGAGCGTTTTCAAGCGCCGCTGCGTGGGCGGACGGGCAGCTGGCCGCCGCCTCCTGGTGTTTCGTGTGCGGCTCGAAGAGTCGCTGTGTTTGATGTTGTTTTTGTTTTTGTGCGTCTCCGGCTGAAACCTAGTATGGAGGGGGAGATCTCTTTTCAAGGTTATTGCACTTACGGTTCCACCCACGTCGGCGCTCGGGAGAAGACGAGAGACGCAGACAATCAGACAGACAGCAGCTGACCTGTAGGCATGTGAACAGCAGAGGCGGTATCAATCCACGGAATGAGGCCGATGACCGATTCCAATTCAGGGCCACATCAAAGAGTGTGAATGCAGCAGCACTAACAGGGACGCTGAGGGTCAGGGACGCCGGCCCGGGGATTTAGTCATTCCAGGGCTTATGTGAAGCACCATGGAGAGCCGCCATGAAGGCACAATGTCACTTTGTGACCTGCAGCTGGAAACATACAAACCTGCAGCCACACACACACACACACACACACAGATCAGGACGACTGTGTGTGTGTGTGTGCGCTCAGGCTGCTGTTGTGTTCACCTTTTGAGTCCGTGTGTGTCGTCATGGTGAAGATGTGATGACGACAGTTAATGCTTTGGCAACTAGTTACGTAGTTTTCATAAACAGGTGGACACACACCTAATGATGTCATCATGATCAATGAGAACACATTTGAAAATCTGAGTATTTCATGCAGTTTGGATTACATTCATACTTTCTAAATAATTTAATATTTTAATGCGTACTTGGTATTCATGCAATACTAGTTATGAGCAGTACTGTGATGATGTAGTAACGAGCAGTACTGTGATAATGCAGTAATGGCCGTCCCTGAGTCAGTGGTTGGACGGCGTGTATGTTGATCTCATGATGGTCTATAGTTTCCTCCTCTCTCTCTCTTTAATCACCTCTGTCATCCTTTCTTTCTTTTATCTCTTGCTCGTCGCCACAGACAAATGAAAACAACTCGTCCTCGTCTCCGTGGACATAAATCCGGCGCCGTGGCTGCTGAGGATGATGGTAATAAACGACGGTGGTAATGTCTGACAGCCAGTTTGCCTCTGATGTCCAGTAAATTCATAGCTTTTCCTACACATTCTTTGCTTTAGCGCGGCCCCACGTGACGGCCGTACATCGTCTCGCTCCGTGACATTTACCGGTGCAACGACACTCACAGGAGACATTCAGATCCGTCTCATCGGCGTGAAGCGCTCCAAACATCCGGCCGGGATTAGTCCTGCGGCTTTTAGGGCCAATAAAGCTCGCCAGGTGCGGCTCCCTGTCAGAGAAGACCTTGTCCTTCAGCACGGTGACTCTTTTCCTCTGCACGGGTAATCATGAAAAGCTCGTGCGGCCGCAGGATGGATTTATCAAGTTATGTTTGCTCAACAATGAGCAGGGTCAGCGGCGGCGAGCTAACAAAGGTAGATTTCTAATGAGATGCGGGGCAGGGCCGAGGGAAGGACGTCGCCGCTGTTCGCCTCTGAAGCCGCTCTCTTCACCTTGTGTCCCTGGGACACGTGTCCAGAGAAAGTACACGCAGTTCTGAAGCTCCCGTGTCTGTCACACAGGCTGCCGCTAGCGCAGATATGACGGCAGCGTGGCGTGCTGCGGACACGTCCCAGCCGGGTGAATAACAATTCCACAGAAGCTTCCCGTTTCCTCTTCCTCGCGTCTGCACGTCTGGCCTCGCGTGCTGTGACTGATAGGTCGCTAACTCCGCCGCAGTTCTCCTCCAACACGGCTAATTCAGGCGCACCCACCCCCACATGGCAATGCTGCCCCCCAGTGCCCGCAGCAGCTGACGCCGGCCCTGGAAATGAGGGGGGTTTGGGGGGGGGGGTTGTCCTGTAAAATACATCGGGCCCCTCTTGGTGGCTTGCGTTTGATTTCTAAACCAAGTGACATAATTTATTTTGTTCCTGCTCCATAATGCATCGGAGACACCGGACAAACAAGTCCGGGGAGGAGGAGACGAGTTACAGCGGCGTGATGCTGCAGCTGGCCGCGTTCCACGGGCACGCCGTCCCTTCCATTCCTCAAAGTGCATTTCTATCAGCGGAGCTCTTGGCGGTCGGGTCCGCGCCGCCGCTGTGACACTGTTACCGGCCTTGTTATTACGAGCATATCAAAAACACATGCACGTGCACGTGCACTAATGAATGGGGGATTCCAGTGATTCGACATGTGTCATAAATATTAAATGGCGCCCTGCCCTTGGTTACCTTCGCTGCCGGCCGCAGCCGTGGCTGTTTAGCTTCTTACTTATTGACAGAGGTGACAGCAGGGGACGTTTCAAAGACGCCTGTTGACGGCTCGTGCACTTGTTTCTGCCTCTGTGGTGGGTGGAGCCACGAACGTGGAGGAAACGCTGAGTTTTTAATTCCTACATTTGCCCCTGTAGCAAATGTCACATGACGTGAACAGAGGGGTTGGTTTTCATGAAACAGAAGCGTTTAGCTCCTCATGGTCGGCCTTGTTTCCACCCCATCGTAGCATTGAAGTATTATTGTCTGTAGTGCGTTCCTCTAACTCCCAGTAAAAACGCCCATTAATTCCAGTCATGCATTTATGACCTTGAGAGCTCCGTTGTTGATCAGAATCCCAAGTAGAGGCTCGTCTGCGTCTCACCCATCAGCAGATCTGCGTCAGCACACTGAGCGGGTGAGACAGAGACAGAGAGAGCGGAGTTCCTCGGCGGTGTAAGAATCTAGCGATAGCAGTGAGCTAATTCTCTGAAGCCCGGCTCGAAGGCGATGGATATGAGAGGTGTTTTTGAAAAGCAGAAGGAGCACAGGTGCAGGGAGGCTGGAGGTGAAGGCAGGCGGTTATATCATGTCTCTGCAGCGGCAGATAAGACAGGATGTGAAGACGAGTTCTATTTCGTCGGCGAGTCTGGCCCTCAGACCTTTTCACCACAAAGAGCCCATTCATGAAAACAAGAATGGCCAAGGTAAGACTTTAAATGTGATTAAAGCTCGACAGTCGTCGCCCATCAGACGAGGACCTTGTGGGGATCAGGGCCCATTTGGAATAATGAGCATTACTGACCTTTTGACCCCAGCCGGATGAACAGAGCGTTCTGAGCGCTGCTAGCGTGTTCACTGAGTGGCGTGTGTGTGTGTGTGTGTGTGTGTGTGTGTGTGTGAGAGCGGCGTGACACAGGTGAGGGCAGTTCAACAGCAGCTCTGAGTGGAGGCAGGAGCTGTGCTGACACCGAGGAAGATTCCAGCTTTCAAAACTCACAAACAGACTTATTTCTAAACGCACAGGCTACCTTGAACCAGAGCACTCCACATTTTTCAGGTTTCCTGGTGAAATCGTGTGGTCGGAGTTTGATCGTCAGTTGTCACGAGGGTAAGAACTCGGTCCGTGTCCCATCCGCTGACATGGAGCATTCATCAGCTCCACAGGGAGACAGTGTTCGTTTCACCAGTCTGAAAAATGTTCTCAAACTTTTGAGGCGCAGGGTAACTCATTAGGCCGCGGTGGATTCTGAGCCCAGCTCACAACAGAGGCAGTGGCATCTCTAATGGATGACAGGGTCCGGAGCCGAGCCCCGTCCGTCTGGGGCAGAGGTCAGGGTGAGCGTGGGCCCAGGTCTTTATTCTTCCTTCAAAGGCCTCGGCCTCTGGAACACAGGGAAATGTGTTGTGCAGCGCGGACGACTCACTGTCTGCATGTGTTTCACATTTTAATCCGTGCACAGGAGGCAGTGATTCACAGTGGTTCACTGGGGTCGGAAAGCAAAGCGGTAAACAGACTTTGTTTGTTCCTGTTGTCGTTTATCAAAGCTGCTTGGCATCAGATGCTAGTCGTTACCAAATGGTGATTGTGTGGCTGCTGAAACCAGTTTATGTTTCCAATCCCAGTTCATCCCAGTTCATCGTGATCAATCAGCCGTGGAATATGAAATCTGTGTCAGCTGACTGAGTCTTACGTGTCACCTTTGACTGACGGTCAGTGAAGCTAACAAGCATTCAAGCCCCCAGCTCCGCCCACTCCCTGCAGCAGCCAAATGATGATGTCACTATTTCAGTGTCGGGGTGATTAAGGATTCTCTTTCTAGGGCAAGTTTGAATATAGAAAGGCGCCGGACCCCTGTTAGCCTGATCCAGCGATGCCAGTGGATATTTGCGTCAGTGTAGTTTGTATCTGTGAGTATCATGTACAGTGGAATCAATTAACTCTCTTTCCTTAAGCAGGGAATTCGCTGGAGGTTTCAAATGGACGACCATCTGCTTTTTTCTCCGACAGCCGTCAGTGCTAATCTGGTTAGCTCCCTGGCAGCAGGAGAGATCATTTACTTGGCAGCTCAAATTCGTCAATATGCTCCAACGAACGTGTGAAGGAGGGTGCTGATGAAAAGAGTATACATTCTGCAGATCCTTAAATAGTTCCACGCGGCGGTTTACGCTCGCCGCAGCTCCCCGTGATTCCTGTTTTTACAGATTCTCCTTTTTCTTTGTTTGTTCCAAACGCTGCTGAACGGTTTCCCCTCAGAAGCGGCGGCTCCCTGTTAATGTACGACGAGCCTTCACTTGTGAGGCAGGAGCGCGCTGCAGAGATTACTCGCCGCAGTGCAATGCACATCTCAGCTGTGGGAAATTTGTTTTGCTCGTCTGAGACCCCCCCCCGCCGGTCGTCCTAACGCCTCCCTAACCAGACGCGGTGTTTGTTCTAGATCCCGTATAAACACTCCCCCACATCTCTCACGGCCGCGAGGCCGGAGCTGTAAAATGCTCAGATTGATAGAGCAATGTTCAACTCCCCCCGAGTCAGAAGGCCGGCCTCCTGCGGCGCCCCTGCATCACGCGTGCCCTCCCGGTGACTTGGCACCGGAGATAAACTCTCCCCGACAACAATGCGTCACCGGTGGCAGCAGCGATGGGGCCCTCCTTTATTGCCGGAGCACCGATGTTGAACAATTAACGGCTCGCTGTCGTCCCACGGCACAAAATACTAGAATGGCCAGGTAAGCGCAGTCTTTCACTCTCCCCTCGCTCGCCCGGCCCCTCCCACCCCCAGACCCCGTCCCCCAGGCCTCGCTGCGCTCTGTTCTATAAATTGCCAGCAGCACGAGGAGGCAGATACAAATAAAGGTGATTTAGCCCAAAGAGGAGCTGAGCGATGGCTCTCATTAGTCCAGAGAGGAGACCAAAGTCGAGGTTGAACTGAGAGGGATTCCTGGCCATTAGCGCCCCGGCAGCGGCTGTATTGATAGCTTTTTAATAAGTCGCCGCATTAATGCTTAGCATGAGTGAGCGGCTTTATGGCGATGGGGAAAGGCAGAGGAAGTCTCCGATGGGTTTTCCGTCAAGCTCGGCCCCGGCTCCTGAGCAGGTCGACGATCCCTCCGCCGCCTCTGTGCTCTGCGTGTGTGGGAAATTAGGGAGGGCGGCTCTTTTTCAGCCGTGGTGAAAATGTGTAGGGATGTGTAGGGGGCGGTGTCAGTGATGAACGGCGCCGGAGGGACGTCTCCTGTGCGCGCACAAGTCTTCATTTCCTCCTGCTAATCAGTTGGACTAATTCTTCCCTGTTCCATTTTTAACCTTACAGTGTCACAGCCTCCAGTCGCTCTAATTGAAATATTAGCAGCCAGTTAAGTAAATTAAGACAATTTAATCAGTCCCCTCCTCGCGCCGCGCCCGTCTTTGCTTTTTTTGTCCCGTTCCCATGCGACAGCGTGATCTTTCTATTAAACAGAGAAGTTCAATTGAAATGGTCTTTTTTTAAACTCGGTCTCCGTCGCTGCGACGCAGATTAACCTTGTTCGAGCGTGAACTTTGCCAAAGGGTGGCAAAGTCTGCCAGCAACTTCCCTCCCCCGCTCGCTCACCAGCCACCAGAGTCGGGTCCGAGGCGCCAGGCACGCCGAGGCTGTCCAACCAAGTCCCAGCGGCGGCTGGTCTCCCTCGAAAAGCACAGAATTCTGTCTTCACTTTCTATGGATTTTGAAACTTGCAGTAATTTTCGGAATTCAAATTGGTCTCACTGGGGCTGAAAGCATCACTCCAGTCCAGGAATGTTTGGATAATCAGCCTTTGGGTGTTTGATGAACAACTCTTAACGAACTTTCTTGGTTTCTCATCCACACTTGGCTCAAATAAGAATGATAAACACAGTGAGTTCAATCAGGCACAACCATCAGGGGGGCATGCAGGGGTGGGGGAAGGGGGGTCCTCGCCCCAGCCCCTGAAGTCAGTGGTCTTTTTTAAAATTTAATAAATAGTTCAAATCAGTTGCTGAATCAGGAACTGTCCCATAATTGGCCCCTGTGTGTAATCAGTGAAACTCTATAGATCTGCTCCAGTACATGATTAATACGTCATTTAAATCCTGATAACGAGGTGGTGGCGTGGACTGTATTGACACCGGAGATCAAACTTTGACGGATCCACACTGATTCTGGTGTAATGGGCCAAACGGACCGATGAGCTCCGACTCCTGGTGGGCCGTCATTTAAAAGCGAGCACTGAAGCTCTGAGGGCAGGTTTCTCTTTCTTTAAATGCCTGCCGGCCTTGGTTTATGCTGCTGAAGACTTTAATTCATGGTATCTGATTAGTTCCCCTCGAAGTTAAACTCTTGAACTGATTCATTTTGATCAGGCACATGGAAATTTGCCGCTACCTTGGGTGGCTGATCTGGCATTCACAGAGTGTGTTCAAGGTGTCAATATTATTACGCTCACAGCTTCAATTCAAACCTCCTTTTTTCCCTGCTCTGAAATTGTCTGTATTTTCCAGCCTGCGTCTCGTGATTCAGCCCTCGCACGTCGACCGGGGTCCAAACGCACACAGCACTGGCACATCACAACAGTGACTCAAGGCTGGGCCGCACTCAAAGCAAAATATTCTTATGATGGCTGTCGTCAAACCGTGTTTGAAGGCAAAAGTACTTATACCCGTTCCAAAAACCACTTTCAAAAGTGAAGGGGGAAAATGGCATCGTCTGAATCCCCGAAAATCTGCGTGTGGATGCAGATTTTCAGGACCCAGCTTCAGTCGCACTGCTTCTCACTTTCTGCAACATTTTATGCTCGTATAAAAACCAGACTGTTATTAAATAACATTTTAAATACGGGTGCACGCAGCCTGCAGGTGCTGTGAACCTCTTCGCTTTAATCAGGCGTCACAGACGTGCCGCTGCCTCTTCCCTTCGTGTTCAGGAGGTTTTCTGCGGTAACAAATAAACATCTTGTAATATTAAGTGAAAATGAAATCCTTTGTCCGGGTCCACTCTGACATTTCTCTTCTCAGCACGTAACTCCTCCTTTCTACAAATTTCATGGAAATCCGTTGTTGTTTTTCAAATCTGGCTAATAAACAAACCAGCCGGGGCCAAAACACGACCTCCTGAAACATTCCTTTTGCAAAATAACAGCATCGACTTTGTAATTAGATTTGTTTTTCGCTTCTCGGTGCCTCCCTCGGCGCTCGGTGTCATAAGTAATAACGCTGCCGATATGTGCCCGACGGGAACGCAGAGGCTCTGCAGTCTGATCACATGACGCCGCTGACAGGTGAAGCGTTTGTCATAACGACGTCTGAGGAGACGTTAGCAGACGTTTTTGGCGCAGTGAGGGTTCATCTATATGAGGCCTCATTAGCAGCCGGAGCACACGAACGCACCGTGCTTCTAAACGGTTTTCAATACATTTCCTCTTGATCCTCACGTGCACCCGAGACGACGGCTCTCGCACATCGAATGAGACATTGTGCTTTAACTTTTCATCACTTTTTTGCCACCAGCTGTTGTCAGTGATTGATATTTAAATGGTTTGTTAATCACTTCAGCAGCACAGGTTTAGCTGTGCGTCGACGCTGCAAGAAAACCCTTGTTTACTTGTTTACTTCTCTCCTTACGACTCCGTGGCCACGGGGAGTTCCTCAGGGCACCTATCAGCATCACCGCGCTCCGCCCAGTTCATCCTGGACAATGGCCACCAACAGTAAAACGTTTGATTCCATTCCATTACTTTTAATTTACATTTGGTTTGGAAGGAGTCGCTCTTCATCCGGGGTCCTTGCTGCCACGTATGAGGTGTGCACGTCAAACGAACGCTCTGTGACATTCATCCTCTGACCCGGGCCGTTCTGAGCGCCATGACCCCTGGTGACCCCGGACGTGTGGCTAAACAAACCGTGACTGCAGCATATAATTTCATTAGCGCGCCCGTCGACGTTTCGCCATCACACATCAAGCAGTAGTTTTGATGGCACCTTCGATTCACCCCCGGCAGATAATTGCGTTTACGTTCGTGCCTCTTACAGTGAAGCACAGCAAGAAAGTCGAGCAAAAATTGAGGCGAAGCAATCAGCTGATAAATCTTTCTTTTTTCAGTTTCCCTATCTGACACGGAGGCCTGATAACCACCGCCACCCCCCCCTCCCCCTCTTCTCTTGCCCTTCACATCTGTGTGTCTGCACAGCAGCGATAAGCAAATCAATATCCTGTCACTTCTCATTTTTACTTGCCCAATTCTGCTCTCTGCACTCGCCACAAGGTGACGAGCTCCCGCCTCCCGGGCCGGACCGGACAATGTCAGCTTCCTCTTTGTAGCATCTGTGAAAGACACACCCCCGTCAGCGCACGCTCGGCTCGTTGGATGAAATTCCAGGAGAGTGCTCTGGGGGGCTCTGACATCACGGGCTTTAGTTTAATTTAAGAATTCATTCAAACTGATCACGCCAAGATAATGAAAAGAAGGGTTGTTCAGCACGCGTTCCCGTCCCAACCTCTCGCTGTCGTCGTTTGAGATCTTCTTCTTTGGCTTTGATGAGTTTGAATCGTCAGATTCTGCGTCGGTGCTGAAAGCTCACAGGAGATAAAGACTCGCTGCTTAATGCCCCGAATATTAGACAAAATGGCTGAGCCACCGAGGAGCTGCGCATCTGAAATCACTAAAAGCTTCAGTCGCTCCCCGGGCTTCGACGCCGGCGCGGGAATAATCGTACATTTATTGGCAACAAAAGATTGAAGGAAAGTTTGGGTGCACGTGCCTCCAGAACTGAGCGCGAGGTTCCAGCGAAGCCGAGGTTTCACAAAGTTTCAGGCCTCATCAGAGCTGCTGAATAACGGACGCTCGGTTATAGAACCTTCCCCCAGACGATGAGCTCGCTCTCTCTCTCTCTCTCTCTCTCTCGCTCTCTGGTTTTCAGAGTTTGACGGACACGTGTCACATCCAGATGCAGCCAAACACAGAAATAATTGAAAGCCGACTCCGGCCTGATCTTTTCGGGGGGCTCCCGACGCTCACTGGGAGGAGGTTGAAATTAATTTGGCTGCAGCCACTCAGGCTTTTTATTCACACTTTTCTTGTCTGAGGGCAGCGGAGAAGAAGACGTGTTTAAATATTCAGCGCCTGAGGCAATGTCAAATAACAGCGGCCCCTGATAAGATTTTCAAGGCTTGCCACAGAAATTAGCGCCTTAAACAATGATTTCTTGGAAATATTTATTGGGGCTTTGGGTGTGAGAGGCGTGAGGTGTCACTCCATCACATCCTTCACACGCAGCCACAGAGCGGCCAGAATGAAACCTGCACATTAATCATTTCTGTCGAATGTGCGGCGTCCAGATTCCGTCTTATCTCCAGCGGGACACTCGTGTCCTGTGTTGGGTAAATAACCTCCAGTGTCTGAGCGGGCCGGGCCAGACGCGACCTCGCGGGCCTCGTGTCTGGGGCCGTGGGCGAATTGGAAGCGACAGCCGTGCATAATCACCTGCACCTTCCGCTGGGGGGGGGGGCTCTGGCTGACCAGGGAACAGCCCCGAAGGCCCCATTAGACTCTAATCCTGAACAGGGTTCCAAGCCCCGACGTCTCCTGCCAGAGAGATGTGGAGCCCGCGCTGCAGGGGCGGAAATATAACACGAGTGAGACAATGAGGTCTGTTTTGCTCCACTGTCAGATAAACACGGAATCACGATTCATGACGAACTGACTCAGTCTTTCAGGAGCCTTGAATAATGCAGTTGCTCCTTGTGTTCGCGGAAGTGTCCCCACGGGACGTCCCCCATCAATTAACGTCTGTCTCTGCGAACGCTAGAGCTGAAAAGAGTCGAGGCACATGTCTGATATAGATTTAATAATAATAATAATAATAATAACCCTAATTATCTCCACACTGAGTGATGTTTAAATATGATTTCATATTCATATGTGAACTTGAATCCATTTGACTCGAGGATGTTTCCTCGGACAATCGCGGCATCAGATGATTTTCATGCGGCGACGCCCCCTCGCCGGCGTCTTCCACACGCCCCTGGTTTTTATGAGCAATCCCACACACGGTCAGCTGTGCTCCTGCCCATGAAACTATCTGAGGTTCCTGCACGGTGATTAAAGTCAGAGCGGCCGTGTCAGCATAAAGTGACACGGACTGGCACACAGCACGAGCATGAGCACGTGCACGAGCATCCCGCTGAATAAATAACACCCAGCCTCCTCTGTCCTTGAGACAAGTGGTGAGGATGTATTTTTACTGGAGATGCCAGCGGTGAAGTTTACAGCTCAGGTTAGGGAATTTGTACGGGAAGAAGAGAGAGTGTGTGTGTGTGTGTGTGTGTGTGGGCAGAGTGGAGTTTACTGTGTGTGTCGAGGGGAGTTCAGCTAAAAGTGAGATGTGAGTGGGCGGCTGTCATCGCAGCCACACGGGGGTCACTCACACACACACACACACACACACAGGAAGTGGAACACGTCTTCTGTGTGCAGCAGAGACGGATCACCTGCTTCTGCGGTTGCATAACGCTGCCGACCACGCAGAGTCAAGACGCTGAGGTTAGAGGCCAGCCATGCCACCTGCAGCGGGCAGACATCTTTGCCGGATCGTGTTGGTAAGAAAGGAATCCACCCGTGGAGTGTTGGTCGTGTCGCCTTTGACTCTGATGCTCTGACATTAGCTGCTGATTTGTGACCTTGTCTTAGTCGAGCAACACACACACGTGCGCGGCGTTTCATTGTGTCCGTTCACCCACACACACCTTTTTACGCCCTCACATCATCAGGTTCCGACCCAAACTCCTGACTTTGTTCCATAAAGCCGCCGGCTGAACGTCTATAAATAGGCCGCGGGCGCAGCCTCAATTTGCCGCCCCCACACCCTCCTATAGCAATTATCCCCAGGTTTATTCCGGTTAGGCAGTCAAGCTCGGGGAATAGACGCCTTGGCCCGTGGAGCGGTGCTGAATGGAGAACACTGAGAGTCCTGAACGGCAGGAATCGCTCGGATCAAAAGGGAATGAGCCGAATAAGCTCATTTGTTCATTTCATCCTTGGTTTTGGAGAAAATGTCTTTGACACTTTCATCTCGATTCAACGTGATGACAGATCTCAGGTCGTGATCAGATCACGTGCGCGCGGACACCAGACCTGTGTCCACTGAATCCAAAAAAATCAAATCAAATCAAAAAATGTATAAAAATGAATAACCTTCTGATTTAACTGGAGTAAAATGGCCGCATTTCAGAAACATCTGCACGTGTAGTTTCAACTTTCACTGGAGAGGTTTCACCATCTTTAGGAACGTGATGTTTTCAGCCTTCATTCCACTGAAGGGATTGCTTCAGATTCTCCAGACGATGAACAGAGTAGATGGCCAAAGGTCAAAGGTCAAGGTCAGCGTGACCCTGGGGATCTTCAGGCTTTGATGCGTGTGTGTGTGATGCAGACTGGATCTGAACCAGGGCTCCACTGGACCGTGAGGCGGTAATTGTAGTTTACTTTTGAAATATTTTGTGCGTCTGCTTTTATTTTTGATGACAGCTTTGATGATACAACTCTTGCTCGTGTCTGTGGAGCCGCTGCCAGTCTTCTCCCCGCCGCAGGGCTTCTGTTGCTCTACCTCCACCTTAAAACACAATTGGGAAAAAAAAAAGGTTTTCTATTGGATTCAAGTCAAGTTCCAGTCTTGTGCGGGTCCCGGTCTGTTCTGTTTTATTTTGGTGGGACGTCTTCTGGCTCTTCTGGGTCGTTTTCATGCTGGAAAAGTGATGCTCTTTTCACTGTTCACCCTCCTGAGCGCGGGCGCTGTCGTGGCTCGCTCCCACCGGCCCGGCCTCAGTCCCATCTGATCCACACATTTTTATTATTCAGACTTCAGTCTGACGTTTGTGCTGCCGGTTTCCACCAGGCCCCTTTTTCTCTTTCGCCGTTTGGCGATCACCGGAGGTCGACTTCACCCCGCGCTCGGTGCAGAGCTAATTCGAACCCTTTAAAACAGTGGGCGGGTACAAAGGTCAAACCTGCTCCCCCACCTCCTCTTTCTCGCCCATTTCTCTCCCTTTAACCCAACAACTGAAGAACAAACCCACCGTGGCGCTGGTTCTGATCCAGGTTTGTGTCGTGTTTTTTTCCCACCTGCTCACTTTGGGACCGGTCTCAACCACGTCTGCGTCACACCAAACCCGACACGCACGTGGAGCAGAGCTCAGCCCTGTCATGGTGTACAAAAATAATCCACAAATCAGCCCTGAGGAATCCCATCCAGTGAGGCCCGGGCCTGAAGGAAGGCGTCCTGCAGCCACCGGGGACCGGGACAACATATGTTCTCTCCTCCCGCGCTGATTTAATTTAAGGTGCCGCTGATTTGCTCGTGGCGATGACGAACTCCCTGCACAAGGACGCGCGTGTGCTCCGGGGGCTGCTGGTT
Organism: Pseudorhombus dupliciocellatus; assembly: GCA_016785235.1. Classification (NCBI taxonomy): domain Eukaryota; kingdom Metazoa; phylum Chordata; class Actinopteri; order Pleuronectiformes; family Paralichthyidae; genus Pseudorhombus; species Pseudorhombus dupliciocellatus. Next base: position 1,995,339 of record JAFBJW010000129.1, on the reverse strand, counting down.
GTTTACCCGCACCGTGCAGCACATGATGAAACCAAGGATAAACACATGCTCGCCTTATTTCTCCACCAAATTAACCTGGATTCAGACAAACAGCAGCCTCAGAATCAAATATGAAAACAAAAAGATTCATCGCGGGTGGTGTTAGTGTTGGGTGTGTGTCAGCCTTCACGGGCCCCCTGAGGTCATTAGTCGCTTTTCAGGCGGCGGCGCTCAGGCAGTTTGAACTTGTCGAGTGTGAGACTCTGTGAATGTTAGCTCAGGTCACATAAACACGTATTAGAGCCAAGTGTGTTCACGTTTATGGAAACGTAGCTTAACGTCTGTTAGCCCTCAGCGCTTGTTGTTAAACTGTTCAGCAAATCGTGTCTTTAGTTTGTATTCAGCCTCTTCTCGCAGTAAAAAAAATTCAACTCTGAGGGCAAATTTCATCTTCTGAAAGAATTTAATCATATATCACGAGGCTGCAGATGACGGCGCCGGCGGTGGATGGCCTCAGGGTTAGCGCCGATTGTTCTCCTGGGACGGCGGAATATATTGAGGAAAAATATCCAAACTTAATGAAGTGACAGCGGAACGGTCCTGGGATGGCGATGGTTGGTAGCACAGTGCATTCTGGGACACACAAGTCACTTCCCGCGGCGCCCCTGCTTCAGATGTTTAATCTGGAACACGATGGATTCAAGAGTTCTTAGAGGAGCGGGGATCAGATGGTTGCGATCGGGTCGGTGGGTCCATGGCGAACGTCACTCGTCCTCTGGTCTCATCCCGTTTCTGCCGTCACAGCTCAGGGTCAGATTGATATGCTAATGTCCTCGCGGCCTGTGAACGAAAACACGCACTTGGTCCCTTTCACAAACCTGAATAACACAGAGACAAGTATCTGGAGTCGGCCAAGCTTTGTGGACTCGTTCTTCTCTCCAGGGTCCTCGTGGCTGCAGCTTGGAAACTCTTTGCAGATGTTTCCGACTCTTCAGAACTCCCAGTGCCGCAGTGAGTTCTGTTGAATCAGAGGAGCTGGCGGGGCTGAGGGAGGCGGAGGGCGAGCTGCGGGTGAAGACGAGGGGAGAGAGAGAGAGAGAGTGTGGCTTTGATATCCGCTCTGCTCCAGACTGACCTTCACCTGCTGCACGAGAAGCGAGCAGCGGAGACACGCGGTGGACGGACGGCTCCCCGAGCTGTCCTTTAGCCCTCGCTATAGCAACAGTCATAAAGCAGCGTTGTCGGGACGCCACAAAGTGACAGCGGGAAAAGCTCCTGCGGCCTGCGGCTGCACGCGCTTTAATGGCCGTAAAGAGAGGCTGCGGGGGGTCGTGTATAGAACCGTAAAGCGATGTGCACGTGCCGCGTCTTATCGTGGAATTGATGACAGTACGTAAAGCTTGAATTATTTCTGCGATCGCTCGGCTTCAAACCTTCTCTTCACGTCATCCGTAACAGCCATCGTTTATTTATTTTTATTTCCTGAATTTTCATCCAGATTACAAACGTCAGTGCCGGCGTTTCAAACACCAGGTTTCCCATTTCACGTGTGCGTGTGTATTTTCCAGCAGTACAAACCTCACTCCGCTGATAATCTCTCCTGAGAGCTTCTCCTCTCCAGCGCTGCAATGTGAACATGGGCCTCGCAGCTGCCCGTACAGCCGCTGGTTCCTCTTCCTGAAATATTCATGGCGGGGTGAGCGGCGGCCGGGGCGGCGCCGTGGGGATCTGATCCACCTGTGGGGGAGAGGATGGCGCTGGAACAGCCAGACCTCGATCAAACCCATGAAGTGGCGGAGCCGCAGCCCCCTGGGAGACGTGTTTTAGGTTTACAAAAGTCAGGCTGAGACAGTTCTACGAGGATTCATTAATACAGTATATTACTGAGATTAAATATTTCATGGGGACTATTTACAGCTGCCTGCAGACTCTTTTTTTTTTATCACAGCACAGGCACGTGCACGCCTCGCCTTCTGAGCTCTAACTGGATGTGTGTGTGTGTGTGTGTGCGTGTGTGTTGCCAGACAACTGGCATCAGTTGTTCATGGGTTTAATGGACGTTTAATTAGAGACGCTCATCGTTCAACTATTTCCTCAAAATAAAAGAAATAGTTTGATTTATTTTATATTATAGATTTATTTTCAGGAGTCACACACTTTGCTTTATGTTCAACTCAGAAGTTACAAAATTGAAATATATTTTATATTTTATATTTAATATTTAGGTTTTAATTGGCATATCGTTTAAAAAGTGTTTTCTAAGGGGCGTGCAGTGATTTAATTTGACTCATTTCAGTCCAGTAGAAAACATGAACAGTGCACGGTGGCTTTATTACGGGAGTGCAGTCACCTTGACACGCAGTCACAGGCCGCCGTGAGCCTCTAATGAGCACGAGCAGTCACGCCGGGCCCGGCCGTAAAGGTAATGGGCGGGTGTGTGCAGGTATTAAACGAGGGCGAACGCGGGAAACTTTTCCCCGTTTTTACCGCCGCCGCCGCCGCTGCAGGTCTGGGAGGCTGCTCGGTGAACGGCCCCTCTCAGGGAGACGCAGTGAATGAAGTGTGGCGTGTTTGCGGTTGCGTCGGCTAATTAAGACTCGGAACGGAGAGAGAGGAAAATAAAGAGTGCAAAAACAAGCGAGAGGGAGAGAGAGCTCTACGTCTGTTTCCATTTTGAATTCATCTGCAGCAACGAAATCACAGTTGACTCCTCCACTCGAGTGGGAAAGTAAACCGATATGAAGGAGGAAAAAAAGAAAACAACGAGAGCAAAGCTTTGAAAGCGGGATGCAGTTCTCTTCATTAATCGCTCGCCGTTCGTTCCCTTTGAACCCGCGCACCCTTTGAGCTGTCTTTGATTAACGTGTTTTCATCAGACGCACGGCTGATCGTACCTGACAGTCATTATCGCGACGCCGTCTTTCCTTTTGTGTCCAGCGACAGTCCTTGGAGCGCTGGGCGCCGCGCAGACGCTTTCTCCCGCCTGACCCCGGCGGACTGAGCCCACCGAGTGATTTAATAATAATTCAAAAATAAAATAAAAAAAAGAGGCAAATTTGTGGCTCCATTAAAACGTGTACAGACAGGATCAACAACTTAAATAAGTGAACTATTAATTTTAATAAATGATGGTTGGCCTCTGAACTGGCACTAAAACGCCGCCGCTTCCCTGAAATCATCCCGGTTATCTTTAATATCCCCTGCGGATATTGATTATGAGAAGTCACTTTTTCACATTAGCATGTCGTCTTAATAGCCTGCTAATGAAGATACATGCGGCAGATTCCTTTTTGTTTAATAGGACACATGTCAGGCTTCACTCGCCTGCGGAAGCGGCACTAAAACTCTGGAGCGAGCCGAGTCCAAGTCTTAAAACTGTAACAAACTGCACTAAAAAGGCAGGGCGGGAGGGCGGGGGGGCGGTTGCCACAGGCGAAGGTAAAGCGGGAGAAAGATAAGTATGGAGGGAAGGAGCGGGAAGGGAGACGTAGGGGTGTCAAGACAGAATTACTCCTCATTACGCTGCAGAAGGAAGCCAGTAAATCAAACGCCGCCGCAGCCTTTCCGCAACTTTCCCCCGTCATCAGTCAAAACCAGGCTTTGTGTTCGGGTGCACGACTGCCTCCAGACCTGTAATAATAGAAACACGTCCCAGTGCGCCGTGTTCAACAAGGTCGCCTCCTGTGTCTCCAGCTGGGCCGCGGCGTCCTGTGGGCCCCACACCTCTGGGGAGGGCAGGCCCCGTGTCTGTTTCACGGTCAACAGAAGGTCGATTTGCCGTATTGATGCCCGATTTTCCAAAGTCACCCAAGTGTTGCTGGGAGGGTTGATGCCTGGCCGGCCCCCCCCCCACACACACACACACGCACACACGCACACGCCATCAGCTGTGCAGGTGATGCCATCTTTCCACAAATGGCACGTCGCGGCACCTTGACATTGTCGTGGTGGCGGGGTGAAAAACGATGTCGCACTTCATTAGGTCCCTGCTGGTGGAGAGCTGCTCGTCCCATTAGACGCCGCGGCGTGTCGCACCGTGTTACTGCAAGGCCCATTGCCATTTATTTCACAATCGGCCAGATGAAACGGCTGATATTAACAATCTGCTCCTTGATGTGTTTCTCTCTCCCTCGCTCCCCCTCTCTCTTCTGCGGCGCCGTCCCCGGCTGCCAACTCCTGGCATTAGCGAGTCAAAATTTTAAGAAACATTTGTTATGTTGGGTCACGTTTCAGGACGCAATAAATGGAGGGAATCGTGTTGACGAGTCATTTGAATCATCAGCTCCATTTGTTATTTACAATTGACAATTAATGGCTCTCTCCCTGCCAGCTGCCAATTACTCTTCAGCCCACCTTGCTGACCTCCTGGCAGGGAGGGAGGATGGGGAACGAGACGAGCACAATCCCTCTGAGATGTGAAACATCCCGGCCATCTGCCGGGAGAGAGAGAGGCAGGAAGCGTGTAAGAGTTGCAGAGAGCGAGCGAGGGGGCAGAGAATAGAAGAGAGAGAGAAGAAAAGAAAAAATAGAAATGAAAGCAGAGCAAGGATAAAGTGATAAGAGAAAGGAGGACAAACCAAATGACCTGATTTTTAGGGGACGGGTTTGACCTTTTGGCAAACTGACTCAGTGCAGAGTTTCTGACAGGAGCGCGTCACAATGACAACAACAGGAGTGACCCATGCTGCTGAGGAGCATCTCACGGGTCGTCTGTGAAAGAGACGCTAATCACAATCACACTAGTGTGAAAATGATGTATCTGATACTTCTCTTAGCAGGAATTCTATCGTTATATCATTACTGTTGAATATACCTCAAAGATACATGTATTTATTGTAATAACTGCAAACTGCATCCTATTACATTTAAAGTTGTGTTTATCTTAAATGGTGTGATCCGTATCACTGTTCACCACGTATACATCTATTCCTGTCTGTCTCCTTCTCGTGTTAATACTTGTCTTCCTGTGGACAGAGAACTGACTGAAAACTATAAGCAGATCTTTTTGATGGAAACCCCCCGGAATGTTTCCAGTGTGCCCACATAGAGACAGAGAAACAAGGAGGAAGTGCGAGGGATGACATTATGGGATGTGGAATTGCAATTTGCCACAGCGGGCACCTCGACACATACAAATGACAGAGGGAACTAAAATTCCAATCCCTTAGAGTCCCCTCGCCGGAGGGGAGCGCTTTGTAAAAGGAACATGACATAACCAACCTTGCAAATGTGTCTGATGGCTTTGTTATGGAGGGACTGAGCAGCGGGCATGTCGAGGAGTCGCCGTATTTACCAGCGCCAGCCGGGCTCCTCGGCCTCTGTGGGAGCGCTGATGTTTGGGCCAGAAATGAGCACGTCGATGTGGCAGGTCGCAATGTTTCATGATGCAATGTTCTCTCTGAGCTTCGCTCACGACAACAAAGGCCCATCAGGCCAGAGACTGAAGGTTCAGATCTGAAGAACCACAAATGACCTTGGAAAACATACAAGCGCCACGTGACCGTTGGCCTTTGAAATGTGCCCTTGATGAATTTAAAGTTAAATAATGAAGTGTGTGAAGGTATGGTGGGCTGTGACGCAGGTCATGTGACATTAAACCTTTCGACTGTTATTTCTGTATTGCTGCAGCTGTCGCTGGGGGGGGGCGGGGGGGTGTCTGAATAACTACTGCTGGACTTCCTTTTGAGTCCTTTGACTAGCCGCCATGGCCAAACATTACAGCGTCTAACCTGTCAATGACATAGCACGGATTGCTATTGATTGGCACAGTTATTGCTACTGGCTAAATTCATTACAGGATCGACCAAGGCTGCCGAAGACGGGCACTGGGCTTTGAGCGTCTCAAAGCACCAGAAAGGTTACAGGGAAAAAAGTGAGAGAAATGAAGAGTTTCAAGGCTCAGAGCCGAGTTAAAGGAACAATAAAGGAAGGAAGTCATGTCGGTATCAAGTCAAATCATCTCGGGGGGTCACCGACCAAACAGGACGTCTCCCCGGCCGCTTCACTGGAGCTTTGTCTTCTTTATGTGCTCGTGGCTCCTCTAAATACTTTCACTAATGGAGCGACTCATTCAAGGCCTTTTTTAAAATCATGTGGAATAGAACAGTTCTTTATGATGCTGCAGAAACAAGAGAACATCTGACGTACAGAAAACTATGGCATGAAATAAATAAAAATAAAAAACCAGTGTCAGTGCACATGGTACACAGAATACAGCCCTTCAGAATAAAAGAAGGCCAGAAGTGCTTATTTAGCATATGCACCAGATGAATAAAACATGTGTTTCTGTGCATTCACATCAAATTATTTTATAATAATATGTGCATCTGAGCGGGATTTTGCACGTGCACGTGCACATGTGCAAAGCCACTGAGAAGAAGAGGAGAGCGCTGACTGCTTCCTTGTCATAGTTGGCATCTGGCGTTAGCTAGCGAGCTAAGGCACTGAGGCAGGGCTTGAAGGCGATGGATATGAGAGGGCTGTTAAAAAAAGAAGAAGGGGCCCAGGTGCAGGAAGGAGATGGTGGAGGAAAAGGGATTTCATGTTTCCGTAGCAGCAAGCGAGTCAAGACATGAAACTGCCTCGTGCACGGGTTCAAGTTGCCAGACTGGGCTGCGATTCAGGCTGCGTCGGGGCGTGAAGAGAAGAGCGAGAGGATGCAAGGAGTAGCTCTACAGAATGGAATGATGATTGGCTCTTGTGTTGGAGAATAATTTGTTGGTGTGTTCCAGCAAGTTTAAATAAGAAATTTAAAATGAACATTTTATTATCATTAATTTCTCGTGGCATCGGGGCTGAGACCCAGCGGCTCTCGTTGTCTGCAGGAGAGTGTGGAGGAGGAGGTGAAGGAGCGAGGAGTGTTTGTTATCGGTCGAATGTTTCACAGTTCAAAAAGAGCATCTGACACCTTCAATTGGAAGAAGCGAAGATAAGACCGGCGTTGGCACATTTTCAGAAGCGAACGAAGCGAACAGCTACACACAACTACACACAACTATTCATGTTATTATGCATTTTTTATATTTCTTACTTTAATAAATGAGATTGTAATTGTAGTTCACAGAACCCCCCCCCCCCCCCACCCCCCCCCCCCCCCGCCATGTTGCTTCTGTGGAATAGAGAAACGTGGCCAAACAGTTTGTCAAACGAAAGCAGAGACACAGCCATCCCCACGTCTAATCTGCTGCTTGATATTGATAGATATAAACCCTCTCCTGGACTTCATTTGCTCTTCTCCCCATTAATCCACCACCAGGCATTCTCCATCCAGGGGCTTAGGAGGTCTCTATTCTTTCCTTCCGAGCTGGAGATTGGGAACACCATAGGGGGCCGGCACATCCTGTGGAATACCAATTGGCCACTCCAGGGGGGGTGGGTAGGATGAAGGATCTTGATTATAGATTTTGTTTGAAACCTTTTTTTTTTTTTACATACGTCCTCTTTCCATTCACAGACAGAGGCTGAAGGAGAAAGGGGAGCAGTAGAGAAGTACTCGTGTTATTGTGGGTGTTTACTGGTCATAAACAGCAGACCCCGGCACAGGGATCTCAGGTTTTTCTTCCTTGGTTTACAAATTGCAAACCTGACAGCAAAAGTGCAGGCGGAGGAAGGAGTGAATTGCTTTTCTAAGATGATTTCACTCAGTTCTATACCGTGATTGGCCGTGTAGGTACGAGGTACATCAGCAGAGAGGAGTGAACAGGAGGAGGCGAGGAGGAGCTGGAATAGCTTCATTCATCATGAGGTTGCCTGCGATGCCTCGCCTGTGTGATGCTGCATGATCTGGGAGGGTGTAGTTGCAGGGCCGAAGCCCTCTGAGACAAAACTGTACAAACTGAGTTAGATCGTTACCGACTCTGAAATTCTGCCATTGAAACTCATGCATTTGTACCGACTTTGGTTGAATTTGTGCTTTAACGTTTTCTGTCTTGCGTAAACTCTCCGTCTCTTCTTCTGCCGCAGACAATGAAGATAAAAAGCCCAATTAGCCCGGTACAGAGAGGTCCGGGTCCCGCACACCTCTAGCATCACTTGAAAAGCTCAAATCAAGCCCAAGGCAGGTCTGCTTCAAGACTTGGACATCACAGGGTTTAATGGCTGTGTGATAAGCTGCTTTAAAAACACCAGCCTGTCTGTGTCTTTGCATTTGAAATTCCCCGGTGAACAACATATTCCCACTAGAGTCAGTCGATATCAGCATCTGATTAATATTTGACAAACATCAGTTCCTAGTTGAAAGTGCACCAAAAATGTTCTTGGTCTTGTTTTTGAACCCACATGTATACGGTTAAGGATAAATATAGACTCCTCTGATATTCCCGAGAACATCTGAAGATGATGATCTGAAATACTTCAAGGAGAAAAAAAAAAAATCTGAAGTTGCAAGAATACTGTGTGGTAGTTGAAAAACCAACTCTTTGTCTGGTATCCGATAAGAAATATTTGCCCAGAGATGCAATCAGGCTGATAATCCGCCGTGTGGTTGGGCCCGGAGGTCGGGGGTGTGGGGGGGGGGATCGATGCCGATCGCTGGAGCTTCCCCTCCGTCAGCCAGTGAGCACGTTATCTTCTCTCGCCCTTCACTCAGTCACCCATTCACTCGCTCACCTGCCCACTCCGTCATGCACTGCAGCAAGTCACACCGCTCCTTCAAAACAGCAACACTGCCCCCTGCTGGCCGGAGCCGTCCGTCACCTGGACAGAACGACGTCCCACTTGAAAAACGACTGCGCCGAACAATGTCTGACGCCCACCTTGTCTGCCTGGTTTATAAATCTCCTTTTGGGGGAAAGAGAGAGTTTCCTTTAATGGAGGAAGGATGGCTGAGGGTGAAGGTTGACGTACTGTTCGCCGGCCTGACACGGCCGTATCCTCCACTGAATCACTGCCACTCACTCAGCTTATTACTGAGACACAGCCATTTCACAAGTGCCGGGGATCCGCAGTGAAACAGCGCCTGTGGGGGAGACGGGGCTGTGCCGGAGTCCCGGGGGGAGGGTAATTATCCGTTATGATCACTGGGAGACGACATGAGTCTGCGTGTGACAGCTTTTGTTATTTTGACCGCCGAGAAGAAGAGTCGAGGCGAGAATGGCTGATTAAAAGTGTGTCTGCCCTCCTTTTGTCTTTGGAGGGAGAAGTGTGCTGACACCCGGGTGGTTTCTAAGGATGTGCCTTGACAGTCGAGTGGGAGACAGAGCAGGGAGAGGGACGGACATGAGAGAAAAGACTGTCCTGAGGGGGTGTCGGCAAGATGTTTGAGGCCCCTCCAGCCCCGCCTCCCACACTTTGTTGCTTGGAGACATTTTCAGAAAATGCTAATGAGCAGGAAACGGAGGGACCGGCTGATCGGAGGAGCAGTTAGTCCAGCACAGAAGATGACTGCTGATCATTTAAAGGATGCACTTATTACAGTCGCAGTGATTCAAGTTGAGAGCGGATGCTGTCATCGGAGGGAGGGGCTCCGCCTCATCGTCACACACAAACATGGCCGACCTCCGACGCCGGCCGGTGGACGTGGTCCTGTCCCACGCGCAGCGTCCCGGGCCACTTGCTAATTGTTGTTAATCATTCACCGCGGCTCGTCGGGGGAAATGTTTAATTAGAGCACGAAATGTCAGCCTTTCCTCTGACAAAGGCATTAATGGGATTTGGATGTTCCCGGCTCGCTGTGAGTTCTGTTGACACTCTCGTGGTTCCATGACAAGTCACGGATTAGATTGAGGATGGTTTATTCATTTTCAGTGCACTTTATGGCCGCTTGTTCTCATCTCGGCTCTTAAAGCCTTTCTCTTGTTTATGCCCCCCACCCCCACCCCCACCCCCCTAAAAATAAACATGAAACACTGGATTTGAAGCGTGAAGAAAAAAGCTGATATAGAATATAACTCTGAGAGTTGGAGAGAATGAGAGGAAAAAAAAAACCTGTATCTCCAGAGCTGTGATGAATTCTCTGCGTGTGGGAGTCTCGGCACACTGGCCTCACCATTCCCATGTTAATAGCCCCAGAGTGTGGGGGGGGGGGTGTGAAAGGCTATACACTTTTTCATAAGAATAACTGATGATATATAAAACACAATCTTATTCAAAAATAACGAGACATCAAGTGCATGTGTGGGTGGCATCGCCAGCATTTAGAAAATGTTCATTTAATGAAGGAATCCGCTGAACTGATCTGAATCAAACTTAAAAACTATCGAATTCTAACCTGACTGACTCCTCCGGAGCTTTGACGCATCCTCTAACTTCTAACTGGTCCCAGACCTTCATTCTCTGGCTCCACAGACGGGCTCCGAGGACTCCGCAGTGCGTTAGCGCCGAGCGGCCGACAGGAGCAGTGAGCTACGAGCTGATGAACACAGGGAGGCATTTATCCGATGAAGAGACAGATATTTCCCTCAAGACTTGGTGAAATAAAAAATCGAGCATAAGGAAAAGTGAATATCGACGTTAATATTTAATATTTGTCTGACTCCACCGGGAAGTTGTCGACTCTCAGTGAGAGACTAACTCTCCTTCGAAACCTAAAACCAAAGTGGAACCAGTCCAAGCTTCCTCTGGTCCTATCTGAGGGTGGGGAGCAGAGATTTAGCCTCTCGAGGAATTGGAGCCCAAACCCAGAACTAGACACCGTCGTAGAGGTGGAGCCAACGTGTCCCAATACACTTTAAAATCAATGTGATGCACGTTTTTCTGGGTTCTGCAGGGTCAGAGAGCCACTTTGATCCTCCACAGCTTTTCTAATGGCTGTATTACTTGTAGTAGTGGTAGTAGTAGTCGTAGTACTTGTAGTAGCAGTAGTAGTAGAAGCAGTGGAGCGTTGTCTGTATTTCTATTGTGTATCAAAGTTACGTCATTGTGTGCTAATGCAGCAGCAAAAGGGAAACTGCTGAATGACGTTTGTGCTGCAGAATGGACCCAAGTCGTCCTGGGTTTCATGGTGAACGCGCTTGATAACACTGTTAGTGTTCTTGGTTTGATTTTCTGACAACACGGCCTGAGCGGATGAAATGAAGTTTGGCAGACGGATGTGAGATGTGCCAGGTCGACCTCCCAGCTGGGAGCTACGCTTCAGCGCAGCGCAACGCGGAGCGCGTTCGATTTTCAGCCGTGATAAAACTATGGCTCGTCAAAGTCACTGATATTGGTTGGTTCGTCTTCAGAGATCCAAAGAAGTGCATCGTCGTTTGGAGGCTGCAGGAGGTTCTGTCACTTCGGCTAACGACTGGAGCCGACTTGTTTAGAGCCAAAACAGAAGTTAGCCCTGTTTACCTGCGCTCTCCCCCTCTCATGCAGTTGTTACTTGCATATGCATGTATTCCTGCTGCTCCCATGTCCCGGGGTACGATGCCACTCTGATGCCGTCCTTTCACAGCGTTTACAACATTTGTTACGGCATTTTGACATCGGTGGGCCGGCCTCTGGGCGGTGCGGGGGCACTGCACAGCCCCCAGTTCCGCTTGTGTGTGTGTCCCTAATTCGGCAGCAGAGCCTGGGAGGCAGTGAGAGGTAGAGAGGAAAGCACCTTGCTCTCCCATGGTTTGGCTTTAGCGCCGCAACGTGAAGCTATTATCAGGCCGCGGCAATGGGGGTGAGGAAGGGGCCTCGGTAATAGTTTTTATAGGTTCACCACTGCCCTGTCTTTGCACCTGGCATTTATTACCCCCCGGGGGTGCAGCAAATGATTTTAAATTAATAAGCAGGATGGGAGGATGGGCTGCCGGTGATGGGGTGGAATGCCCTGAACGGATGCATGAATAACTCCCCATTCTGTTTCTCCGCTTTCATGTATACTCAGAGTAGCCACGTGGCCTCAGAAGAATGAGCACAGATGGGCAGAAAGCTATAGGAAACGATAAGCCAGCCTCCTCCAAAGTGTTTGGATCGAAAGGAGAAAGAAACTTGAATCCGTGGGTGTCTTTGTCAATTGGCTTGTTCACAAGTCATCAGCAAGTTGCCTCTAAAATACAAAGACCCAGCAGCTCAGCTTCTGCCCGGACCCCCGCGTCTTCCGTCTGTTTTAAGTCGTGCCCTGCCTGGCAGCAGCAGCCACTTGGTGCCGTTTGCTTGCTCATACTTAGAATTCATTTTTGGTTTGTGCCGCAGACGTGCAGGATGTTGCAGCTCTGGTCAGTTAACATGAACGAATCTTCATGCAACAATACCCGGCTCAGCCGGTAGCCGCCCTCCGTTGTCTCTGACTTCCACTGGCTGCTGCCCACTCCGGCGGCCGCTTCATTCCAGGTGTTGGGATGCGGGGAGTCAGAGGCCGGGTGGGAGGCTGAAGTAAACAGCATGTGTGCATGCATTTTTATACACCCTCAGTCATCGCGTATTCCGGCTGGCAAAATGCCTTGATAGCAGAAACATTTTACAATTCCTCCTACACACACACACACACACGCGGAGGCCGGCGAGCGCATGCAGGAAGGAACACAGTCGTCCATAAAGTCTCAAAGGAACATATTAGCATGGAGCACAACTGGTGCAAACATCACACTTGGAGTAGATGGAGTAGAATAAAGGCTCAGAGCTCAGAGCAAAGTGGGGAAACTTCCTGGATCTGCCCGTTCATCCAGATCCACTCTGAAATTGAATGGGCTCCTCCTTGCATCTTGCTCCACCCCTCCATAAAGCCTTATGGGAGCTGCTTCAGTAGTTTTTCAGTAATCCTGCTGAGTGACAGACGGACAAACAAACCGCAGTGAATACACATCAAGCGCTCGCCAGTCTCTGGACTGTCACAGGCCTCAGACTATTTCACTGTGAGTTCTCCAGAAGCAGAGCATCGTCTCATTAGATCGTTCATGATATTTCCTGCTCCAGTGTATAGAAGCTGAAGAAGTTAATTCCCTCAGAATTAATTGGTTTCCCAAACTTTTGGAGTCAGAGTCATTTCAATATTTTTAATCCATGTCAGAAAGAGAAATGTAGTGAACCATGTTGGAGGCCCTGTCGATCTTTACCAGCAGAGAACACACCAGGCACAATACTGCAGTTCTGTGTAGTACTTGCATGTGTCGTGGCTGCGTCAGTTAGCATCAGGCTGCTAACGGCCCTGCGAGGCTGTAACTCACGTCATGTCATCTAACCCACGCACAGGTGTCACCTGTGATGTGGGATAAAAATATGGGATGAAGATAAACTATAAATGTCTGAGGTAAAGGAAAGAAAAAAAGTCTCATGTTGATAAAAACATAGCAAGGCAGCGACAGCTCAGAATACTGATGACGCTCTTTAAATAATTCATCTGTCCTTTAAAGCCTGACAGTGTAATATCATCTCCAAAAGGTCAAGTAGCCACGACTGATACTTACCATTCACACTGTGTGCAGCAGGGAGGACACTGAGGCCGGCCGTGCACTCTATATATATATATATATATATATAATGATATAATAAAAAATGTAAAAAGTATATTTGGAGCGAAAGGAGACGCTCGCGTCTCCGCAGCAGTCATATACGGTAATAATCTCCCACAGTGCTGTCAATCGCACTCCATGTATCTGAACGTCTCCGGCCGCCTCCTGTGATTGTCAGACCGTAAATATCCAGCGCTGGCAGCAGTGAGATTCCAGCGTCAGTGCAACGCAGATTTCATCAGGCCCAGCGTCCTCCACTGGCTCCGTCAGAACCTCGCTTCACACCACATCTCTCCATTTTTCCAGCAATCCCTCACCTCTTCACTCGGCTCCGTCCATCAGGGCCTGACCTCCTCCAGCAACACGGCTTCACGTCTCAGGTCCTGGAGCTTGCCAGTCGTAAACTCTGATGAGTCTCGTGTCCTCGTCTTGCTCTGGACTTTCATCACTGCTGCCTGGAAGTGTGATCAGCTTCCCGTGAGGCCTCCCAGCGCGACAACGCGCCGTCTCATTCTTCTCTGCTTCTCTGTTCGTGGTATTATTATTTCCCTGATGCATCATTGGTTCCAATGCACTCAGTTTGCAAAAAACAGCACTTTTCAATACACTCATAAAAAAGGTCTACGTTTGCACGTAGCTGCTGTTTCAGGTAAACTCCTGTTTATTCATATGGACTCACCACACTGGGGTTAAAAAGCATTTGTTGCTAATTACATATGAATGCAGAGGAGACGCTGCTGATGACAGCGAACAGCAGCGAGCTCCCTGTGAGCAGGATACGAGCTGGCACAGCCCTCGCTGCTCCAGATCGGCCTGTCATGGCTCAGAATGGTAAGGATTTAATTGCGTGACTTCACTTTTACTCAGACCCGAACAGACGAAGCTGGCGAGGAGGAAGGAGGAAGGAGGAAGGAGGAAGGAGCAAAGGACGGCAGTCCAAACTAAACAGGTCGCCGAGACTGAGCCAGTATTAGAGAGTCCCAGATGTGGCTGAGCTGAGCTGTGACTCCGACGCAGGCGACGCTGCACTGAAGCGTTTCCAACTGAGGAAACTTCAGAGCCGTCAGATCAAGCACACAGAGATCTAAGAGCTATTATCAAAGCGTTTATTTAAGTTGCACGCCGTTGCTCTCCTCTGTTTTCTAGTATAAAAGTGTTCACACTGGTTGCACTGGTTCGCCCTGCAGGACGCTGCCAGCACTGATTCATTCTGCAGTGTGGCACTCAGTCAGACCAAGTCGCAGCACAATATTCCTCCAGCTGTACGTCACCAATAACCTTCGTCAGATGTGTGCCCCTCCCACGTGAGGCAGGTCACAGCGAGCAGGAAGCCAGCTCCAGATTAAGGGGCCTGGCCGCAGCGTCTCATCCCGTGCACCGGCGACACGAGGAGCGCGCACACACCTGCACGGCGGATGGATATTATGCAGCCTAGCGCTCGCTCGCACATCTGTTGAGGAAGAGACCGGATGATTTATTTATTAGCACCCAATTAAAACTTCAGGAACAAGAACACTTCAATGGGAATATAAATATCAAATAGAGTAAGCTCTGCTCGACTATTTAGCCATGCAATCTGGCTGCTGCGCCGCGGCTGAAAAGCTGCAGATCAGGAAATGGAAGTGGGAACGCTCAGATCTTTTGTGCAGCAAAAGAATCTTTTATTTCAATCATTTTCACCACCTCCTCTCCCCTTTCTTCTTTCTGGGCTGTAAGTGCGACTCCTCTCTCATCTTTCTTTTTTTGGTGGGGGGGGGGGGTTTTTTGGGGGGGGGGGGGGGGTCATTTTGATGGAATCTGCGACCACAGTCCAGGCCGATCAATGTGGCCCTGGCCAGGGGCTGGACAGCCTGGCTCTGTGGCATTTGTTAAGCTCACCAGGGAGTCAAGAGCACTATTGTTAGAGTGAGTATAGATTTGGGCACAGCTGAAAATGGACTGAAACGAATCAGACGTGAAGTCGCCGTAAGGTAACGACCGCGCTTTCTCCTCCGTGACTTTTATTTTTTCAAGTGGAATCGGTGGCGGCTTCCTCTGACACAGGGCTCACTTCCTCGAGCCTGCGACACTTTTAAAGACGAGGGTCTTCTCTCACACGTGATGTGAGACTCGTCACTTAATTAAAACAGATTGCTGTCAGAGGGAGGGGCTTCAGACGCGAGCGACGAACTCACGACAACACGCTCGGAAAAAAGCGCTCTTTCAATTATGTAACCTCTGTGACAAAGACCCCCCCCCCCCCACGCCCACGTGTGTGAGACATGATCAGTTGAGACTGACTGAACATTTCATATCTTGCACCTTCTCACACTGATCAGATTTAGCTAGAAAAGGAAATAGAACAGAGTTCAGCTCCTACGCACAAATGAACCAGAATCTACAGCATGTGACGATGGTTTTGGAATCAGAACACACTCGTCGAGGAAGAGCGTTCCATCGGTGTCAGAGAGAGACTTAAGGCACCAAACAGCAGCTCATCTGGACTTGAGTGCGTCCTTATTACCTCGGACATATGAGACGTGACGGTGATAAACTGGAATCCCGGTACGTCCCCAGTCCCCAGGGACGGGTCCACCCCGTCTGATCCTGTCTCTGCTCCCGCCACTCTCTCACCGAGGACAGACGCTCCGACGGAGACGAAGGTTGAAATAATAGTTGACGACACGCGCCAGTCTCACTTGTCTGTCTTCGAGGGGACGCGTCCAATCGCCGGGCCGTCCGTCTGAGACAGACCCTCTTTCGCCCACAGCCTTAAGAGGCGAGACGGGGCCGAGGCAGGTCGGGGGGGACTAGGTAAAGATTTGTCAGAGCCGAGCCAAGCTTGGGATGATTTATAGGGCTTATTTCTGAGAATGGTAAAGTGAAATTAATCACATTCCCACCTGACACGGCTGCTCAGCAGTGATAAATGACAAGCTGCCAGCAGAGACAGTGAGCCATCCATGAAGCGGCCGCCACACTGCTCCTGCCTCAGACAGCCTGACCCAGGGCGCTGCCTGGCCAGATGCCCCCCTCTGGACGGGCCGGCCAGGTGTACTGGGGCCAGTCCCCCCCCCCCCCTCCTGTACGGGGACTTAATGACTCGGGGACAGGCTGCCCAGCAGATGGAACGTGCAGGGAGCAGGGTCACAAAGTCAAATGTGGCTTCCAGATCAAAACCGCAGGAGGGGATTTTCTGTTTATTTAATTTGCCTCAAAGCTCTTCTGCCTTTTTGATAAGGATGTTTTTCATTATTCCATTCTTCCACTAAAGTGACAGGTTCATAACATTTCCGTGAGGAGCGATATGATCTATTTATACAGCCGTCTCCTCTATCAAATGCAATAATTCATGAATATGCAAAAGTATTTGGATTTTCTCTTGGAACGTCCAGTCAAAGGTAACTCACGACAACGTAAAACACGAGCGAGATCACAAGGCTTTGTGCTGTTTTCTTCGTGGTGCGGAAACATCTGAAACCGAAGAATAGAGGAGCGAGGTCGAGGTATTGAAGTTATTAAATGGGAGACGGCGAAGCCGTCAGTAGTTTGACAGATAAGTTACGGAGCTATCGTTATTCATTAAGGCAGCGGAGGACAGGAAGTGTTTTTGTTGACGTGCATGCTGATGAATTTTGAAAATAAATTAAAAAAAAAAAAACCAGAAGAGGGACGTCTACTGGATTTATATATGAAAGTCTCCCCGTTATTTTCCCGCTCTGCTACAGTGTCGCTTAGTTCTACCATTAAAAAAACAACCACACACGTTAAAATAAAAAAGGTAAAGTTCAGTGAGGATCCACACTTGGCATTTCTGAAGATATTTCTTTGATTCAGAGAATAATTGTGAAGTTATTGTTTTGTTCCTTGTTCCACAGTGTGATTTAACGCCATGTTTACATTCTAGAGGAGAGTGAATTCATTGAATATACACGTGGGAACAGGTCAGCTAATTTACAGGCGTGTATATTTCGGGCCTGTCGTTTTTCAATCAAACATCCTTCGTATCGCAGCGTTCATCCTGTTGCAGATAATCAATCTCAGGTAATTGCACGCCCACATGGGGCATCAGCCAGGAGTTATTTTTAAGATGATAAATAATATGCGAGCTTATTTTGATGTCTTTGTCATGTCATCATTTTGCAATAAGCAGGTTGAAAGCCTGAACGTTAGATTAGGTTTTATCTTCCGCTGAGTTATTTGCTGGAACCCCGTTCACACGGCGCAGCCTCACCTGGCCGCCGTGGTTTTGATCTCTCAGACTGAGCGGGAGCATCTGTGTGGCCTTGATTTAAATTCAGACGTGTTTTTTTATCCCCCTCCCCCACAGTGTGATGATTCTATTTGTTTGTCCTCATCGTTGCTGTCAGGTGAACCCTGGGCCCTGAGTTATCTCATGTCACTGAACATTAGGAGCAACGATTATTCACAGACACAGTTCAAGCTTTTGTTAAATATACAACATTTATCTGGGCATTCGGAGCGCGGAAAACAAATCCTCCCTCATTAATGTCAGCGGTGACATTGCAACATTGCTCGCGCCTATTATTTCCCATAAGTCAGGTGAAGCCATTTGTTGCCTCCAACGGTAACGCAGACATTAGTGGCCTGTGATTGAATGCCTGTGTTTCCCCTCTTGTTCTGTTCAGAGGTGCACGTGTGTGCATGAAAAATGACTCCCCCCCCCCCAAAAAAAAAAACTCCCCCAAAGCAGTCACCTGCAACATGGTTTCACTCTCTGCCATGAAAATAAATAATCTTCAGCCTTGACAGCCACATAATTAATCGTGATGTTTAGCGGGTCCATTTCAACGGACCCACTTAATCTAATTTTCTTTCCACTCTGCGATTTGTAAATTACTGCAAGATGACGGGCCATTTACCACTGTCTCCGCCACAGACAATGGCCATTTTTCTTCCTGTGTAATTCTTTCTGTTGCTCCCTTTACACAGAATTAGAAAAGAGTGTCCTCTTCTCTCTGCTCAGGCTCCATTAGACGTCAGCTGTTTCGCGTTACGACCACCCATCGGAAATGTCAGCGTCCACATTCCGCTCCCTGTTGAACATTTACAATACTCTGACATTTGAGGAGGACGAGTGAGCGTTACATCCAGTTTGTGAACATGCTGAGACGTGATAATCTTCCAGGTGTCGACAGATTTATTTCCGCTGGGTCACAGAGGATTGTCGATAAGAGATACTTCCTAGACTGAGAAGTACTGACAGTACTGCGGATAAGGTTTCACCATCTGTTAAATATCACTGCAAACATGTCTCGTCCCGGCTCCACCGGCCACGCAGCTCTGAGCTTTTAACAGTTTGTGAGGGTGAAGCAGCATAGCCAAAGCTAGCGCTGCCCCCCCCCCCCCCCCCCCCCCTAGCGCTGCCCCCCCCCCCCCCCATCTCTCTTCAGACAAACTTTCTCAAACCATCTTTTCCTGACACTTGTGATAATGTGGTGATGATGATGAAGTATTTTTGCTAGTTGTGAAACCAGTACTGAAGTAGAACTCAGCAAGACACTCCACATGCTTCACTTTGTTGCGGCCACATCTCCCGATCCTCTGAAATGACTTCATGTCCACATTTTTGCAGGTAATATTCAAACTTTCCTTGAAATATCACCAGTTCGACGTTAACATCTCGGGTACTTTTCTTTAAGTGGCCCTGGTACTCCATGGTATATGCAGCTTGGATGGGGACACGTGTGACTCCGACTCGCTGGTATTCACTTTGACTCGGCGCTGACATTCTAAGATCTCTGTGAAATGTTTTTATGAACAAAGTGAAAAGGTTCGAGGTCGGCATGATCACACTGCACTGCAGCTGTCACCTACTGCACGTCCTCGTGGGGACAGACGGAGGACGTGGACGCCAGAGAGAGATGATGCAGGATTCGAGCTTTCCTTCCTCTTGGGGCAGAATTAATGAGGCACAGCAGATTATTTGAACAAACCTCTGCCCCAGGGAGGGCGGGGGCCTGACCTGACCACCGCTCACCACGTCGGCGTGGTGGACTGTCACTCTAAACACGCCGCCGAAGACTGATGGAGCCTGACACACGCCACCAAGTCAGAGAAAATACAATTAGCAGGCTCGTTGGACGGGTCAGGAGGCGGCCATTTATTTAACCCGCTGGGCGACAGCCACCAGCTACAATCTCTCCTCCGATCTGTGTGTGTGTGTGTGTTTGGATCTGACCTTTCTAGGCCGTAGAAAGTGGAAAGTGCCATCGTGGGCCTGAGTGGATGCTTCGTCATCCTCAGGCACAAGTGGCCACATTCTCTCCCCACGTCAGGCTGATTATCCAAGATTGGTTTGTTCTCAGCCAAGAACGAGATCTACGACCACTCAGGGGCACTCGTGTGCACGTTTCAGAGCTGACATGATGCCACGGATTTAATTGGCATCAATTTTTAATTTTATTTATTTATTTTATTTTGCAATGACTTTTTTTGTTTCAGATTTAAGATTGAACCATTTCTTTCACCTGCCCCTCCCCTTCTACTAAATATATTGTAGATAATACTAATACTACTGAATGCATATAATTTTTGCAGCATTTCTTTCTCTTCACCTGATTTAATTTTGGCTTTGGGCTTTTTGTTGCCGTTTCCTGTGACATCACATCTGCCCGTGACCCTGCAGTCTCTATTAAGGGCCCTTTTATGGGCGTTAATGGGCGGTTACCTCTGCTAATCCCATGTTAATTAGACTCGCTCTCAGATTACGAGGAGATGCCGTTGAGCCATTTAAGAACACGGTGATGAATCTGACGTCAGGTCCTCTCTGATTCTTCCTTTCTTCAGAACAGCTTTAAAAAGAATCTCTTTCTTCAGAACTTGTTGTGAACGAGGCCCATTGATTGCACTCCGTGGCTCTCATATGATCCAGTGACAGCAAGAACAAAATTCATTTGTAAGACGTCCCTCAGAGACAGTGAGAGCAAGAGAGGAGGACGGAAAAGAGACAAAAGACACTATGAGGAGTGGTGGGGGGGGGGGGGTTGCTAAATAGGTTTCCAGTACAGCCATGGCAGCAGTGGCCACGATGAAAGTCAGGTATCGATTGGATGGAGCAAACTGTAAAAGCAGGTCCTGTCGAGCCGTGTGGCTTTTGTAAATGTTCAGCTATGATTTTATTTTCAATGACTCTATTTCAGGGTCTGAGCCAGTTACCACACCGGCCCACTTTACAGGAGAAGCATCTCAATAGAGCGCCGCTGCAGACAGGTTGGAAAGGCGATTCTGTGTGTGTGTGGGGGGGGGGGGCATTCACAGCAGACAGGCAATCAGACTGTGTCTCTCAGGGACGATGAAGCAGCCAAACAAAAGTCTGCTGAGGAGGAAACTTGAAGGAGGAAGTAAATTTGTCAGAGCTCCTCTCTCGCACTCGACAGCAGCAGCAATAAGCCCCTCCCACCCCTGTGCATCATCAAATCATCGTCAGAGACGCCTGAAATGGATTCATGCTGCTCGGATTCACAGCTCTTTAAAGTCTTAGCTGCTTATCTCCTTGAGATGTGAATTACACCTGATTTTAAAGCTAAACAAAGATGAATAACCCCCCCACAGTCAGGTTTGCTGCGTCAATGTACATATTGTTGTTCATACTTAGCCTTGTTCAGGCTCATTTTCACTTTCATGAAGTCACGCTCGGCGTGAACGTACAGAATATCCTGATTCAGCAGCAGTCGGCCCGAGGGCCAGGTTCTTGGTCTGACTCGAGAGCTCATCCTCACATTCACTTTCATACTTCAGACTATTTCTACATCACCCCCCTCCCCTCCTCCAGCTCACCCTGGGCCTCACTCCAAGGCGATATGTCCCTGCTCTCATGTTTTCTGTTGAGGTGACCTCAGCGCTCACGTCACCGCCTGTCTTTGCTTTATGCCTCTGATGATGATGATGCAATAACTCTGGGAACAACCATTCAGGACAATGAGCATCAGTGATAACCTTGTTTAGTTTTTTCTTCCTGGAGATGAATGAGTTACGGCTGCCAAGTCTCTATTGTTGTGGATTTTTAAGTTAATCACAGAGAAGAATAGAGCCATGAATCTTGGCTTATCTGTCGCTTGGATATATATTTTATTTTCTTTTGTAAATTCCTAATTACAAAAGTTAATTAGAAATAAAAAAAATAATAAACTCAACACATTTCTCTGCACTTGTTAAAAGAGCCATCAACTTATTTGACAAATTCAAATCTAGATATTTTGTTTTTTCCCATTGGGGGCGAGCCAGCGCTTGTTTATGTTTGGATACGGCCTCTGTGTTTTAATTAGTCACCGCTGTCTAATTTAAGCAGCTTGAGTTAATGCACTGTTGGTATTCGCTCTCCCGAATATGCAGAATGATTGACTCGCACAGATCGAAGTTATATTAACAGACTGTTTTACATGTCCCATGGTGCTCCTCTCGCAGCGGGGCTCTTAATCCGGCCCTTTAGGTGTCTACTTATGTGCTTTTATGGATGATGGAGCCAACGCTGAGCCCACGCCTGTGTTCCATTTGCTCTTCCTTCTTGGCCGCTGCAACACACGCTGCACACCGAGGCTTCGAGAGGCTTTTATTATTTATACGGGAGCAATGTTCATCTTAACGTGACCCTCTCCACTTTTTTGGACGCTCACCTGTTTGTTGCCATCCCGTCCTCTCTCTTCTAGCGGGCGGATGCTGCAGAGCAGTGTTAGCGTGCACGTATATATCTGCCTCCGCCGCAGCGTGATGCACAAACCACGGAGCTGCGTGCGTCTCTGGGTCAGGCCCCTCGCTCGCCATGCAGCCGGCTCCTTAAATGAATATTTGCACAGTATTGATTAGCGTTAGCCACACCGCGGCGTCTTTCATTTGCATGAGGCCGCTCATGGAAAAAAATAAAAGAAGAGAAAAGAGGATGCAAGAAAAAGACGATGGAATGCAGGTTGTGTAGCTGGTGGCAAAGACAAAAAAAATAGATCTATTTTCTCGCAACAGGGCTTCCCTTAATAATCCAACCATTATGTTGTGTTTCTTCGCTCACCGTCGGGCCTCAGATTGCCACGCTATGCAATCTGGCCCTCATCAGTGCAGCCGAGCAGACAGAGGGAGGACGCAGCGAGGCTGGCAGAGGCGTGAAGGGTTGCAGTGAATGGTTGGCCGGGCAGCTCGCTGTAGGGTACCTGAGAGATAATAATGTGTGGAGGCAAGCAGGAGTCATGTATGTCTAGCAAAAGAATAATTGCTACCCTTTCAAGAGCCATTTCTTAATTGGCCCGGCTATTGTGAAGGGGGAGCGTGGAGAGGAGACAAGTGTGAGAAAGACGGAGCGTAAGAGAGAGAGAGAGAGAGAGGACAGCATCTCCTGTGTGTGTGTGTGTGTGTGCGCAGTAGGTGCTGCGTTCTGTTCGACCCTCTCTCTAACACCGTTGCCCTGGGAGCAGTCGTCATGGAGCTGCTTTTCAACCAGAAGATATTTCGCAGGCGCACACGCAGACACACACACATTTAGAAATACTCATGGGCGCGTGCACGTGCCGCCATATTTGACAGACCTGTCACGATGTCAGGTTAACCCCGCGCCGCTCAGTAAACACGGCAGTTGGCGCTCTGCGGGCTTTTCTGGGCAAATTCTCCAAACTTTGCTTCTTTATTTTCGGGGGAGCTGATGACTCATTGAGGCTTCAGAATAAACCCTGGAATCTGATTTGCTTTGTGGAAAAGACACTTATCATAAACGACAGGCTGTGGCCCATGAATGATTCAGTTTTCAGGCCTGAGGTTAGAGGGCTCGAAATGCACGTCAAACCCAAACAGGAGCATCAACAAAAATCAAAGGGACAAAATGATCATGAGCCAAAGCATCAGATTTTATGTTCCTTCCTTTACAGGTTGCGATGTTAAAAACAGAACACCCTTAGTGTTGTTCTTGTAATGCCTCCTTCAGAGAACACAAACATGCAGTTTTCCATTTGAATACTGAACATTTTATTGACTTGCTAAACAGTGTGCCATATACTCACTATGGATAGCTCCTGTGTTGGGTGAGGCCAGTCAGGATCGGGCCGGTCTTTGAATCTGTGCCTCACAGATAAAGGCTGTCGAGGCGGCGCCGTCCCGTTTGAAAAGATTTTGGTCTGAACTTCAGGTCTGCCCGACTCATTGGAATTCTCGTCAACGGGCTCTTTATGAAGTCTTGTCATTCTCCCCCTGCTGTGATGAGAAAGAGGCCGCTGTGCCCTTGCTTAATTTCTCGAATTAATTTCTCCAGTTATCTCAACCTCACTTGGGATGTCCTAATCAGTGGCGAGTGGAGGGGTGACATGAAACAAGGGAGGAGAGAGAGAGCGATGTGCACTGATGACGAACCAACCAGACCAGTCTGAGCAGCCATGATCCCATGATGCAACAGAGAGTTAAAACAAATAGTTTAAAAGTCTTTCAACGTCCACCTACCCTTTCCCCCACAACACATATGAAAACGTCTTCTTCTCTCGCTCGCTCTCTTGCTGGCTGAGTAGCTGTTGACAGTTCCGTTTCAAACAGGTGGTCCCTGTTCGTACTGGGTCACACCATCCTAGCGGCGCCCCTGCTAACAGGTAAACAAGCTCTGTTGTTGTGGTTCCTCTCATCCTCTTATCTGCACCTTTCATTTCAGAGCTATTCTCCCCACCAACTCTCCCAAACCATTAAACCTCTGACGTGCCGCAGAAATAAACAAAGCAGCCCTTTCGTCTTCACCAGCCAGAGCGCGAGCACTTCAGAAGATAAAACTGCTGTTTAAGCCTCCTGCTAGCGAGCTAGCGTTGCTAGTCGGTCGCTGTCGCATGTCGCAGTCCTTCGTCCTCTTCAAGGGGCTAAATGAATGGTTTAATCCACCGTTCTCAGACGCCTCCACTGACGAGTGTGGAGATGGCACAAGAGCAGCTTCACGGTTGAGTGAATTCAGCGCACGTGGATGTGAAACGAAAAGACGCAGTTTGTGCCACTTCAACATGAAGCTTCTATTCATGCTAACAGAGGGGGCGCTAACAGGATGTTAGCTGTAACAACTGGTAGACTAAAAATCCACACGTGCACGTATGAATCTGTTCCAGCTCTGACTCCATTAAACAAGCGTGCCACAGCTGTATTTAAATTCAAATCCAACCTTGATCTCTGCCATGTAACCCTCACATGTGGAACGTACATGCAGCGTAACGTGCCCTGCAGCCACCCTCATGAATCATGTGCCGTCCCCACGTTGAAAAACACGAGCTCAATTCATGCAACGCCGCTCTGCCATTGGTCAGAGCCGGTCACAGAGGGAGGGACGTGGGGAGCTGTCACACCTGGAGGGAGGTGTGTGGATCCGCCGCGGCAGGCGTAGTCATGCTCTGTTTACTGTACGCCTGGGTTACTTTGCCGACCGCGCCGCAAGGACAAGGTTCGGCAGAATTCCGGCGTCCGGGGAGAGTGAAGGAGAAAGCTCAAGGTTTTGATTGAGTGCCCGTGGAGGTCCCATCAGATGTGGCTTAACGGAATAAAGGATTCATTTGAAGGAGGGTGAGAAAGATTACATACAGTTCTCACATCTATCCAAATCCCTTCCAAATCCCTCTACATCGCGTTTATCCAGCCACGTGCGGCGCAGGATACTCACTCCCGTCGGTCTTATCGCACGGCTGCCATGTCTCCGTTGTCTCGCCGAGGTTTAAGGTTTTATTCCGCAATATATTTAGTCCAACCTCAGCGACAGGTACTGCTGACGAAAAGTCTGATTGGCCGGCTCAGCGTGCACGTATACACGTGGACGCAGCGTGCGACGCCGCGGTGCAGCCTCCAGCATGTTCCCCTCTGTCCTCAGGGCACCTCATACCCATAATGCTGCAGTGCCTGTAGAGCACCCAGCAGCAGCATCTCTACATTCCCACTGACCATTTTCAACCCTGACGTGAGGAAGATTTGGTTGAGTCATGTGACTCGTGCTAAAACAGCTGCCGTGATCCGTGTGAGTAATATTTTTCATCCCAGTAAAAAAGAGAATGGAGCTGGTTGGGGGTTTTAGATCAGTGCAAGTCAAACTATTTGGGGCTGTTTCTGGCTGTGCACTTCTGAGCGCTCTGCAGCAGCTCGCCCACGCTCCCCGGCCTCATTAACGCCATTTATTCCACATTACACACCGATCATGTGGTCCAGGGAAAAATACAAATACAAATGTCACAATGAGATTTCCAAAGTTCCTAATGAGACAAAGTTTAATTCTGCAGCAGAGCGTGACGGGGGAACTCTCCCTGCAGTTTCCATCAACAGCTCTCAGAGCTCGCTCGCTGCGTCGGGCAGCAACAAAACGATTGATTGACCTCTGGCGATGCAGATGGCAGCGGGAGCCAAAAAGGTGTTGAAACCGCGTCAATAAGCTGAGAGCTTGCTCGGCTGCTCTGGATCTGGACTCTCCGTGGTGGGCGCGAGCGTTCGTTATCTGCCGGGACGTTTAAATAAAGGTTACGTTCAATTCAAATGAACACGACAATCAGAATCTCATCTCCTTTGAAATCTAGACAGCTTTGAATTGAAATGACGCTCCCAGGTGCTCGCACACGTGCACATAAGTGCATTATTGATGTGAGACTGGTGAAGGAAGGAGCCACAGAGACACACGTGACATCCGTTTTAAAAAGTAAAGCTGCAGTGTAACTAACTCAGAAAAAGAATATTTTCTGAGTTAGTTACACCACAGATTGCAAATGTGTAAAAACAGGGTTCAAGAAAATAAGAAGAGCTGCTGCTCTCACAGCTCTGCCCGACTGGGCTGTCAAAACACTACAGAGAACAAACATACACAGTAGTACACAGTACACGGTAGTACACAGTAACCAGTTTGCCCATTTACCAAAGAACGGCTGCTGAACTCGTGTACCATTAAAACTAATACTCTGATTCACAGCGTCCTTCCGTTCTCGAACGCTCCGCGTGCGTTTCGCGTGCGTTTCCACGTAGCTGCTAGCGTGTGGCGCTCGGTTTTCATCTCGCTGCTCACAAAGGAAGCGCGTCTGCCTGAAGGCGTCCGCTTCATTCGCTAACAATGGGTGCGCTTCACCGTTGGCCGACCAAACCTCAAATTATTTTATTTACTAAACACAAACGAACCTGTTTTGGTGCAGCTCTAGATCCCTGGTAGGCGTTTACTTCGATGTGAAAAGTGATGCGTTGTCATGTCTGGCGATGGGATGTTTGAAATGTTGGAGTGACAGTTTAACACAACCACAGCAACAATTCTCTTTGACTCTTTAGAACTCTAATATAAAGACACTTGAATCCTTCAGGTGAATTTCAGCGCAGTTCCATCTCTGACAGAAAAAAAGAAATCGTTGAGCTGTTGCCATGGCGAGCAGAAGGCATAATGGACCGAGCCTCACAATGGCTCTTTTTTGACTCTCATGTATGAGCATTGTACATCTCAAGGTTCTTTTTGTGGCAGTACAGGTCGGCGCTGCCTCCTCAGCCGCGCGGTGTTTATGTTTTATTCACCCGGACTTTGCAATTCACACGGCGGCGGCGGCGGCGTGTCGAGAAGCTCATTCCGCGGGAATGATAAACTACTGACGGTCCCCGCCGTAATCCTTCTAATTCTGCGCCCCGCGAGCAGCCGTGAGCAGAGGTTGTGTTTTGACAACCTCGGAGGCAGGCCCATCTGAGAGGAACTCGCCTCGCCGTGTAACCCAATCGAGCTCGGTGAATAATGCGTCTGCGCTCAACTAAAAAAAGGAGAATAAATAAATAAGCTGCTTGTGAGTAATAATCCCGACAGCGGGCGGCTTGAATTGAAATATCAAGCAGGTGAAATGGAGGGACGGCTGTGCGAGGGCGACTCCACGTTAACGGCGCCGTGGTCGAAATAAGGAAATCATTAGAGGTGATGAGACAGGCTGCATTTTTTAAAGGTCTGTAAAATTTACTGTTGTTTGAAAGGTCAGTGTCTGGTGCTGGCAGGCGGCTGGGAGATGTAAACGAGCCTTCTTATCAAATGTTAATGCTGGCAGACCCCCCGTCACGCTGCCGCCAGCGGGAACGTGTCTTTGAGGTCTCGCAGGTTCCATGGAAACAAGTCATTGCATTTACATGTTGGAAATGCAAGGAGCTAATTGCTTTTCATGGAACATCAAATGGCAGAACGGCTCTTTGTCGGCGCGCTCCTGGGAGGAGTCTGTGGGATCAGGCGGTTTTCGTCACCGTACGTGTCGCCGGGTTGTGGGCAGCGGACGCCGGCGTCCAGAGGAGAAGGGGAAACATGAGAGGAAGGGCTCAGGGTCACCTCAGGCGTAGCAAAGAATACCTGCAGAATGACACACGTCGCCCTGGACGAGCGTCTTTCACTCGTGGAAATTCAAATCGTTCTAAGGTGACGCCATCAGCTGATTCTCCTCTAACTGCCCACGCGACTCAGTAAATTCAGCCAGTGCGAATCTTGCTCCGCTGTGTTGTAAACATTATCAGAGCGATGGCGCCCATTACGGCGCCTGTTAAAATGACTTTGGGCCACGAGGAAGATGACACTTACTGTCTGTTTACCGGCTCAAGACTGATAACGTGATGTGACGGAAGCAGAGAAATGGATTCAATCTTCGGCGGCGTGGCGGAGAATGTTAATTTTCCTGGAAGATGTAATCGCTGCCATGAATGGCTCGTGGTCGACATTAGTGTAAACCCTCATGTGCCTGTTATCATTTCCCTTTTGTCCCAGCTGAACGGGAGATCAGATGATCTGTGATTACAGCGATACGGTGTTATTTTCAATCCCAAACACGCCGGAACCAGGAAATGTAGTCGGCAGATCCCCCGGAATTATTCATAAATCTAATGATATGCTCGCCACTTGGCAATTTCAAGAGAGGAAATAAGACTTGCATATGAATCTTTTCTTCATTGAGTGCTATGAATACGAGTAAGTTCCCGTTAATGGGGACACGCAGGGAAAAGGGAAACAAAGCAAATATATGGCCAACGCACCGAGGGCCCACGGTTTCCCGATTTACGAGTGCCCTGGAGACACCCGGCGCGCTAATCACCCGGCGAGGCCTCAACCTGCGTCTGGAAGAAGTAACGGTGTCACTGGTAATTACGCATGTGGAGCGAGGCTTGTCCAAACACAATGGAGATGTGAAACAAGGGGGAGAAGGCTGCGGATGTAACCCCCCCCCCCTCCCCCATGAGCACTGCACCGCTCATCACAGGACACTGATGCCTCAGCTAACACTGCCCCCTGCTGGCCACACTCTGCAGCACAGCCACTTCATCCAGACGCCAACTTCTGAGCCAAATGTTTTCATCCAGAAAAATAAAAATCAACCGCACAGGCTTTGACACTGGGTTCGTATCTGTGCACCTACAGAAAACAAGATGGAGGAGGTGGGGGTTGCACCTACAGAAAACAAGATGGAGGGGGGGGGGGGGGGGGGGGGGGGGGTCGGAGGGGAGGGAAGAGCTGAGATTCAAAAGACAGAGAAGAGACAAAGACAGGAAGAAGCAGCCGAGTCATTAAGACAGACGAATATAGATTTCCTGTCAGGGCTTCATTGTAATTGCACGTCTCTTCTTCTTCGGAGTCGGACGAGGAGGAGGAGATGTAAACGAACCTGAAGAAAGCCCACAATGTGTGTTCTGACTATCTCTTCCAAAGCCCCATAAGACATAAGGCTGCTCCTTAAAGCGCCGCTACAGGACGCCTGATAAAACAGGCCCCTCCCACGTGGTGGTCCTCACCTCCACCCCCCCCACCCTCTCAATTGGTACTGTCCAGGACAATAAACGATGTGCAAGTGGCGGCGCCGCGCGGTGCCAGAGTTAACGTAGCCCGAGTCAGAGAGGAGCTTTAAATCGTCTCCTCAAAAGGTCACGCTCCCTCTCTCGCAGTCTCTGCCTGTCACCTCAGCTTTGTGTGTGTGAATCCTCGCCTATTGATCCGGCTTTCTCCCACCGCCGCGCGTCCTCGGCGGCGAGGCCGCTGGCGCTGCGGCGTGCGGGAGCGGGGAGGCTCCCAGGGCGCTGGCAGAGCGTTTGATATGGGGAGGAGGAGCGAGTGGGCATTATCTTCAGTGTTCGCAGCCTCTCCCCAGATGTCTGAGTCTTTTCCTTTTTTGTCGAGCTTTGAAAATCCAAACCCCCTCCTCCCCCTGCCCCTCCCCTTGTTAAACCAAGGCCAAATCACTAACTCTCATGTGTAATTTCTCAACAATGCTCCTGGCAGCCGGCTTGACGGCTCTATGCTCCCTGTGTGACGCGCTCGCCGCTTTTATTCAGCTCGAGCTCGATACGGAGGCTGTTGAAAACGCTCTGCTTCGAAACACACACCGAGCCTGTCTGTGCACGTGGGTTAGTGCACGTGTGAAACGGAGTGGCAACACGGCCGGTGGACTGGAAACACACTCAGCGTCTCCTCCTCTCTTCTCTTCCTCTTCTCCTTTTCTTCCATACCAGATGATGATGATGATGATGATGATGATGTTGCCTTTACCGTGACCTTTGAACAATTCGTTAAATCCGTGTGTGGCTGGTGCGCGGCCATCCCGTCGGCCCACAACGTGCACGTGTCAGCGCACACCTTCACCATCTGCAGTTCAAGCACACACACACGTACATGTGGCTTATTAAATCCCATTTATCACCTTTTATTTGTGTAAATATAAAACTACAGTTTCAGCCGTGACATCCCTGATGAAGTGCAGTGTCTACAGCACCTATATCTATTTTAAATAGTGCTGTAGCAGCAGCTGCAGGGAACGTGTTTCCTGTGACGACTGAGGAATCAAACGCTGCTCTCTGCTGCCACCACGTGGACATTTGAAAAGCAGCCGCTCGCCAAACTGAGCCCAGGCACTTTCTGTGGACTCGTTTAAAATCTGATAAAACTGATTCGGGGCCTTTGGGTCCGGATCTGGACAGAGGAGCGGGCGGCGACCTTTGACCCCGGCACTGTTCTTCATTAAATTGTGTTTTGTCGTCGATCAGCATGAATTATTTGGGCCAGTTCTCTGCAGCTCGATACGCGGCGGCGCGTCCTTCTTCCATTAATTTAATCAGAAGAGAGGGATTTATTTTGTAAAGGATTTCTGGAGATTCAATAAATTTGACCTAATTAAAAATCAGACCTAATCTAATTCATTTCAGATGACACAGTCACTAATCACTGACTTGGACTGGAAATGTTTTTGAACTATAAACTGGACTGAAAAGTGTGAAATCACTTTCTTATATTTGGTAAAACTCTATAAGAGATCTGTTGTTGTTTATTTACCAGATTCTGTGGCACCGACCCGATGACGTCAGCGTGCACGTGCTCAGGCACAGACGACCCCGTCTGCCATCACAGGACACGTAAGTGTTTCCAACCTCCCCTCCACACACACACGTGCACGCTGCGCCGCGAGATAATCGCCGCCGTAATGATTCCGCAAATGAGGAGGAGGACGGCACGCCAGATTAGCGGCGAGCGCGGAGCCAGCGGAGGGCCTGGGAGAGGGAGAAGTGCCGGCAGATAGTTTTACTCCTTAATTACTCCCCCGGTTAACCCCTCTCAGTGACGGTGGGTCCGGGTCGTGCTCCGGTCCCGGCTGCAGAGCGTGAGGACGAGGAGGCCGGGGACCCTTTAATCCCACCTAGAAATCTCCGCTCAGCCACGTGTTGTTTGAGTAACGTGCACGTAGTGGAAGCTTTGCTCACGGCTTCCTCTCCTCGTGCACGCTCACCTCGTGCTTCATGTTCAGAGAACGCTGCGTCCGCTGGATGTGTTGCCAGATCAAAAAGTTCCGTTGTCAGTGAGATGCACGATAAGGTTTGCGTGCACGCTGAAGCACGGGCTCTGCAGAGACTGTGTTAAAGTTAATGAACTAGTGTTTTCCCAGCAGCTGCCCATCACACTAGATGTCGTCCAGGACGGAGGACAGGACAGGACAGGACTCAGTGGAACTGGGCCGATGACGGTGATCTGAGGGAGCTGAAATATGCTCTAATGGTTTCTGACCAGAGCTGCTCTCCAGGGATCCCAGCGTGTGTGTCCTCAGCATTTTAAAGGACAACACGTCCAGGCCAAGCGGCTGCAGCCGTGCACAGACACGGGGACGTTCCCGGTGCAAACAAACAATCGTTCAAAATGAGTCATTACAAATCTGCATCTAATGAGTTCAGTGGTTTCATAATGAGGCCGTTTAATCAAGAGTGATTGTGGTAGTGCGTGTATTCATCTTGTTCTGAGCACGTGAGGCCGTGTTTGAAATGCATGTGGAAGTTAGCGCTTCAGTCACTGGGTGAGAGCATGTGTATTTTATATCTATACATCTGCAATGGTGCATATAGAATATATAAACACGAAGGATGCTGAAAACATTATGTTTAAATCAATAACGTGTCGGACGACGTTTGAAGCATTTCACGTTTACATTTACATCCTTTTCAAATCTAAATATCCTTCTTGTGGCGTACCCTGATCGGGCAGCGTTCAACCCGCCGTGCACACTTCACGGTGCCACCAGCAGGAGGAGGCACACGCGTCGCCTCCAAACTTACTGACCCAGTTTCAGCGTCTGGGACATTGTGTTCTCGTCTCACCGTCCTTCCTCGTTTCCTCACGTGACGTTCGCGGCGGTAAGACGCTTAAAGGACAACAGCTGGAGGAGAGAAAGAACACCGGGAACTTTCAGACGAAATGTGCACGTAACCAGCTGAACCTTTAATGAACCAGAGAGAAGGACACACACACACAGTCAAAGTTCTCAGAGGACGATGTTATGAAGATCTGTCTTTATCAGCGCCGCCCATCGGATGGCGATGGAGCGGGGTCATGTGGGCGTGTGCGTGAGTTTGAAGCTGTCACCGAGCGAGAGGTCTGGATTCGCCTCGCTGCGTTCGGGCGACGAGTTGAAAGTGAACTTTGCAGCTGCGTTTCAAAACATGAGCGATGGCGCCCGATGAGCGATGGTGCACGCAGCTAAAGATCTCACGATAAACGAGCGCGGCCTTCTGCTGCCGTTTGACATCGGTCTACCAGTCCTCGCTGTCCCTGGTCCTCAGGGTGAAACCGCCTGATCCCGGAGCGGCGCCGCCGTCACTGAGGATCAGAGACGATGTCTTTACTCCTCACAGTCTCGCAGTCGTTTACCGCCACAGCAGCTAGCGGTCAGGAAAACGAGGCCTCGGAGCAGAACCCGTCTGAACTCGTCTCCGGGGAGGACATCCAGGCTCAGGACGAGTCAAGCGGAATGAACAGAGCAGCCACCGCTAAACCCATGAAAGGCCGCGCCAAAACCGCCGCCATTGTTCGCCGCGTCGCTAATCTCCCGCGGAGCGTGAGGATGAGCCGCGGTGTGCTCGCCACAACAACGCCGATTAGAGACGAACAGGGAACCGAATGAACTAGTCTCAGTGAACGATGCAGGGAGGGGCTGCGGCCTGCGCGTGTGCACGTGTGTGCACGTCTGTGGTCTCGGATCACCTTGAGGCTGAGCATGTTTAAAGGTGTGTGTCTTTGTGTCGCTCATCGGCCTCAGAGTGAAAGCAGCCGCATTCAGAACACGCCGTCCTTGGTTGGTTATGACAAAGGGAAGTGGCTGAAAAGCACCCACACACACACACACACACACACACACACACACACACACGCCAGCCCTCACTTACAGAAAGACTTCAGTGCATCTGTTGACAGTGAAAAGAATGTGGATGGAAAAGGCTTCTCGTTGTAATTAGTGGTTCATCAGTGACGACAAACGCTTCTGATTTGTGCTGATACTTTTACCTCCAGTCATTGTGTATAAGTACTTCACTTGGATGTGACCGCGAGTCACGAACCCTCTCGTGCGATATTAACGCAGGCTGCCGCTGATTCTAGACGAGGTCAGAGGGCACGAGGATTCTGTTCGTGGTGTGTTTGAGTTCAGACTCAAGGCTGGGAATATTGTGTTGTCTCACACTGGGACGGCAGAAAAGACAACCTGACCTCACGTGACCTGCACAGCTCCAGAATCACCGGCCAGAGGAAGAGAAACGACGAGAGGTTGAGACGCAGAATGTGTTTTTATTTCTAGGACGCTCACATTTAATATTGGTGTGCACGGCGTGGGATTGAGCGTCGGTGAATCAGCTGCCGTCTGGTTCTTTGTTGCTTGTGTGCTGATCTGAGGCCTGAGATGGACGTGACCAGTCTGGATTTGTATTCCCTCTCTGGTCTTGATGGTCAGGTCATGGTTAGAATGAAGTTGTTTCTCAAAGTGCTTTAAACGGGAAACGTCGTCTCTGCTTGGCAGAAAGCTGGCGTCACATTCGCTTTGGGAAGGAGGGTAACGAGCGATGGGATGAGCTCACGGTGACACGGTCACCGCCACTCACACCTGGAGGAACGACCACAGCTCTGGTCAGCGACGCCCATGTCCCGGGCATGCTGGGAGAAGGCCAGCTCGGCTCCACCCTCTGAGTGTTTGTTTGTTTCCACCCAGCTGACATACATACAGACTTCCTGTACTCTCACTCTGTAGTTTTTGAAAGCCGTGCGCGCACACACACACACACGATAACTGGTGAACCATCTGCAGAGAACCAGATGCAAATCTGCCCAAACAGCGGTGGCACGCAAGCAGCAGCCGCCCGGGCGCGGTGCCAGCCTGCGGCGTGCTCAGGACGGCAAGGGCGCCCGGCGTTTACAGTGCAGTACTACAGTGGGCAAAGAAAGTGCACGTGAGACAGAATACTATGTCCATTATGTCAGAGAACCTGGGACCAGCCACACTGGGAGTTTGAGTAAGAGAATGAAGGTTCTAATAATAATAATGGGATGTTTTCCAGTGCTCATGTCACAGCAGCTCAACCTGTGTGTGCATGTGAGGGAGGGTGCAATACAAAAACCCGCCTCTAGGGGGCTCACTGATACCAGATGACTGAGCCAGTGGACCAGTGACTCCAGTGACTCCAGTTCGACTCAAACATGTCATGTGCTGTGAGCTGCTGCAGAGCCAGAGAAGAAGCTCTGCTGTGCACGGAGCGAGCGCCTCCTCAGGCCTCCTCAGGCCTCCAGAGGGCCTCCTCGCTCCTGCGTCTGTGCAGTAATGTTGCATCAGCAGCGTCTCGACTGTGGACAGTGACA
Organism: Pseudorhombus dupliciocellatus; assembly: GCA_016785235.1. NCBI lineage: Eukaryota > Metazoa > Chordata > Actinopteri > Pleuronectiformes > Paralichthyidae > Pseudorhombus > Pseudorhombus dupliciocellatus. Next base: position 1,960,932 of record JAFBJW010000129.1, on the reverse strand, counting down.
CTTACACAATGTTTGGGAGAGAAATGGGTGGTTGGTGCTCACACCAGTGGAACCAGCACAACAGAGACAGGTCACAGCTGGTTCGAATGGGAAGTGTTGCTGGCAATAACACCAGTCCTCAGCCATGGCCGGAAAAACAGCGGCGAGCCTTTGGACGGCAGAGCCGTGACATTCAGTAACTTGTGTCTTTTGTGGAGCAGCCAAAGCGACCGGTGCCAGCACGCCATTTCCAACGCCATTACCGCCTCCCCTCCAGAACCAGAGCCACATCTCTGCACCTGCTTTCTGTCTGTGGCCGTGGTCCCGGGACCGGGCCGGTGGAGATGTGTTCAGACAGCAGCTCGGAGCTGTGGACAGAGGACAGAGGACGGACGGCAGTGGGCGGGTTCATCGGCTGCAGAGGGCGAACGTGGAGGCGTGAAGTCCGGCGTGTGTTCTGACGATCCTCCCCCGGGTCCAGATCAATAACGCAGGAGTTCCTGAAGCAACTTGGCCGGGATCTTCACAACAACCTGGCGGCGGCTGCCAGCAGCACGCACACACACACACAGACACACACACACGTCGCATTTTACAGCTTCCATAAAGCTTTTTTTTGGGGGGGGCATAATCTCGCCCGATCTCTTTTCATGTGTTCGCTGCTCAGTGTTCCCAGAGGAGACTCCTCTCTCTGGCAGACAAACAAACTGCTGAGAGGAAACTTTGGAGCCAGAAGTGTGCACGGAGGTGTGCACGGAGGTGTGCACGGCGAAGTGCTGCTGGAAAACCCCACGGATTCAGTTTCAGTTTGCTGTCATGTGACGATCACCACATGTACTAACAGTCTCCTCCAGTAACTGAAAGTGAAGATATTTTATGCTTGTGAGGTTTTGGGGGATGAGAGGCCGTAATCATGTGTGTGTGTGTGTGTGTGTGTGGGCCAAAGGTCATCGACAGGCCTGGACAGAGGTCAGGCGGCTGACTGGTCCGTCTCCTTCTTTACGACCTGGTTATCTGATCAGATAGTGTGAGGACAACATGACCTCAAGTCACTATCAGCATGGTTCAACCTCTGACCTTGATCAGCGTTAATTGTCTTATTACCCCCCTCCCCCCCACCCCATCACGCAAAGGTCATCGACAGGCCTGGACAGAGGTCAGGCGGCTGACTGGTCCGTCTCCTTCTTTACGACCTGGTTATCTGATCAGATAGTGTGAGGACAACATGACCTCAAGTCACTATCAGCATGGTTCAACCTCTGACCTTGATCAGCGTTAATTGTCTTATTACCCCCCTCCCCCCACCCCATCACGTCTCAGGTCCTGGACCCTACGTGTCCTAATAAGACCTGATGAGGTCTATATTGTTAGCATGAAATGCTAGTTAGGTTGTGGGGGGGGGCTAATGTAAACGTGCTGACATGTGAACACGCCACACGTGTGTTTCCTATGGAGCAACCCTGGGGCCGTGCCGGGCCTCTGCCGCCGTCGCAGGGCGCAGATAGGAGAAGTTGACAGAAAATCACCTCAGAGCTGCACATCACATTCGCAGGGCGTGATGGGAAACCACCCCGAGACGTCGCCCGTCACGTGCTCCACTTCTGCATTTCGCAGAGGTATAAGAGGCGGCGAGCTATTCTGGGCTCGCAGTGCGCCCGTGCTGAGCGGCAGGGCGGCGTGTGCCTGTCTGTGGCGCGGCCCTGTCACCACACAGGATGCTCGTCTCTGCACTGGCTTTGTGTGTCATATCGCAGCTTTGCCACGTTCAAATACCATTTGACTATTACTGTCGTTTTTATACTGAGAACTGATGACATTTAAAATATCAAGTAACTTGATTCAGCCGTTTTTCTCCTGAGAGGAAGGAGGGTCTGGAGATGGAGGAGATGGAAGACATACATTACTGTGTGTGTGTGTGTGTGTGTGTGGGTCCGAGTGTTTACTTCCACACCTGTCATTACGGGTGGTATTTGTGTGCGTCTCGGGGCTCGTGTTTACTCTGTCTGCCAGTTAATTGTGGAAGGAGCTTCCTGGTGCCGTTAAAATACTCAGAAATCAAAAAAAAAAAAAAAAGAGCCAGAAATGAGCCTGAAGGACGCTGATCAACACTCGGCTGTTTGATAAGAGGCTGCTGAAGGTTGCCGAGCAACACAGAGCGTTTCCTGTTTGGTAACTTTGCTCATGTCACAGACACAGAGGGTCAGGGAACCTCAGGGAGCAGTTCCAGTGGCCTGGGGCAACACACACAGCAGAGTTGATGTTTTAAATCATGACACACACACATCAGTCAACAGTCTGGCCTCACGCCTGTGAAGACAGACTGAAGTGTCATCACCTGAGCAGGGCGGGGCTCGCTGTGCGCCGACCTGCTGGATCTCTGGGAGAGGAGCCACGCCCCCACAGACAGGATGACATCAGCACATTCTTTACATACAGACACAGCAAGAAAATCATTATGGGCGCTGAATTCATCCTGAGCCTGTTCCATTCTGTACAGTAACGTACATGAAAATCAATTATAACTATAAACACACACACACACACAGTAGGTCATGTGACATTTGTTGTCTGATGACATTTAATTATCAGTTGCTTTTTTATTTACTGAAGATAAAAAGAACAACATCTCTAAACCAATGTGATCATTTTTCATACAGTATATTTTTATCATGGCTGCTGCTTTACTGTGTTTACTAAGTTATGTATGTGTATGCACTGCATTCTGGGAAGGATTAGTGTGTGAGTGAACTCACCGTGCTCTCACCTGCAGCTGAGCCGGTCTGGACCGGTCCGAGCCGTCGGAGCAGCGGCTGTTGTTTCCTGTTAATTGGTCATCTGTTTTTTCACCTGGACCCGGGGCCGTTGCGTAACTGAGGTCACAGCATCGCACACACACGCGTGTCAGGGGTTGATTCGTTCTGCCGATCACACACAGAATGTGACTGTGTTGCGTTGGCTCTGAGCTGAGTGTGTGACAGGTGGAGGCCATGAGGCCGTGCACGCCTCAGTCTGACCTCAGATGAAGTTCCTCCATCGTGTTGTTTCTCATTCCGCAGCAGTTGTGTAAGTTGTGCCGCGCAGTTTTTCCCACACCCTGGAATCTGTTGCGAGACATCGCCGTGGCAACATCTGAGTGACGACACGCGCTCAGAGCTAATCTCCAAACTGTATTTCAGCCGCCTTCCCCTTTCACTTCACGATTTTTGTCGGCTGCAGGTTCTCAGTGTTCTGACCTCACAGCTGGAGAGGTTGATCCATGACTGTGCACGTGAACAGCCCAGCACGCTCCTCTTCTCCCCTTGGTCTTCGAACACAAGTGGGACTTAAACCAGCATTTCACTCTTCTAATTTAGAACAAGAGACATCAACCTCCAGCTCATCATCATCCTCAGAACATATATTTATTTTTGTCTCTTTCTTCTCCATCTCCCACAAATCTTTGTCCCCCCCCCCCCCCCCCCCCCCCCCCCTCCACTAATCCCTTGTTTTGCTGATGTCCCCCTGCGGGAGGCGGTGGACGGGGGCTGTGAGGTGGTGAGGTGGTGAATGGGTGAGCAGCTTGTTAGCTTGTTAGCCGTCTGGATCCCGGGAGCTAATCCGTGCACTGGGAGGAGTTCCTCAGGGATCAGAGGCGGGATGCTGTCTGTTTAGGCCGAGCTTTAATGTCCTGCTGGGGTGGACGTGGCCTTCAGGAATGTCCCCCCTGCTCTGGAGCACGTGTGCCGTCCACCTGCGCGACCACGTGAAACGCCCAGGGTGTACTGGTACTACACTGGTACTACACTGGTACTACACTGGTACTACAGTGGCGAGAAAACTACTCAGCTGATTTCAGGTGTTTCAGACACTTGAAAAACATTTTAAAAGTTGTGTTAAACCTCAAGACAACAATAAAGCTCCTGATGCGTTGCCATGGTAACGCTTACTTAACTGTGATTCCCTCACAGATAACAACAACTATCATTTCCTGTTGGCTCATCTTCCCTTTTTATAGTTTCATGATAACCCCGCCCACTCCACGCTTTGACTGACAGGAAGGAGAATGAAGGCGTGTGCCTGTTTCCATGTTCCCTCTCCCACGGAACCGCCCGGTGGACGTCAGCGGAGGGCGTGTCCCGCCCCGGGGTCGGCGATCTGGCGAGGACAGGAAGTCCGATGTCATCTTTGCCAAAACACCAGCGTACGCAGGAAAAGGGCTTTGGCTCAACGCTGGAAACAACTTCCTCCTGATTCATGGTCGAATCGAGCTCACGCACATCCACCGAGCACCCACACACACACACACACACACTGTCAGCATGGCTCCTGCTAATCTCATCTGTGGCCTGGACGGAGACGCCTCAGACACAGGGAGGGAAAAAAACCTTTGAATCAGCTGTTTGTGAAACTGACATCAGAGTCCAGTAGAAAATGTCCGACACCGTCATTTGTTCAAACTTTGACGCTTCTGGACCTTCTGGACCTTTCCCTGCTAGTCTCCCAGTAAAGCCCCAGTGAGGTCACATGACCACGTCCCTGACTCGACCCCTGACCTGTACCGTCAGACACCTTCCGAACCCAGCTCTCCCTGCGTGGGTTTGTGCCAGGATGATGAGGTTTGTTGTTCCTGTCGTTTACCACCGGCAGACCTCTTTGTTCCTCAGCCCATTCTGGGTTGGATGGTTTGATGTTGACGTATAGATTTCACCACTTTCCCACATCAGAGCTTAGGTTTGAATGAGGCCGTTTGAAGCTGCAGAAAGAAACAAACATGTCCAGGTCACACAAACTGCTATTGTTTCCTCGGCAGAGCCCCTGTGCGATCCAGTGTGTGTGTGTGTGTGTGTGTGTGTGCAGCAGCTGCCTGATATTTGTTATGCTATCAATACATCAGCAGGAAGTGAGAGGGCTGGGCTCGGTTACTGTTTCCTTTCAGAAAGACCGCGCTCCCCTCGGCTCCTGAGTCTCAGCGTTAGTGTGTGAGCGCTCGGCTGTTAGAACAATAACAACATGGCGCGCACGCCACTGTTGTTCATGTCCACCTCCGTCACCGACTTCGATGCGGCCCAATGTGCCAGATCTAGTTTTTGCTCCGCTGCTGATGAGGCGTGATGTCATCACTAATCAGAGCGACGCCGCTCCATCGTCGGGTGTCGGCGCCCTGGGGACGCCATCTCCATCCAGCATGGAGGTGCATTCTAATTGGCGGTAATGGCTGAGGTCGTCGCAGTCGTTACGCATCGCACGGCGTCGTCAAACTGAGATTCAGCCAGAGTTCAAAGGTCATGGTGGCGTTGTAAGAAGAGAGGAGCAGAACTGAAGTGACCGCCACATGTCAGACACGTCCAGACAGCACGGTCGCCTTCTCAGGCAGCCCTTACAAGGGAATCCTGTGTGTGTGTGTGCAGGTCAAGGTTCTGCATGGGCAGCATTGTGTGAATATGTTGGGCGTTGGGGCGGAGCTAGATGATGTCATGTGACAGCTCGACAGCGACGTGGGAAACGTCTTCATGTCGTCTCCTCAGACGTGGACATGTCTGTCTCAGCCGTGTCCCTGGTCTTCAGACTCAGCGAGACTCTGATGTTCTTTAGCCACAGCAGACGTTATGTGAAGCAGGGTTCCAGTTCCAGACTTTCATCTGTTCCAGAGACGTTCTGTTTCTCCTCCTCCGTGTGTGAAGTGGCGGCGTGGGCGTGTCCACAGCCCGGGGCTGGTGGACGGCCAGTGACCGTCCTCTGAACCAGAAGCAGCTGGGGCGGAGCCAACGCCACACAGAGACGACCAGCTCTCTCCTCCTCCTCCTCCTCCTCCTCCTCCTCCTTCCCTGAACTCGCTCTGCCAAAGTTCTGAAAGCCTAATTAAGGAGAAATCTGTGATGTGACCCTGCCAAGCTCATTTCTCGGTCTTAAACCAGCGCTCCGTTCTCGAGCGGCTCAAACTGCAGCTCCTACGTTTTCTTTGAAACGCGTGTTGTTTTATTTCCTTCCAGAGGTGACTCACTGGTTCCCCAGACACTCTGCTGTTTCCAAACGCTGCTCGTTTCAGGCTGTTTGGATACGCCCTGTCCCACCTCTTTTCCCCCTGTTTTTCCTCCCTCCTTCTCGGCTCGGTCCATCTCTGTCAGAGCAGTGGAACAGGTCAGGGTCAGGGTCAGAGTCAGGGTCAGAGTTAGGGTGATCACTGTAAGAACAGGGAACAAAGCTCATTTATAGAGCGTCTTATGTCATGTTCACATCTGCTTCTGTTCCGTGAAGCAGGCGCTTTGCGTTGTTGTTGTTTTTCTAATAATAGCTTCTGCTTTTAGCCCGAAATAAAACGCTCTGTAATGGACTCCAGGTTTCCTCTCTTCCTGTCCCCGCTCGCTCACTTTGAACCCGCTGAGTCATGCGTGGGGGGGGCCGGAGCTATACACAGCTGTCTCTGTCGTTTACGTTGTTGTGCTCGTTCTTCACCAGAGATGTTCTGAGACCGCACGACAACATTTCTGTCCAACTCATTCCTGCGCGTTCAGCATCAAAGCCGTTCACATCGTCAGTGCTTTGATGTTTTCCGTTCATGATCTATTGTTCGTTCTTCTCCGTAAAAATATATCAGTAATCAACAGTTTGATTGAAAGAACAATAGGAGGAGTTTCATCAACATAAGATAAGAAAAACAAGTTCATGCTGAATATATGAGGAAGTGATAAAGTTTAAAAGTAAATTCCCTAAAATGCCCCATGTTAATCCCTGTGAAAGCACAGCTATGGAGACGTGTGTGAGGGTTGGGTCACACTCATGAATCCGTCCATTCTCTCCTCAGGTCACTGGATTTACTGGGTGTTGGGTCTGACCCACTTTCAGCAGGGCCCGGAGCCCGAGCTGCTCTCCAAGTGTCACTTCTGACATCCTGGTGCCACAGCATCAGAGCTCGCCACGCTGACTCCTCCCCCTGCTGCAGGTAGGCCCACTTCTTCTCCTTTTTTCCATATTAAAAAGCCCCAGACTGGAAATGAGAGCCCTGAAATAGAAGCAGGCACACAGCTCTGAGCTCTGGGGGAAAAGTTGAGGTTGAGGCAAAGGGCCATATTGTTGAGGTGAGGTCATTGCTGGAAAAATAAATGATACCCCCCCCAGGAGACGAATAATTGGTGCTTCTTCCCGTCCCTGAAGGAAAACAACCGTTAAGTGCTGCACGATGAAAATCATTTTAACGGCTTTGGCCTGAAATGCAACGAGCAAACTCATTTTTTTGATGTGTACAAATCTTCTCTGTATTCTAGGAGTATTTCTCTCCGTTAACATTTCAGAGTGAACAAACACATAGAGGGACCCTCAGCTGCGAGCCGTCATTTATTTTCAGTGAGTCTCAAACCAAACATGGACATGAGCAAACATGAGCTGGTCCGAGGGCAGAGAGGGAAAACTGAAGCAGGTTATTAACCAACGTCCGCTCCTTCAGCCCCAGTGACTTTCCTTGACCCCCCCCCCCACCCCAAAAAAAACCCCACCATGACGATGAAACGGGTCGTTTTGGTCGCGAGAGGCGGGGTCGCTCAGACCGGGGATGAATGAAACTGTTGTGCCGCCGCCTCTGTATCAACACCGTCATTGACAACCAGCGGTGTTGATTCTGACGCCAAATATAGAAGCAGCGCGCCACGTCATGCGCCCGCTTTAGAGGCTGCGGGCTGATGCAGGGTGGGACGACAGCTTCTGCAGCCAATCCTGTTTTTTCTTACTCAATATGGTGAGAGTGGGGACGGATGATGTCACTGGGCTACTGTGCACTGTTTCAGCAGTTTTCCCAGACGCAGTCACGGGTTAAAATAGGAACTTTTGGTACCCCCCCCCACACACACACACACACTTCCTGCTAAGTCAGATAAACAAGATGTGCCTCTAAACACCAGAAGTACCAAGTAGAGCAGCTGTGACCACCAGCAACATCAAACCTGATTCCTTTGGTTCAGCGACGACACCTTTTCAAACCATCTTCTCAAAAAAAAAACTATTCTGGTTCACTTCCTGCTTTTCAGTTTATTGTTTACCACCATGAGCAGTTGCCGTAGCAACAATGGAACAACAATGCCATGTGCAACAAAAACATGTCGTGATGAACCCCAATGTTCTTCCTTTTTATTTCACACACCCACAAATATCCACATGCCTGTTTTTTTTTTTTGACTTTTTCATCCAAATCCATCAGATCTGGTCCCAGAATCCTCAGTGACCTCCAGAGCAGCACCTGGGTCAGTTGTTTGTCTCCTGAAGAAACAAAGGGCAGTTTGCACTTGACTCTTTACGGGCCAGACAGCTTTACAAGGGGGGGGGGTAAAGAGGATTTTTAGGTGGAGGGGCTCGGGGGAGGTGCAGGTCTGGCTTGTTTCCTGGTGGTGACTCAGACGAGACTCGGGGGGGGGGGGGGGGGGGGGGGGGGGGGGGGGGGGGGGTTCCCCCAGTCTGCGCCTGTGTTGTTGTACTTTCCCCTCATTCTGACGTTCTTTAACCATTTCATCACAGCCCTTTCTGTTTCTATTTTCTGCCCTCTGTACCCCCCCCTCCCCCCTCTGTCCTTATATGGCCCTGTGTGTGTGTGTGTGTGTGTGTGTGTGTGTGTGTGTGTGTGTTGGTGGGGGGGGGTCTGGGGACAATGGGCCCGCTGTGGTGCCGTAGGTGCTTCCCGACGCTCGCTCTCCTCCCGCAGATACTGAGGGTAAACAGGAAGCAGATAAAACGCCGCCCCGCCCCTGGGGTGACATCATCATCTGTTTTCCAGCTCAGAGTCTGGAACTGGACACTGGTCAAACAGAACAGGCCTGTGGCGTCCCGTGGAGCTACCCTCACCCTGAGCCTGCCCCCAGCCCATAATACTATCTGTTTTCTGTCAGGCAGGGAGTTCCCATCATGCCTTTCTTCTTTACGACCTTCCACGTCGTCACCTCGGGGCAGCAGAGGCTCGGCAGACAAGATAAAAAGAAATCCTTATTAAATAATGAAACAGGTTTGACCTTAACGACAGTTGATGAACGTAACCTCAGGTGGATGCTTCACATTCCTGCTAAATTACCCATCATACACCTGTCCTGCCAGTCACGCTTGGCTCTGATGGCTTTCTAATGAGTCTTGGAGCTGTATCTATTTTGTAATTGGTTTCTCCTTTTTCTCGTATTTTATCTTTGTGCAGTTATTTTTGCTTCAACTTTTTTTTATAAATACTGCGGGGGGGGGGGGGGGGGGGGGGGGGGGGGTTCTGGTCTCGTTCAGGTTGATTCCTCTTCTCGCTGGTTGCCCCTCAAAATGTGCAGTGTTGCCTCGCCGTCGTTGCCGTCGTTGCCGTGGCCCACCGTTATGCTGCCGTCGTGTTGGTAACCGGGCACGAAGGGAGAGCAGGGCACTGGCTCGGTGACTCATGCAGAGAGTGGCGCGCCCTCATCCTCTCTGCTGCAGATTCTTGGAACACGGTTATGAAATGAGGCGTCATTCTTCATGTTAGCGATGTATGTTAGTGCGAGCTACGGTAACCGTGGTGACCACACCGGTGTGTCTGCCTCACGATTGAGGATTTTATTTATGCAAAATGTGGAAGAGACCAAGTGAGTGGCAGATGACCAGCAATCAGACACACACACACACTCACACACACTTGTAGAAGTCAGAGCGTAAACAGAGCCAGATGGCAGCGACACACACGGAGAACATTTCAAACAAAACGAGACGTGACAAGGAAACAGGCACTTAAACACAGAGGTCACACACACACACACACACACACACTGCTGGGCTCTGCCAGGATGTGTCCCGACAGTGTTTACTGAGGAGTGGTGGACTGCAGGTGAAGGTTTAACTCACGCGCACACTCGTGCACTCACACTGTGTGTGCGTGTGCTTCTTCCGACTCGGCTGAGCTGGGTGGTTTTTTTCTGCCGTGCGATGCACACGCGGTGCGCACACACCCGATGTAGGGCAGCGTTACATAACAACTTGTTTGCTTCAAAAAAAAAAAAAAAACCTCAGAGGTCGAGTCTGAACCGCATGGGGAACAAATGTTTCATGTGTCGGGAGAAAACATTTTGTCTGATTACTGATGTTCCTCAAGTTTTGACTTGTTGGGTTTGTTACACAACTGTGTGTGTGTCCCATTCACATCTTGGAGCGGCCTTTGGAGGTGGGCGTGTTTTGGCGTGCGGCGCCTGGCAGCAGATTACTCGGCAGAACGCGGCTCTATTCTCAGCTCCTTCAGGAAACCGCTGGTTTTGTTCGGCCTTGCAAGAAGTACACAAAACAAAAAAGGACAAAGAGCGTTTTCTGTTTGTTGACGTGCACATGATCGGGCTCAGTGACAGGCGGGGGGAGGGGCCGAAGGTCACAGTGGCCTCATGTTTCTTGACAGCTTCAGATCAGATCAAATTTGGTACAAACATTGAACTTGGATTCCCTTTGACTCATGGGTGACCTGAGGAGAGGTCAAAGGTCAGTGTCCATGAATCTGTAAAATTTAATGTATTGAAATATGTCGAAGGAAGAAGTTATCATCACATATGTTTCAAATGCACACGCATGTGATGTATGAACACGTACATATGTGGGCGTGTCACTGAGCTGTAAATGTCATCGTTACATCAGCTCAGACCCGCCTCCTGAGTCTGACGGATCCGAGGTCAACACGTCATACGTGACGACTCACATGAAACTGTTTCCATACATGTTACTGGACTTCCCCAGCTCCTCGGAGCTCTGAGGCGTAAACTGTGTGATTCACAGAGGACGTGGGGGAGGGGGGGGGGGGGTGTAGTACATGTGTGTGTGGGGGGGGGGGGGGGGGGGGGGTGTAGTACATGTGTGTGTAGTACATGTGTGTAACCCGACTGCAGATGGGAGCATGCAACAGAGTGGACCCACACCTCGCTGCAGTGACGGCCTCACAGGCTATTTTAAGACTAATGATGAGTCCCCGTTTCCTCTCCTTCTCTCACCAACTGTGTTTGTGTGTCTCGTCTCCATGGTTACGATGGTGGAGGGAAACCCATAATTAACGGATGAAACCTGACTCAGAGATTCCTGCAGCAGTCGGCGTTAACCAGGCCCGAGGCTTGAGGAGCCACGGAGCGAAGGGGAGGAGGGGCTTTTTGTTTCGCGCCGTTCTCTCTCTGGGGCCTCGAACGTGGGGATGGAACAGAGGGAAGTGGGTCACGCCCTGGTCAGCTGCGCAGATGTGTGTCACCGGGAGTTCTGGCACGGCCTCTCTCAGCACAGAGCTCGTGCACACTCGGTGCCTGGTGGCTATTGTCCAGCGTCCACATGAATGGACTCTGATCAGGAGAAAGCGGCTCGCTGGGTTAATCTGGGTAAATAAGGCGGTTACGCAACGAGCCATAAATACATACAGATGTGTGCAGCTGTCCAAATAGGATGCGGCCCCGAGGCGGCGAGGAGGCCGGCCTCCCTCTGCGAGCCGCTCCGGGCTAATCTGCGAAGCTGCAGGTAGCATGGGAAAGTGACGGCGCCGCTCGTGAACACGTCGTTTGTTCTCCCCCAGAACCTCACATGGATCAGTTGTGCAAGAGCCGTGAAATCCTCCCATAACAGCGCGGAGGTAAAGTGACCTCCTTCGCTTGAATCCCAGGTTTACTCTGCAGTCAGCTGATCCCAGCGCAGCGCAGGAAAAAACAACAACTGAGCCGGTCAATTATTATTGTTATTAAATTCAATCAAGGTGGCAATTCCTCCTGCTGCGTTGAGTCTGAACTCTCACACCAGTGGTCACATGACTTGACCATCATCGTGAGAGCTTCTTGGATTCTTGGCTTTTTAAAGTCTTACATTTCGGGGCCACCAACACACTCGGCACCGGCCGGGTCTAAAATTAACCCACCGTGTTTTTCTAAATGACAGATCGCTGCCTTCCTTCAGGGAACTTTGATGCCTGTTCTCCTCTGCAGAGAATTATGGGATTTCCCTCGGCTTTAGGCCCACAGATGTTACATCACAGCGGCGTGCACGTGTCGCCTGCTGTGGCACATTCTGCAGACGTGTTGGAAAAGGCTTGTTGTTGTGAAAAATAAGAATGAAAAAGAACTCGATGTCCCGCTGGCGTGCACGTATGGCGATCAGGAGAGCCACGGAGACGACATCCGGGAATGTTCCGGTTTGAGTCTGGAGCAAAATGCATTGAAAGGAACACCTGGGCTGGATTAGCCCTGTAATCTGTTCACATAGATCTTGTCTGTGTTCAGCTGCTTGTTCTGGTGCAAGTTGGTCCTAAAGCCCCAACACCACCAGCCTGTGGCAGCCGCTGGAGGCTAATCCTCCCAACACAGGCCTTATGCAACGGCTAATCAAGGTCATGCACTCACTGCCAACACAGGTGAGCGCTCGGTTTGCCACCTTCAGTCGAAACGTTTACAGATTTTTCATGATACGTGCTCGAAGGCCGACCAGCATGAGGAGCGAGTGTGACTGACGTGAGTTAGCGGTTAGCTGCCGTCATCCACATCCACCTGGAGACGATGGAGCAGCTCCCTGAGCCTCGTCAGCCCACATACACAACAACAACAACATGGACAATGCTGCAGTTCTCTCCTCTCCTCCCTCCCCTCCTCTTTTCCCAGGGAGGATGTGTGAGTATTTGCAGGTTGTGTTTACTCCCATTGTTCCAGCGAGTACTCTGAGTAAACGCCAACGCGTTACGCAACGCTCACACCAGCTTTGAGGCCAGGGGCCGACACTTAATGTGGACGACTCTTTATTATGATGTCTGCAAACAGGTCGCCAATGATCATCGTCTGTCCGTCATCGGCAGTCTTTCTCCCAGCATGCCTCAGACAGGGTCCCGTTTGTTGATATTGTGACCAAAGTCACTGGTTTACTTGTTCAATTTCTGGCCTGTTTATTTGTTTGTTTGTCTGTCGAGACAAAGCCCCTTTTCACCAGCGACTCGTCTTGAGCGTTTGACATTATCAGAGGCCCCAGTGTGTCCCGGTGACGCAGCGAGAACAAGAGGCGCCACTGTCCTGAGACAGAGTCACTGCAACAAGGACGACCTTCTGAGCCCGTGTGAGCCGCGCCGCCTCATCAGCGTCTCCCACAGCAGAGCCGCTTTAACGGGGATTATTTTATTTTTCTCCCAGCGTTGGCTTCTCAATTTAGATTTGGCAGCCGCTTTACGGTGGCTTGTAAAAGAGCTGTAAAGTTGATGAGAAATTAAACTTGCACTACTGCTTGGATTGAGGCTGCGCTCAGATCCTGTGCTGAGTTCAAGACCCAGTAAAAAGCGCTTTCTGCCAGTTCAGCACTTCTTTCCATTGACTGGCTTTATGGCTGAATAAATGGAGGCGTGTCAGTGTGTGCGGAGCTTTGAGGAAACTTTGAAGTTGTTTGACTCCAGAAGGCGTCATCTTTTACCATCTGCTGTGTTACTCCACACAACCAACAAAATAAAACTCCAGTGTTCATGGTGATGTTTGTTAGCCGTAGAAGCGGTCTATTAACTGGGACCAGCGCCTTTATTCACAGCTGTGCTGATGTTACCCTTTGGATTTAACCTGCTCTAACCCAAACCAACAGACTGCTCATGTGCAGGGGCAAATAATACCCAGCTTCGTGTGTGTGTGTGTGTGTGTTGGTGCTGGGGGACTCTGGACCTCTGGACGGCTCCTTCAGCACCATGGGAAAGAAGCACAGTTATTTACAAATGAACGGAATTCCAGTTCTAAGCACATTACACTCAGTCTTAGGAAGAGGCGGCGTTGGTGCGAACATTGCTCTCAGAGAGAGACTGGAATCCAAGAAGTCCGTACGCTAAAATACTGCAGCAGTACTGCCGTGTGTTTGCAGAATGAATTGTTTCATAAAAAGGAACTTCAAGAATGCAGTACCCAGGAAACGTTGTGACACGATTTATTTATAGCTGTCCTTCATCTGCTTTGACTGACGAGCGAGAAGTGTCCCATCAGAGTCCGATAAGAACGGAGAGGCTGTGTTTTCACTGCAGGAGCGTCGTGTGGGAGGACGAGGTCAAAATTAACAGCTGAAAAAAAACAATGTTTACCTCCCAAAAGATCCGCGCCGAGCGTGGGTCGACGCTTCGTCGGGCCGGGCCCTGCAGCGCTGAAGAGGCCTCGTCTTCAGAGTCTAACAGCAAATTACCAGTGAATCTGTTTCACAGATGAAACTAGGAGCCATCTTGGTCAGCGACAGTAGGGAGCTAGGTAGCATTCCGCTAAAGGAGTCCTTCAACGTATCTGTAAAGATGTGGTTATGGATATTTGATACAAACACTTTTAACTGGTTTAACTGGTGCAGAGACACCGGAGCATGACCATGACCTTAATCTGTCCATTGTATTCGTGCCCGCCCACTCCACCGGCGCCCTTCACACAAGTGTAACCTTCTGATGCTCAGCAGGAATGTTCTCTCGTCTGTGGGCCACATGACTCCAAACAAACCACAGATTAGTCTGTAGGGAACACGGACTACGAGACTGGATGTGGGTCAGTTGATCCGACAGAGCGTCACATGCACTGACGGGAGGTTGAGCCTCCTGTCTGACACGTTTAGCCGCTGAAGCTACATCGGCCTGGAAACACTGACTCAGGTAAAGCAAAGTCAGTCCAGGCCCCGGCCCCTCATAAAACTCTACTTTGGTTTCAGGGAACATTAAACCAACAAGATAGAGCGTGTTGATTGGCGGGTCACCAGAGCCAGAGCAGTCACTGAACTCAGCACAGCTCTGAGTTCAGTTTCTCCTTCCAGAAACCATGAGCTAACATATCTTTCTGACTCTGGTCCTGTGTCACCTGACGGAGTCACAGACGCAGGAAACGTGTCCTCCCTGCGCGGGTGGTCCACGCTGCTTGGACAGCTGAGAGGAAGCGATGGTTCGGTCCAGCTCGGCCCACAGACCCAGACAGCGGCTGTTTGTGTTGTCGCAGATCCAGGAGGATTTCAGGACCTTTCCTCGGTTTATTTTCTGCAACGCAGTGAGAGCGTGTTGTTAGCGCAGAGCTGGGATGGCACGGGATCACACGCCACGTGCACGCTGTCCCTCGGGTTTCATTCCTCCCTCTGGAATCAGCCATTAAGAATTCACTCAGAAAGCTCTGTGGGCCACTGGGACAGGAGCACGTCCTCGACCTCCTTTGACTCTTTGGAGAACATTAACGTCCATTGTTTGGTTTTTTTTTGCTGCGCTGAAAACCACTTCCTCTGTTTTCACCGTGACTCTCCTCACTGCTGTTCTCTGTGGACCACGTACCCTTCCCCATTCCAGCACGATGCCGTGTCCAACAGATTGATCAGTTCTACCTCTTTATCTGCCTGTTGTGTTCAGCCACAGCGAGCTGGACCCGCTCCCAGAATTCCCTGGGAGAGGCCTGTGCGCTTCACTGTGAGTAATGAATTATGAACGTGCCCAATCGGCTAATGAGTGACACTGATGATCTGGGTCACATTAGCTGAAACGCTACAGAACTATATTTTATATAGAGACTTATTTCTCTTTGTCATGTTTGACTGGTGGAACGTGCGTTTCATTCCTCAGTGTTTTTTAAGCGTGTCCATGACTTTTATCATCAACTTCAAAGAATGTTTACATGTAGGTCAAATGAAGTGAAAACCTGCTGCTGGTGTTTTCCAGGAATACGGTTGCGTGCACGGCACAGCTCGGTGTGGGAATCAGAGCCAGCAGAGTAAGCAGCACTCTGTGTGTATTCACACACACACACTCACTCACTCGCTGGGCTGGGGAGTGTTGCGTGTGAAGGTTGTTGAGTCTGCACAGCGAGACAGTCTCTGCTCGGCCTCGTCTGCCTCCGTTATGTAACTCGGGCTTGGCCACAACATGCGCTGCCTCCTGATTGGCTCCACGGGCCAGGCTGATTTGAACGCCCTCCCCCCACCGCTCAGAGTTCAGCTGGCGAAGGGGAGGGCGGCTGCGAATGAATGACTCTGTAGCTGCGACGAGAAAAAGAAGGAAGGTCTGTCCAGAGGTCGAGGACATGGAAGGAGTGGACTGTCCAACTGAGAGACATGAGGGGAAGTTGAGCAGCACAGTGTATATCCTCTGGGGAGCGGGTTTAGTCCAGGCTACCGTGCTTCCAACCATGACAAGTTGAAAATGAAAAACCTGCCTTACACAACAATATGAATTCCTCCTCTGCTACGAGATCCAGTTCTTTCCCTTATGTTTATGTAAGAGCTCGAAAATCCATGAGCGTCACAACACGAAGTCTCTGATGTCTTTGTGGACCAGCGGAAGGGTTTCAGGCCAAACGTCAAGTGTGTCAGTAGAACACTTTACCGTTCCACTCCAGGTTCATTGTGTGATGTTAAACTTCACCACGGAACTCACCGGAGTGTCCAGCAGCTCCTGAATGAACTGTGGCTCCAACCGGCCTCCAACCGGATTAGAACCAGCTCAACTCAACTAGCACACTCTCTCCATCCTGCCTGAGCCTCCGTGCACCTGATGGTCAAACCTCAGAGGTTCAAAGGTCAACCAGCATCTGAGGCAAAGAGCAGAGACCACGAGGACGTCCACCCTGGGCCAGAGAGGCTGCAGGGACGGACTCGCTGTCCAGGCTGCGTTCTAAGAAAAGCTCAGAACTTGCATCACATATTGATTTTTAATGCTAAATGCTGCAGGCTCCGATAATGTGTTCTGCTCTATTTGATTTAGTTCTGTTTGTTGTGTACACATCCTGGCATGAACTGAGTCACAAGCACTTTCATGGTTGCTTCTGTTTTTAGCGATTTATTTCAGACGTCTCTGCTGCAGTTTCTACAAACCAGTCGATGATGTCATGAAATCCCACTCAGAGGGAACTGGTTTCAAAGTACTGGTGATTGCGCGTGAGCTCATTTTACGTTTCTCTTCGGGGAATTTAGCCGTTTCAGAGCTTCACTGGAATCCAGCAGTGTGTCTCAGCAGTGAGGATATATCTGTGGATCTGTTTATGGTTCACAGTAGATCCCAACATGTGAGGTCACCTGGGGTCAGACGGGGCTCGTCTAAGTCTGTGTCGCAGGTTTGGTCACGTTGGGATTTTGGTTTTGGTTTTTTTGTACTGTTTGCTTCGTCTGTGTGTGCACATTATCAGCTGTTTGAGCGAGCTCTGACCCGTCTGTCGTCTGTGAGCTGTCACCGACATGATCATGTACTAATACTATATCTACAGCTTCCAGCCGTTTAACCTGTGGAGGCTCTGAGCTGCAGCTGAGTCACTTATGCAATGTCAATATTTGACTCACTGAAGACGAACTTTAGTTCAACTTTAAACAGCTTCTTTTGATGTAAATGCAGTTTATTATCGTCATGCATGTTGATATTTAGACCCCCTGGGTTAACACGCAGTCTCATGTTACGTAAAGCAAACACACAGACTGTGGGGTGCTTCTATGATCGGCTATTAAAAGCCCATATATGCAGCCGCTGTGTACAATTACGCACATTGTCAACAGGTCTCAGGTCGGAGGTGTGCTGGCACGCAGAGCGCTCGGCGGCCATTCGATACACGTGAAACTGTATGTTCTGAATGTGCAGTGACAGCCGTGTCCCTTGACGTGGCGCTTCATATGTTTTGTCTGAAGAATGTGCTCCGGGCAATATTCACACTTTTATGTAACCTCCTGTGAATGAACACACACACCCTTTGTTTTTCCCTCGTTTTACTGCAAGCTCCACGGAAGCTCCAGCACACGGGGTTCTTCTTCACTTGAGCTCGTTGGAGGCAGGTCAGCGTACGTCCAGCTCCTTCCTCTGACCGACCCTCCCCCTGAGCGTGACCGTGTTCAGGGCCTCTCGTCACCAGAGTGAATCAAGTGATGAAGCCACATGCTTCACAGCGTCTTCTGGCTGCACAGAACGTTTTGTCTCTTTCTGTCCGAGGCCGACCCCCCCCCCCCCCCTCCATGTTTGACCCAGTGTCGGGTTTTTAGTCTTTCAACAGAGTGAGTTGTGCTTTATATTTTGAGTGTGTCCAAAATGTGCGATCCGTCCGACCCCGGCTGTAAGTGGAGCGCCTCTGCACCCTGACGGGTTTTTCTCCTCCGCGCTCGCTCAGCCTCCTGAACCTGAGCAGCTGGGAATTCGCTGCGTATCGACACCTTAAAACCTCAAAGCTCGTCAACAGCAGACACATGATTTACATGTCCCACATGTTGCACGTCTCTGGATGATGGATCACAGTGTGGGGAGGACACACCGTCCCCAGTTCTCTCAGTGCCAGTGCAGTTGTAGTGTGAACAGGGTGAAGGATTAAAAGTGTGTTAACAGGTTCTTTAGCGTGTGTGAACTGATGAAGCACATTCTTCTCACCTGAGCTGCTTTCATGTGTTTCCACCTTTTCTGCTTTCACACTAAAATACACTTCACCTTTAGTTATGAAGTGACACAGTAAATATAAGCGTGACTCCCTGTCATTGTGTTTACTTCTATAAATGTTTTATAACGTTTTTATTGCGCCCCCGGGGAGAAACGCACGCTAACGGCAGCTCAGGAGAACGAGGTGTGCAAAAGTGAGCACAGGGAAAGAAAAACAACTGAAGTGATATAAAAATAAAATATATACAGATAAAATGCAGATAATGCAGAAATGATAAAAATATAAAATGGGTCTAGAACAGCAGAGTGAGAGCACAATTTAAATTGAGGAGCTGAAAATCCTGACAGCACAGTTCATGGTTTAAAGAGAATAGAGGCCAGCTGCAGTTTCAAGATGAATCAAATCAAATGAAATGCTGATTGGACCTCCAGTAGGCTCACCACCCGCAGGAGGTCTCAGGTTACTGGTGCAATGTGATTTGGGTGCAGTCGTGCTACCCCCGCGACCCGGCAACGGATAAGCGGTTGGAAAATGACATGACATGACATGAAATGCTGATTGGCAGCCTCAAAAAAACCACGCTCACTGTTTGATATGAGCGACTGGAAACCCGTCAAAGACGCAGCATCTGTGCTGAGTAAAGGAGGAGTGGAACAGCAGAACAACAAAAACAGGGGTTGCCCAACTTGTAATTTTAAAAAAACAGAACCATAAACCGTCAGCACGGGAAGAAAACAGAGCCGGCCCTGATCCAGCACAGCTCAACAGGCAGAGGTCAAAGTTCACAGCCCTGGAGCACCATCAGAGGACACAGTGTTCAGGATGTGAGTAAAGGACAGGACAGGTGTGAACCCAGAGTCATACGTGTGCAGCTTGCTGGGCCCCAGCAGTGGAAGGTAACCCAATAATCAGTAGATGAAACCTCCACCTCTTCATTTTGACCCGAAACCAGTTCAGACTGGATCGTTACGTGACGTCATCGTATTGGTGCTGAAAGGTGTCTCGAGGTGGTGACGCACCATTGTGCAACATATTTGGCATGAAGAGGTTTGGTCTTGGGTTCGGTGTCAGTCACCTGAGGGAAAGAGGACATTCCATTGGACCTCAGCCCGTCCTGGTCTGTGGGTTGAAGGTGGTTTTTGGATTGTTATTGAGCAACATGATTCTTCTCATGAAACTACAAGGAAAGTGAAACTGCCGCTGTCATAACACCTCCAAGCGGTTTCCTCATGAACCTTAATAACCCCTTAACTGACCTCAAAGATACCACCGTCTACTTCCACAGACAGCGCGTTGTCCTCGTCCTTCTCACTGAGAATTCCACTCGTGTTTTTGAAGTGTGACACGGACTAATAACAATAAGACTCTCACAATGGCTTATTGTGTTCAGATAGCAAACACGAAGACGGGGTGGAAATCGATCCGGCTGCAGCCAGCTCTGCTCAGCCTGCCCTGGATCCACGGAACTGGAGCAGGACATGAGGTCACTGTTTCAGGCTCTGGTCATTAGTGCGCTGTCTTTAATGACCATCCCTTCAGCAGAGTCAGTTTCCTTCCAGCAGATGCTGGGCGTGTCAGGGCAGGACCAGGGCAGGTGTTATTACTGTAAGAACACCACAGGTGATCTGGTTCCATGGGCCCGGTGCGGTGCGTGGTTCACTGACACTTTCATGGACAGGAGCCACAGCTGGTGTTATTACTGACATGAACAAACAGCTCCTGCTGTTGTTCAGCAGAGCTGTGGCCTTTATTTTGAAAAGCTTTTCCTCTGAAGGCCAACATGTCTCTCGTTTTGTCTCACAATTTAATGACGTTGTCTTAAACAGCTGACGGCCTTTCTCTGTGTCTCTGTGTCTCTGTGGGACACCTCTGGAGAGACGGTGTCTGAGGCAGGTGCCAGTGCAGGTGATGACCTCCAGCTGACCTTCATCACAGCATCAGCTGTTTGTCTGTGTCAGAGCAAAGGCAGCGTTCACGCCAGCAGCAGCCGGACACATTCTTCATTTGGCTAGGTGAACTCACCCACACTGGTCCACACTGGTCCACACTGGTCCCACACTGGTCCACACTGGTCCACACTGGTCCACACTGGTCCACACTGGTCCCACACTGGTCCACACTGGTCCCCACTGGTCCACACTGGTCCCCACTGGTCCCCACTGGTCCACACTGGTCCACACTGGTCCCACACAGTCAGCGATACGTTCAGTTTTGGGACAAGCATTCACTCAAAGACGAACTGATTCAATTTTGGTGACTGGGGGTCAAAGGTCAGGCTCACAATGACCCTGTCAGTGTGGGTCATCAGGACTGCTCCTGGGGAGTTGGTTACAACATGGTTTTGCATTCTCTCAAGTCCCTTGTTGATCATGACCTGATGACACTTCACAGTCTGGAAAAATAATGACGTCAGAGTAGGGGGGTAGAAGTTGCTGTTTGGTGGAGGCGTGTCATCACGTGTGTGGTAAACCTAGTTTCCGTGCTATATTTTTATAAAAGTGGCCGTCAGTGTGTGATGTCATCGTCAGTTAAAGTGGTTTGTAATCCAGTTATCAAGAGGGTCTTCGATCTCTCCAAGTTCTGTCAAACTGAATTAAAACACAGACCTGAAGTTCAGATCCGCTTCTGTTGACCTCCAGGCCGACTTCCTGTCGCCACAGGAAGGAGGATGTTTACCGCCGCAGTCAGGAGGGAAAGTGGGGAAATCCTTTACAGACTCTAGCAGATAACCCTTGACCTGTGTTTGTGGTAGAAATGCATTTTTCTACATATGAAATGTTTAATTTAGACGTCCACGTCTTAAAGAGGGACAGCTCTTCTCTGCACATTAAATGGACTTGAAGCTCAAATATAGAAGAATCCTGCGGTGATGTGTTTCATGTATTTAACGCTCTCTTTACGTCGTCCATGTGAAGAGCGTCTTGTGATCGCTGCTGCTCCATGCGCTGCATTGTTCAGGTTATACAATCGACTGCCCTACGACCCCACATGTGTCACATGTTAGGACGGGGTCTGCGGGGGCTTTAAATTATGTGCGGGCTCTTGCTGTGCCGCGGTGCCATGAACTGGGCTATGACCGTAAATCCGAAACCAGTGGCTGACCTGACCTTTTGTCCTCCAGAATAAGATGTCCTGAGCTGGCCACATTCCCAACGAGCCTTTGATCCACTGGGATACAAACACAGCTGACAGCAGCTCGCCTGGAAACAGGCTGAAGAACAGGCTAAAGAACACACTAAAGAACAGGCTAAAGAACACGCTAAAGAACAGGCTAAAGAACACGCTAAAGAACAGGCTAAAGAACACGCTAAAGAACAGGCTAAAGAACAGGCTAAAGAACAGGCTAAAGAACAGGCTAAAGAACAGGCTGAAGAACAGGCTAAAGAACACACTAAAGACAGGCTAGAGAACAGGCTAAAGAACACGCTAAAGAACAGGCTAGAGAACAGGCTAAAGAACACGCTAAAGAACAGGCTAGAGAACAGGCTAAAGAACACGCTAAAGAACAGGCTAGAGAACAGGCTAAAGAACACGCTAAAGAACAGGCTAGAGAACAGGCTAAAGAACACGCTAAAGAACAGGCTAGAGAACAGGCTAAAGAACACGCTAAAGAACAGGCTAGAGAACAGGCTAAAGAACACGCTAAAGAACAGGCTAGAGAACAGGCTAAAGAACACGCTAAAGAACAGGCTAAAGAACACGCTAGAGAACACGCTAAAGAACAGGCTAAAGAACAGGCTAAAGAACACGCTAGAGAACACACTAAAGAACATGCTAAAGAACAGGCTAAAGAACAGGCTAAAGAACACGCTAAAGAACAGGCTAGAGAACAGGCTAAAGAACAGGCTAAAGAACACGCTAAAGAACAGGCTAGAGAACAGGCTAAAGAACACGCTAAAGAACAGGCTAGGAACCGATCATCCGTAGCTCAGATAAAGGTCGAGGCCGCTGGTGACCTTACATACTCATCGTACAATCAGGACCATCTCCAGACGGCTCTGGTCTGACCGCCAGCCTCCATGTTTATCAGCGTCATCGTCCAAACTGCATCAGTGACGCTGCTCATAATTCAGCTCTTTCAAACCCAAAGCAAATATTTCAGCTTTCCTTCACATGCAAGTTGAATAATGACTCTGACCTTAAACGGAGGGGGAGGCGGCGGCTAGCCTCTTCCTGTGACCCCCGTGACCCCTGTTTATTCGTGTTGTAACGTGTCTCTGTGTCACTGACGCTGAAATTGAAGGATAATCTGTAACGATGACATCATTACATTGCTTCACCATTTTTCAGCACCGCGGTGGTTCGGCTTCTTCTGAAGGAAATGGAGAACAG
Organism: Pseudorhombus dupliciocellatus; assembly: GCA_016785235.1. NCBI lineage: Eukaryota > Metazoa > Chordata > Actinopteri > Pleuronectiformes > Paralichthyidae > Pseudorhombus > Pseudorhombus dupliciocellatus. Next base: position 1,938,340 of record JAFBJW010000129.1, on the reverse strand, counting down.
TGTCTCCTTGTTGCGTCTCCATGCTGATGCGTCAGCCTGCGACGTGTTCTTTGTGGACATGATGGACGTGCGCGTTAGTGTGCGTGAGAAGCCGGGATCATTCCCCTGCATGCAAACCAAACAGCGCCTGCTTCTTCCATCTGAAACAGATGTTCTCCAGTAATTCAACACAAACTCTTCTCCTGGCCTCCTGGTTCCACACCAGAGGCCCCTCCCACTCCAGTGAGCGTTTAACCAGCGTTAGATATGAGACCGCCATCAGGTTGCGTAACCCTCTCTGTTGCAAGAATGGAATGGATGACATGTTTATTCTATGATTCAGACCTGTGTCCGTCCACACACGTGTTCCACTGATGTCAGCGTCTGATCTGCTACCTTCACATTTGATGGATCCATCCCTGCAGTGAGTGTGTGAGTGTGTGAGTGTGTAAAGCCCTTCAGGTGGTGGATGAGGAAGATATGAACACAGCCCATTCATCACGCTCCTTATTGTCCCTCTGGAGCCCTGCATGAGGTCAGAGGGATTTAGCATTAGCCGTTAGCATTAGGTCGGATCCTCTTTCCACCAGCCTCCACGAGGCGGTTCGGTTGCGTGTACGTCCGTACTTATCTCCACATTAAACACGCTGCAGTGGACGAGCATCGATCAGGTTTCACACATGGAGTCGGCGGCACCAGAGGGGCCACATGAGGGGCCACATGAGGGGCCACATGAGGGGCCACAGCTCCACGTGTGAGTGAGGGAGCTGGGGAAGACACTGGGTTTACCCTGGATGCTGGTCCTCTCTCTCCAGATTCCTGAGTCTGCTCCGCAGCAGGAAAGCCAGAACATATCTGGTTACACGCAGGCTGCCAATCCGTCTGAGGACAAACTGTTTTTCCCCTCTGCTGGATTCCAGTCCACTGGCAACCAGCTATTATTACTTCACTATTATTAGTGGCCACCCTGTTTTCTGACTTGAGGGGAAAGCGGTTGTTTACCTCCTAAGAAACATTGTTTTCTCTGAGGAGACAATGCGCTCGTCTCTGACGTGCAGCCCTGTGCCCAGGCCACGGGTCACATGCTCGCCACAGACCAAAGGCTCAGATCCGGCCGCGGCAAGGTCACTCTTCACATCCTCAGAAATCAAAGTGTGAATGAAATCATCCTCATCTCTCCTCCCTGTGTGTTTCCACTGCACAGAATATTTGACCTTTAATGGGATTCCATCAGGAAAAAGAAAACCAGTGTGACGTGCTCTCATGCCTGTGGTTCCCAGTGTGTTATCGCTGCTTGTTAAGGAGAACTCAAAGGCTCAGAACTGACCTTCAACCAAATACTCAGTCAGTTTGTTCGACTTCAAACTGTAGATCCTTTGTTTACTCCAGCTCTTCTTCTTCTACAGTTACTGTAAAACCACATGTGATAGGATCCGTGTCCCTGGAGGAAGCCTGTACGTGTGATTTACATTCAACTCTGAATGAAGTCTTGGTCCCACGGTGGGTGTGTGAGCAGTGAACACAACACAGTGTGTGGCGTTATGTAAACACAAGGTTTATTGCAAAATGTGCAGCTGTATCCGAACACTTCGGTGAGGAACCATTTCTCCGGGATGCGTTTACAGGAACGGCACCGTTCTCTTTACAAAACACGTAGAAACTTTAGCGCTAGCTACGAACTCAACGTCTCCCTGCGCGTCTCACACGTGGTCCTGGGTTTGCTCCGTTTCTGTTGTTGAAAAAAAACAGACAAGTCTTTGGTAGCTAGAAACACTCGCTCTCTACGGACAGGCACTGTTGGGATGCCTTCGTTTTCAAGTGGACATCCGAGCAAATGTTAAAAATGGACCAGATACTGGACGATGGTAGAAAAATGGAGGAGTGCATCTACGTCTCAACCTTATGTACAATGTAGTTTTCCTTTTACTTTTCAAAGGTGGGCCATCGTGCCCTACTTATACTTCTCTCTCTCTATATATATAAAACATCTTTTAAGACCGCTGTGCAATGCTCCTATTTTACAACAACTGATTTTTGTCTGGAATCACAAACAAAAACAGAAGATATAGCAGGATTAATTTCCCCCACAAGCAGCAAGCCCCGACAGTACAAGATTACAGCGCACCCATCAGCCCGCCGCAGCGTGCACGACAGCAGCGTGCGCGGCCTCCACGTCAGCTCATCCGGCTCATTGTGATTCTTTGAAGGCGTGAACTAAATGCACAGGAACACACAGTAACACGATGCAGGTGCAGGAGAAAGTCCGAATGTTGTGTGGCTGAAGTGTTGAGTCCTGAACTTCTTTACTTGAGCGGACAAATCTGCATGATGGGGCTCTCTTCTCCTTCTCCTTCTCCTTCTCCTTCTAGGAGACTGGGAGGAACGTCTCATCTCCTCTGGGAGAGCGTGGAGCAACTCTCACACTTTCCCAACATGGCACCTGCAGGACCAGCCCCTCCTCCTCCCCTCCTCCTCCTCCTCCTCACCCCATCCCTCCTCTCTAGTGCAAAAGGGTGATGAAGGGTTCTGCTGGGAGGGGGGGTGCCCCCCGACCCTCCCTCTGTCTGTCTGTCGGTCCCAAAGCAAGCGCTCGGCGGTCGTCAGACCGCTCGCTATTTCTCAGCGCTTTTGTCTACAAAAGAGACACTAATGACGAAGAGCTGGACGGACTCAGAGGACAGGTCAGAGCGTCCCAAGTTCTGTTTGTGCTCGTCAGTGTCAGCAGTTCTTTTGTGTCCCATCGATCATTTACAGCCCTGAGGCGTCGCCCTCGCCAACAGGAAGGCGTCTCACGCTTTCATTTCAAATGGAGGTCCATGACTGGAAAGAGACCGTGGCTCTGCCCGCCCCAAGGCAGAGCCACTTACACAGCAGAGCCGGCGCCGTAGCTGCAGGTGTGCTGCTGCAGGTGCTCCGCCGTCACCTGGGCGCCCTGGTTATCCAGCGGCAGCAGCACGTCTGTGGGAATGCGAGACTGGAACTTCTCCAGCTGCTCTGGACTGGCCAGGTTCTTCAGCAGGTGGTTCTCCCTCTCCAGCTGGTTGTTCTTCTCCGCCAGCTCCTTGATCTGCTCCTTGAGGATCTCCACCTCCTCTCGCACCGCGTACATCAGGTGGTTCTTCACCAGGTCCTGGGGTGACAGGGGAGAAGATGCATCAGCGTGGGTTCGCATCAGACGCCAAAACAAAGAGCAGCTCTACCAGGAACGTTCGATCGATTCTTTCTTCTGTTTACAGAACGTCAACAGCAAAGTTCACCTGACACCTGAAGCTCAGCTGCTTCAAGTCTCTGCAGGATCTCTGATCATGCTCCTCTTCATCACGTGGTTGTGTGCAGAGTGCACGTGTGGTGCGTTGTGATCTTTAGGTGCTCGTGCACACCATCAGCTAACATGCTAACATTTGATATTTCCACTAGCTGCAATGGCTCCAGACTGCAGAAGCGTTAGCTCACTGCTAAATGCTAATGGCTATATGGCCATATTCACCTGACTGTACATTTGACGTTCCACTATTTTATTTTTTTTAGATAATTACTTTCTTTTCATCATGTTGTTGACTAAAAAGCATCATTGGAGAGCTCTCCTAGTCTTGATAATACTATTTTAACAGCACTGTGTGTATGAAGACAGATTTATGTAACACGTGTTTGTTATGTGTGTGTTTGTGTCTCAACTCACCATGGCCTGTTCTATCTTGTTGTCGATGGCCACAACGCTAGCACCAGAGGCGCTGCAGGGACAGAAGAGAGAACATAATAAATTCATAATTCATTAAAAACACAGCTCACAACCCAAACTCCCAGAGTTCCCTGGAATCACGCACAGTGAGAATGAAAGGAAACGTTTGCACAGGCCGTTTGTTTCTATTTTTACTTATATTTAGGATTTCTGAGGGTTTTTTTCTTACGTCAACTGTTTCTTTTGCTGCCCTTTGTTGTTTCCCCCGGGAGAGGAATAACAACGTTCTATTCTAAAAACAACTCCATCCAGCTTTAGCTGCTGCATTATTACAATCATTGCGGTTGTTGTTTGTTGTTGTTGTTGTTGTTGTTGTTGTTGTTGTTAACCAGCTGTATGTTGTTGTAAGCTGCACACGGAGCACGAGGCTCCACCGTGCAGACCAAACTCCACCACGCACCGTGCACGACACTGTGCACGACTGTCGGAGCGCGATCACGGAGCCGCTCGGGCGCGTTGTTTGTTTGTTCTCGAAGCGCGTGTTTACCTGTTGTCTAGTTTCACGGACACGACGTCTCCTCCGACCAGCGAGGAGAAGAAGGAGATGGAGAAGTTGTGCAGCTGGTACACGGCCACCTCCATGGGGCTCTTCGCGAACATCTCCGTGCTCATGTTCAGGACCACGCTCGCTTGGATCACGCTCCTCGCCACGGTTGCGGCCGGTGGGTTCCCGCTGAGGATCCGGGTAGTGGTGCGTTCAGGTTCCGGGGGGGGGTAGCGATGCACTGAACCGGGGCCCGGTGCTGAGTCTGCTGCTGTTGGATCTTCGCCGCGTGAACGAGCGACTGTCTGCGGCCGCTTACTGCCGCCGCCTGTATATGAGCCGCTGCCTCCGTGACGTCACCTGACGCGACTCTGCGTTAGTGAAACAAGAGGCGGTGGTGCTGCCTTCCCGTGCCTCAGGAAAATATCGGATTTTTTGATATTGACCCTTTTTGACGCGCGTCAACGTTTACATAACAAAGACAGAGGGAGGGATACTGAGGAAAAGGCGGTCACGAGCCAATGTCCAAGTATTCACGGAGCATGTTTTACCAAAATGTGATCTTTATCTCCCTGCTCAGGGAGATGATTGTTCCATATCTGTTAGATAAGACTCACTTTCATTTGAATACAGATTCGGTGAGTACAAGAGCCTGACGTCATGATGTTGACCACTCTGTCTTCTACCACTGTGCACCAGCTTTCATGCAATTATATACACATATATGATATATACTTGTGTGGTATCAGTTAACTGTGTTATGAGAAGACAGATTGCAGATGCACATGAAAGAATGTTTATTCTGCAGTGCATCTTAATTCAGCTCATTTGCAATTTTGCTTTTGTAAACAATAGCGCTTTTCAGAAAAACAAGCTTCAGAGGAGCACTTGAACGCATCACTGCTGATGCCCTGTTTCTGAACTTTTCCTCTTTCTGTGCATCGAACCCTCAGAGCAGTAAACAACAACAACAACAATAACAACACAACCTGCACCTGCAAGGAAGCAAATATCTCTACAAATTAAATATCGACATAAATGTCACAAGGTTTTGGTTTAGGCTCGTTTGATTTTTATCTCTAGATTTCAGAGTGTGTGTCTAAAAGGAGCCTTTCTTTTCCTGATGAAGACAACATGTTTTTGTGCACATATGTGACAGAACATGCTGCCACGGAAAGTCATGCACGCGCCCGCGTGCACACGGGTGGGCTGCAGCAGCTGCTGCACGCAAGTACTTTTCCACTGACTTCCTCTGTAAAGTTTCCATGCGGCATCTGTCTGTGCTCTATCGGCCTCTGGTGGCGAAGCCGCAGAATGCAGCCCGGCCCCTGCAGGGGACACCGTCCAGCTGTGCTCCTGGACTCAAGTGTTTACAAGGAATTTTCCATAAACCCTTTTTTTTCCCCTGCTCCATTAATTCAGTTCCGGAAAAGTACAGGTTGTTTGTCTTGCCTGGAAAACGTATGGAAAATTCTCAAAGGGCACCTGATGACTTTGAGTCATTTATTTATTTATACGTGTTCTTACGCAACGCTCTGCTTATCGCTTTCTTTGCTTTAGTTTTTACTGCGCTGCACTTCACCCTCATTTGGAAGCCACAGCTCAGTCAGGGGCGCTGTAAGGTAACACACACACACACACACGTTTGTGTTGTTTGTCTATATTTAGCATAACTGCACTGGGCCCAGTCTGGCTAAAGACACCGAGGCACGGTTCCTCTCTCTGTGACCTCTTGCTCTTCAGATGTTGTTTTTGAACCTGCGTGCATGTGACATGTGAGTACACTCACACGTCATGCAAAATGTACTAAACAATTGTGGTGAACGGCCGACCACAGCTGAGGCAGAGGGAGGAAAACATACACGCTGTTCTCGCTCTCTGACAGCGGCTGTTATTGAGCAACGCTCCTTGTTTTCTCTGAGACGTCTGTGCAGGTTTTGATAACGTCAGCTGTCACTTTATGTTCCCATTTCTTCTCTTCTGATTCCATACTGATAGTAAGCCACTTAAACCTCTGTTAGGGAGCCACTCGTGCAAATTCATTTGTCCTCCGAATCACCGGTGATTTGTGGGACATTAGCAGCTCGTCATAAAAAGAAAATGAATGGAACCGTGCTCTGAGTGCACGGAGCTCACAGCCAACACCAGCCTTCAGGCACAATTGATTCATAGTCCATAAAACCCACATTTCTTCACTTGTCTCCCATGAAGAACAATAGCTCCGTCCTCTTGTCGCACCACAGCACGTTAGCATTCTGCAGTCCGCACAGCCTAACCCACAATATCGTGGGAAATTGGTTTTCCATGCAGATTTTCTATGAGACAGCAAAAACAAAATGGAAAAATGGAAACGCATTTCAAATGACAATAGACGACCCAAGGCCCTGCTGTCCTCTGTGCACTGGAGGAAATGTCTTCAGCACAGGGACAAGCTCTTCTGGGGAAAAAGAGAAAAACCAGCTGTGTTACATAACTAAATGTGGAAGGGCTGAACGTCGGCGCAGGCCTGACGAGGCTCAGGTCCCTCACGACAGAACCTCAGTCCACCACACACGCCGGATCAGCCGCGGTCAGAACCCACTGCTCCCTCACGTCTACGAGTCCTAACGACAGATACTGACCCACGCCACGTTCTACGGCATAGAACCCTTCACGTTTCTGTGCAACACTCAGAGCCCGGCCACGTTTGGCAAGTGGCAAACCCAGTGAGTCACCGTGGAGCCAGGCCGCGGTTTCCATCAGATGAGAAGAGCCAGCGTTGTTACATAACGGCGTGATTCATCTGCACCAGCAGCTGAAGATGGACGAGGCTCCGCACATCCAAACAACACAGGCCAAAGAGATGAAAACACTTGAGGATTAAGATTCTTCGTTCTGGGTGCACGTCCCGTCTGCACGCTCGCAGCCAGGAATGCAGGGTGTGTACGGGCGTGTGGCCCTTGGCTGTATACGGTTACACCTGGTGAATACTGAGCCCTCGGAGCCAGGCACCGGCCCCCCCCCCCCCCCCCCCCCCCGCCCCGGCCCCCCCCCCCCCCCCACTTACCGCCGCTCCAGCCTCTGGAACAGACTCGGGGAGTAAGGGCCCGAGAGGCCGATGGCTCGCCCTGGGTAGCTGAAGTGCTGGTGGTGGCAGCAGAACCTGTGGTACGGCTCGGCCAGCCGGAGGGCGCACGCCGTCCGTGGAGAGGGCAGCCGCGGCTCCGCAGAGGCCGCGCGAGCGAGACGCGTCTGAGAGTGTCCCATGGTCCAAATGGACGCTGCGGAGGGCGGCGGCAGACCTCGGGCCGCTCGTCCTCTGTTGCTTGTTCTCCAAGCACAAAGCAACAGTTGAGCTGTGGCGGCACGTGCACGTGCAGCGACCTCTGTGAGTGCCACGCTCAGACTGGCACTCGAACGACGAGGAAGACAACGGCCCCAGAGACACACGGACCGGGCTGAACGTCTCGAAGCCGCAGCCACGAGGAGCAGCCCTGGTTGGAGACGCTGCCACGCCAGTGATGCATCACTGCTTTGTTGGCTCCACTATCACGAGAGTGACGCCGCGAATGATTTTTAAATAATAAAATCTCACCATTTATTTTGAGATTTGAGACTATTTCCTACTTATCACATGGTCACGTCTTTCAGACCTTGGACTCAGTCAGGACCACCCGCCGCGCCGCACTGCAATTTCAGATTTCCAACTTTAAGCCCGTTGATCTGAGGCATTAGCTCAGTGGTTCCTGATGTAAGGCTTCAGATGGCGTGCGTGGCACGCACCATCCCCAGAACGCGCTGAGGTCCCGGTGAAGTGGGCTCACGCCTCCTGCCGCAGGTGGAGGGGCAGCCATTATTTGCGTACATTTCTGGTTTGGCCGCTTCGCGTCCCATCTGAGTTTAATCCGCTCTGCTGGCAAGAGAATGGTTCAGATACTTGACACGGAACACGGAGTGTGACGCTCAGACAGATCAGACCAGTTTCTGCACGTCGCCTTGGGCTCCTCAGACCTTTATCTTCATACTTTTCACCACACGGGGAACAATGTTGCGGGTAATTAACGCCTTGCTGCGTGTGCTTTGTGTGTCTGGCTGTGTGGGGTCAACGACCCGAGGAAGAGTCCAGTCAGTCCAGGGCGCTATTCTCTGTGAGGGCCCTCGAGCACGATGGGACATGTGACGAGCGCAGGGACGGCGCGTCCGGCCGTCGCTGGACAGACACGCTCAGAGACACAGCTTCAGTCTGACTAACTGAATTAACTCGCTCAGGTTCCATTAATCCTCGGATGTCAGACATGACGCGTTCACACCCATCGTTTGATGAGAGGATTAATCCGTGCCATCGCTGTCTGTTCCGTTTATGTCTCTTTATGCCGCACCTCGTCTCTGGTTCTGCTGGAGTCACATGACGAACACACTCATCCAGGAGAACGAGAGGCAGCGCCATGATTAGCGGAATCGGATGAATTAGGGTCAGAGACGAAACTAAAACGAGCGTCTCCTTTCATGGAAGCGGAGCTGTGTGTGCTTTCACGCCTGCCCGTCAGCTGGCGGCCTCAAATGGAACAGGAAGGGGAACCTGCTTCCCCGAATCAGTTTCCTGGGAGAACGGACCACGTTCACGCTTCGACGCAGACTGGCGTCCAGCTCATTTACAGCAGATAGAAACGCTTATATAACGCAGGATATATCAGTGGTTGTATATTTATATATTATTATAAGCCCGTGGTGCTGAGCCCCCCCCCCCCCCACACACACAGAATGTAACAGAACGTCCTGGTCCGGGGCCCGTCGGGTCGCCATCTGCGTTCTCTGCAAACGTGTCCTCACACACATGGAAACTACACCTCAACTAACTGGTTTCACTCATGAACCTGAGGGGGCTCCAGTAAAGGTCAAAGGCCGCGCAGGGCCAAACAGTGGGGGTCGTTGTTGACCTGTAAAATATGTTTCTGAAACAGCAGCGATACAGCAAAAACACGAGGTGCTCTAACTGTGATAGAAACTCTACGTCCCAGAGCAAAAGGTCACGGAGGTCAGTGCCACCTGTGTGTGCGACATCAGGCCGTAAGACACGGCATCACCGTCACGATCGAACCGTCCTGCAGGAAACTCGCCGGCCTTCACTTTTTAAAAGGTCTGGCGTTCACAGGAGTCTCCTCACTTTGCGGCGTTTAAAACATCTTTATTCTTTGTCTCTCCCTGTCCAGTCCTCGCTCTTCCCATCATGCTCCAGCCAGCTGACCTCGCAGCTGCTGACCCGAGCCGCCATCAGCTGGGACGGCCCCCCCCCCGCCGTCTGTTTGTGTGTTTCTGCGTGTTTTTGTTTGCCCGCGCGCGTGTGCGTCGATGCACGCGCTCGGCCGGACGCCTGCACACGCTCGCACGCTCACGCACTTGTGGCCTTGTCGGCGGGGGGTGGAGCTAAGTGGATGACAGGCCCCCCGCCTCCACGCGGAGCGGTTCCCACAGACTCCAGCAGCTTCTCCGCTGAGAGCGAAGGCTCGGCCTCCGTCACCCGCGCCGCGACCACGGGGCAGCGACGCCGTTCCCAGGAGAACTGGAGGCGAGTCACTGGCGGTCACTGCTCCGGCCTGTAAATCATGTTTACAACCGCTCCTGTCTGATGTGTCACTTCGTCATGAAGTCACCGTTCTGTGTCCGTGACCTCCGGGTAGCAGATATCAGCGACGGCAGCAGCAGCATCATCTGCGTTACTCATCCTCGCCCGAGGACGCCGCGTCAGCTTTTCAAGCCGAGACAATGACATCGTCAGCGCGACCGCAGGAACGACTCAGACCACAAATATACACACGTGAGTGCAAACAGAATCCATGTGCTGCAGGTGCTATATTATACATACACATAGAGACAGAGGCAGCTCTAAATGATCAAAGACACTAAAACGCAATGGTCTAACATTTGTTTTGTTTCTCCTCGGTCAGTCAGGGAGTTGTTTACTGAGGTCACATGACCCCTGGCCCTGCTGGGACCCTGCACTGATCACCACATGTAAATGTGCGCACGGAACGGGCAGAGACACAGGAAGAGCGCCCGGCTGCGTTCAGGGAAACATGCTGCGGTCCAGTTAAAGAGAGACGCTAATGAGAAAGTCCCAATTATGGAGAAACTCGGGAGCGCACGTCCAGATGTCGGCCACCCGCGTTACAACTGTAAAAGAAATATGTTCGGGCCGTAAACGCAGGCGTGGCGTCACCGCGCTCGCTGCTGCGTTCTGTGCAGTTCAAGGAGAATGAGGCTGAGCTGTGAACGCTGAAGATATATATGACCTCTCCGGCCTCTCTCGCCTGTACCATGTGACCTGTGCCGGCTCACGCTGTCAACACTGTAACACCAGCTCGCCATTTCAGGACGTGACTCAGCCGAGGGGAAGGATCCGTGTCAAACGCTGCCTGGTCCAAATAAACCGGGAACAGGGCGGTTCACAGGAACCCGGCCTATCCTGCCTCCAAACGCCAGCACGCCGCCCCTCCCCCACACACGCAGCAGCTTCCCTGATCGCTCACAGGAGACGTCGGCTTTTGTTTGTTTGGTCAAAGTCCGTTTGAAGACGACGTGCAGCAGGGACACGAACGAAGGAGCAATGCTGATAATAAACCACACAGACGATCAGTTAACGAGAGTTTTAGAATAAGAGTAGATTCGTTTGGGCTGCGGCTCCACCGACGACGGGTCCGCCTTTTATTTTGAAAAACCAGGGGCTTTCACTTCAGAGGGTTGTCGAGCTTCGCGCTCTCATTCCCTTCCAACGAACAGGAAATTGTCCCATTTGAAGCCACACTGGTCTGAGGACGTGTCTTCTGGACATGTCATGTGTCTGGGTCTCTCCGCGGCACAGCCCAGCCAGTCGCCGTACGAAGGCCAGGGTAAACAGCGCCGTTTGCACTGGCCGTCCTCCAGCGCGTCCTCGGGGTCCAGAGTTCACTCATGAAAGCGCGACGCTCTCTCCGATCTGTTTGGCGTTCCGTGCCACAGGTAAACAATTGCACTGTTATGCAACTGAAAGGTTTGCGTTCAAGCGTGGACGCCAGCGCCGGGCACGCAACCGCAATGAACCCGCTTCACGACACGTAGGCGCACATGCACAGAAAGCATCACGCATATATACAAATGCATACCAGGGAGCAGGCACGAGCACGCGGCGTGCTGCCTCCTCTGTCCCGGCGTGTAGAGTTACGGCGTTTGGCAGGCGGCCGCTCACATTCTTATGACGCTCACACGCACAGATTATTCATCAACGCTGCAGCTTCACATCAGGACTGTTTTCTGTCTGAGCTCCTCTCCGCCATCACGCCGCGGCGCCGAGAGGCAGCGACCTGTCAGTCAGGTCAGGGAGGTCAGAGAGGTCGGACTGGAGCACAACACGCTCAGTCCTCGCCGTGAAGGTTTGTGCTCAGGGGTGAACGCGTGAACTGTAAATGAAAGTGGCGTCGGGGCAGTTTTGAGGAACTCCGTCCGGATTTGCAGAACTGAAATGTTTCCCACAGCCGCTGGAAACTCCCGCCCCGTCGCCTCGCTGCACGCCATCGGCCGTCGAAAGCGCCCTGTCATGCTTCTTCAGACCAGTTTAATAACTGATGTTGTTTCCTGGTGAAGCCGTAATTACGGCCCAACCACGGCGCCTGCCAGGACTGATCCTCCTGATTGTCTGACGGCTGAGGGTCTCGCCTGCCACCTCGTGCACAGTCGTTTGTCCTGCTCCCCCCCCCTCCTCCTCCTGCTCCTCCTCCTCCTCAAACAGCCATTATCATTCCTCTTCTGTTGTTTTATTCTCCTCAGCCCTCGGCCCAACCCTCCACGCTCTCCTGGAGCTAATTATCCCGTCTCTGACCTGCCTCACATTCCGTGTTGTCTGCTGTGTATTTCTGGCCCAGGTGTTGCTGCTGTGCACATATGTGAGTGGGCGGAGTCGCGGTGAGCGTCGTATAAACATGGACGCTAAAGCACGGTTCTTCTTCTTGACGCTCTCAGGAAGTTCAGGAAGTGTTGCAACGTGATTTCCTTTCACAACCAAACACAGCGCAGCCTGTTGTGAGTCCAGGTTCTGACGGCCCAGAGGGTCCCAGTCAGAGGAGTCTGTGGCGCTTTGAATGAAAGGCCGAGAGGAGCGCGCTCACCACAACAGGAAAATGCAGAAATGAGGAGGAGGAGGAGGGGAGAGAGGGAGGAAGGAGAGGCTCCCAGCTGTTGTTCGGCTGTGTTTCCTCTGATAGCAGCCGCTGGCCGTACTCCCAGTTCTTCAAGTCAACGGTCAAAGAAAACTTGGTCACCTTGAGACATGAGGGGAGGGGCCTGTTTGACAAAGACGCGGTGGATCAGAAAGCGACCGCTGAGTGGATTCTGTGACCTCCGGGACACTTTGAGCAGGTGTTTGTGTTGAAAGTGGGGAAGATAAATAACATAGGATCAATAAATCACGGCTCGATCAGATGTTGCTGACATGTGCAGAACCTGAGCCTCTAAGCCCCCATCGGGGTCACGAGCAGAGTCTGAGGCTCTGATCTGAGACGTGAGCCGTCCACGTGCACTCTGCACATCATCTATCGTTTTTGTCCAGTTGATCTCAGGTGCAGCCTCTTCCTGCTGAACGTTGTTTTGACTGGACCCTGCATCCAAGCTACGCTACGCTAAACAAGCCGATGGATCAGTAAACATGTCAGGGTTGTGCAGCATGTGTGTGTGTGTGTGTGTGTGTGGAAATGACAGATGGAAATGTGCAGGCAGGAAAGGAGTCATGCAGCTCACAGATGATTATGATTTCCTGTTGAATTCCTGTAAATGTGAGCGTGGCAGAAAGAAACGGGTCCATGATGAGCTCAGAGCGTAGGGTTGCTCCTCCCCGAGGGTCAGGGGAGGGGTACAGTCGCTCTGACCCTGACCCTGACCCTGACCCTGACCCTGGTCAGCAGAGCTCTGCAGGTCTGCAGCTCTCAGTGTGCGGCCCCGAGTCGGGCTGTAGAGCTTCTTCTGGATTCTGCTGGATTTTGGAGGAGCAGATAAGGAAGGGAGGGCGAGGACATTTAAAGCATTTGTCAACATTCCTCCCAGAGCCGTGCACTTTCTTGGCAGGGCGCAGCTTCCTCCGCCTTCCTCCGCCCGTGTGTGAGCGCACAGGCTCCGACATGATTTCAGATGTTGTTTAGCTTCATCCCAGACTGAGTAAACACTGGCGACGTGTGCGTGAGCCCCTCTGCTCCGTGACACCACGCTGGAAGGAATGCACAGTGCCGCTAACTGTGGTGGCACCGTGAGCCCGTCAGCCCCCTCTGGTACCACAGCAGTACCACGGCCTCTCTCACAGGGACACAGAGTCTTGTTATTCTGGCTCACTGGACCAATCGCAGGCTCAGCTGCAGCTTCCTTTTTTCCTCGTGTGGGCTCTCGTCCAGAGAAAAGCTCCACGTCTTCCAGCTGCTGAAGTCAGAGTGAGGAGAACTGATCGGCGTCATCTTTTCACTCTCAGGCTCCATCCTCCCTCGCCCTCTGACCCTCACCCAGGTTGTGGCCTCAGCTGTTCCCTGGCTGGGTCCCGGCTGCAGGAGCCCAGTAAAGCTCCAGATGAGCTGCACAGAACCTGGAACTCCGCCTGCGACCTGATGCTGTGGGTCACGCTGCAGAGCCTGTGACCGAAGGTGAGGGTTAGGAAACAATCGACCGGTGAATGAGCCTCAGCTTCTTCCCTCTTTTCTTTCCCACTCTTTGCCTTTCTTTTTTTTTTGCCTCCAGTCCTGCAGGGACGCTGAAGGCCAGCGAGAGTCTGGAAACTTGGACGCCCCAGTAACAAACAGGAAACGGCGCAGTCAAAGTTTGATTGCAGTTGGCGTGGCGGTGCCAGCCGAGCCTGAACGCAGCGCGGCCCTTATACGTACGACCGGCAGCGTTCTGCCAACCTCTACGGGGAAAAATGCTTTCTTCATTTAGCAATGAAGTTTATTGGATACCGCAATTCATCTGGTGCAACGGACGCGTTGCGCCAAGGCGAGCGCACGTTGCCCAACGCCTCTCGCCCGAGTGTGTTTTCCACCCAGAGTTGAGCAAAGGGCTTCACAGTGAGAACACACAGGTTCCCAGGGGTTAGGGTTCCAGCATTTACCTATTTATACACATTTCTGTTCCCTCGTAAACATGACATCACTTTAAATGACGGCGTTTACCTGCGTTTGACCGCTTCCTGTTTTGCTTTAAATACCAACGTCATGCCCTCATTATTTCCACCGCTGAGACTCAAATAAACAGTGTGAAGGAGTGTGTCCACTGAATTAAAGAACAGGTCATGTGACTGGCCGCGTACTTTCCAGCGTTGACCTTGTGACCTTCACAGAACTTTTATTTCTCAGTAACGGGACGCGGCAAAACCCGGCGCTAAAGTATTTTCTGAAGCTGAACGCCGTGTCTGAGGAATTATTGTGTGTGTGTGTGTGTGCGGCTACGAGGCAGGATTGTGGTGCAGTGCCATTCTTGTGAGTGTGAGGTGAAGCCTTCTGTTGTGACAGTCGAGGTGACGGTGACCTTCTGCCCCTGAGCGTCCTCACAGCTATGCAGACACACGCCTGCGTGTGTGTGTGTGTGTGTGTTTGCGTGCACGCTCGGGGAACGTGATGTACCCGACCTGTGCGAATAGCGCGCGGGCTAATGACAGGCTTGGCTGAGGCCCGCTCCTCAGAGCAGAGGTGGCTGCGTTGTGGTCAGAGTGGGATTATGAAACAGGCGGAAATGAATTTGAAATGAATTGTGGGTAGTGTGCCGGCCCCCTCAGGGAAACTAACATTTCTACCAGAATCCAGAAGCTCCTTCAGGTTGGGCACAAAGACACAGCGGACAGACGCAGTATAAATACTATAGTATCTGGCCCCGCCCAGGTCTAATCACGACATCATCTCGGAGCGTGAACTCCAGACGACCCCAGTGGACGGACAGGTTGTAACCGAACCTTCGTCAACCCTGATGTTTCTCATATCAAGTGTCTGATTCTATTTCCAGAGAGTAACTACAACACACTGTGACTGTGATGGAGAATTCCTCACAGCCAGTGTGTGTGTGTGTGTGTGTGTGTGGATTATCTAACAGGCCGTAGCCGTGGTCCAGAGAGATAAGACAGAACCTTGGTCAGTTCAGCCCCTGATATCAGACCCACTGAGTCGAGAGAGAGAGAGAGAGAGAGAAGGGGAAGGAGGGTTGCATAAGGACAGAGCATGAGAGGCTTTTAATGGACGGGTGGTGCTCCCTCTTTCTTTTGAAGTGTTGAATCTTTTCGTAAGAACACTTCCTTCCTTTTGTTGTTGAAATGTTTCCCAATGTGTTGGCTCCGCCCCCTCCCCCAGTTGTCTGTCAGTGATTTGATCGACTGTGTTTTCAGACCGTGTCAGGAGAGGCGGGACGTTTTATATTTCACGCTAACATTATTATTATTTACGCTTTCAGCAGCTTTTCTTAAAAAGCAATGATAACGTTTGATTTCTCACAAACTGATGATTTTATTTTGACTTTCACTTCATTTAGTTTTTTTTTTTAGGATTTCATGGTCTGTTTTTATTACTTTTTTAAGGAGAAGCAAATACTTAATAAAATATTTTAACAGAATAACAAATGTTTCCCCTTTAAGTTGCTTTTATTTCTAAGTCATAGAAACTCGTATTTAAGTTATTTTTCTTCCTATTAAAACAACGTTTGTACCGCGCTCTAGTTTTACTTCCATAACCTTTTTTTCTTTTCAAAATAAGGGCATGACATACATTTGAAATCCACATGATGGGCGTGGCTAAGCCCTCTTATGTCTCACAAAGACTTTTTCCGACGTCCTCTGATCCTGAGGATTGGGTTCGGAGGACGACCTTGATGTGTGTCTTATGTACACGTCTAATCCACCTGTGGGACAAACTGTCTCCACTGTCTGTCCCACAGGACAAAAGAGCTTAGCTGGATTCTGGTGATGGCTCAACAGCGGCGTAGCGCCGCCGGTCACCTTTGCCTCACCTGCCGGGAGAGTCTGCATGTTTGTGTGTGAGCGTTGCTGGGCAGCGTCTCTCGTCCTTCACACTCAGAGACAATAATAATAATAATAATAATAATAATAATAATAATACACCTGTGGCATTGAATAACATCGGTTGATTCAAAGATGATGAGAATTATTTTCTAAAAAAAGAAACTTTTTCTTATATTTGTTATTATTCTTGTCACGGAGTCTTTACAAGTTTACCAACAACTTCCATTAAAGACCAAAATGTATCCGGTTGTTATTTGCAGAAAACATGTGCTGTTATTTATTATTAACATTATAACGATTACGTTGTTAATTCAGAGTATTTCTGTCTGCAAATAGAAGGAGTGTAAGACGTGACGCTGTGCTCAGATGAACTAAAAACAGATTCAGGTCTGCTCATCACAGTGTGTGTGTGTGTGTATTGACCTTGGTGAAACTCTTGGTGTCCCCTGAAACACACTGTGAACCCGTAACCTCACTGATGGTAAACACCCAGCGCAGGTAGGCAGCTGTGGTTCAGGGTGTGTCCTCAGACGTCTGTCTGCCGCCGGCGGTGGGATAATGGCGCTTATTGTGTGTCAGATAAATGTGTGTGATGGAGATAGACGTCAACAGAGAAGACTGAGCTCTAAAACACGACCACACACACACACACACACGAGCACAGCTCCATGAGAAGCCATTGTTCTATGTCTCTGTTCGCAGAGTCAGGACAGAACCACACGTGTGTGTGTGTGTGTGTGTTCAGCTCTGTGGACCTGAGGTGGTCGTGTTCTGGCCGCTGAGGACACTCATGGTCCAACAACAAGACTGTCTTCCTTTGGACAGCTGCAGTCCACCTAGACCCGGGTTATTTCTGGCAGCTCCCGTCTCTGTCTCAGTGCCAGCCTCCTGTCTGCTCGCACTCGTCTCCGTGCCCTTTGTTTGTCGGGGGCTGGCTGGGAAAGACGGGCCTGGCCCAGGATCGGTTCCTTCCCGTCGCCTGATCCAAACTAATCCCTGGACTTTTGTTAACATCCGCCTTCGCTCCACCTGCAGCCGTGCGCTTATGTAACGCTGCTCGGATTTCTGCAGGACGCAGACGCAGTGTTTTCTTTTCACTGGAGACACGCAATTACGCCGCTTATTTCTGCAGCGGAAAAACAAATTCGGACAGAAGGAATGTAACTGGATCCACATTCTGTCGTCAGCGGGGACAAGTCTGACATTTTCAGAGCTTTCATGTGGGCAGAGAGCAGCACAGCCAGAGCTTCAAACGCAGCGTTTCCTCCACCTCGCAACCACTTGTGTTGAGCATATACAGTATTCATATATATATATATATATATACATACAGTTTACAGCGTACAGGACAGTATGCATGCAGGACTTAAGATTGCACTTTCCTGCAGGAGAAGGAATTTCAGCCCTGTTGCATTAGTCATGTTCCCTCTGATCCCCGTGGTTCAGCCTGGAGCAGCTTACACTGTGTGTGTGTGTGTGTGTGTGTGTGTGTGCTGTTCTTTAGAATGAGTCCATAAACTCTCCCTGGAGTTAAAGGACACGGAGCTGACTTTATGCTCCCGCCTCCATCGTCTGGACGGGTCGGAGTGGGAGGAGCCTCGTGTTATTTAATCAGCACCTTTGTTTCTGTTGTTTTTCACAGACACTTTTCAACGGACGCGTCCTCACGTCCAGAGGCAGCGTGCACCGTCCTCTGACAACATACATGTAACTCCATCAGACTATTTGATGAATGTGCTGCACACAGCTGCCGTCTCAGGACGTCCCCCAAGGACCCGGTGAGACACGAGACATTCTCTGTGTCTCCTCAGAGGACACATGACCCGCTCCAGTCTCTGTGACAGGTGAGCCACAGGAAGTGAGCACAGTCCCCTCTGGACTCATCCAGTGGAAATCATTGTCCCCCCCAGGTCCGTCCCTCTCAGGACAGACTCAATGAATGAGCGCGTCCCACACGGGGACACTTCGGAGTTTTAATCCGGTGAGTGACCATCCGTGTCTGACGGCCCTCTCAGGAAGGTTTGGGAACAACGTGTTCCCTCTAAAGACTCTGAAGACTCAGTCAGGCACAGACAGGTGCACGGCGGCCGAGCGAGCACGTGAACTCTGTGCCAGGAGCTGCAACAAATACTGGCCCTTCTCTCTCTCTCTCAGATGGCGTGTGAGTCTCTCCACCTGTTGCTCCTCGTCCGGCAGAATCACGGCGACGCGCCCTCCGTATCACAAATAAATCAAGAACAGATCGTTCCTTCCTTGAACGACGCAGCAGATAAAACCATCAATGAGTATCTGAAACAGCCGTTACGTAACGTCAACGGACGGAAAAGTAAAGACGCCGTGCTTCAGTCAGCTGTCTGATTCATTTCTACAAAGTAAAAGCGCGACTTGCTGTGCACCGCGTGTGTGTGTGTGTGTGTGTGTGTGTAGCGTGACGTTAGCTCGGGTTAAACTCTCACTCACTTTACAAACCCAGTCTGAGAGCTGATAACACGCCTGAGCCCGGGAACATGATTGATATGATATCATCAGCACTGATAGCGTGTACAACCACACACACCGGGCACTTTTTAATCAGCGTGCACGTTATCGCAGATCCTTCATCTCACGAGGAGAGAGAGTTTTACCTGTGCGGCGTTTAGACGCACGCACCACATCACCACCAGGGTGCAGCTGTGGATAGGACGCCAGCCGCCAATCAAACCAACAACAACAACAACAACAACAACGAGTTTTCTTTCTGAGCTGTAGTAGGACGAGTCCACAGCCTCATAAAGAGTCCGACACCAGGACTGAACGCTCAGTGCCTGCAGTAAAAGCTGCGTCTGAGGCCAAGGGTCCGTTTTTATCGCGATGTCTATCGTACGTGATAAAACCCGTTGATAGCTGTCAGATGCACAGTGGGTCATGATCCTCTAACACATAGCTCTGCTTTATGGACTCCGCTGACGACAGTTCCTGAAGGTTCCACAGTCAAAGGTGGCCACAATGACAGTGTCTCCCTGCTCCGGTAGCCACGCCGCGTCTAATGACAGCCTCGGGTTCCAGAGGTCATCACGCCGCAGGATGCTCTCCTCGGCGAGCTGCCGAGCACCACGTTACACGCCGTGTTCGCAGGAGAGAGAGTCGGAATCGACCTCTAACGATTCAGGAATCGGCTGTTCGCTCCTGTTCACGTTACACACATGTTGTATGTTACTAGTCACGCCTCGCTCATGACAGAGCTAATGCAGTTAGCACACGGACGCACTGCTTTATGTATTTAACGCTGAGGGGACACACGTGTTGGACACAGCTCTCACACGCCTTTGTCTCAAATAATAGTCGGCTTTGAGTCTTTGACGTCGGAGACCTTTAACTAAGAACCCAGACAGCCTCAGCTTCACTGAAGCACAGCCCCAGGGGGACACGAGACGTACCTGTGGAAGAAGAGCAGGATGGACAGCATGGTCTGGTCGATGTTGCTGTTGCAGATGCCCTCGTTGAGCAGGAAGCACGGGTCCCTCACCACCGACTCCAGCGAGTCCTGCCTCATGATGTTGTTCAGCTTGTCCGTGTTCAGGTTCTGGTACATCAGCTGGTTCCGGAGCTGCCGGAAGTGACTGACGCTGGGGCTGGTGGGGCTCCCCGGCAGGGCCCCCCCGCTGCCCCGGAGGCCCTGAGCCGGGCCCCCGGACATGGAGTCGTCGCAGCCGTTGGCCAGGTCCAGGCAGCAGCTGCAGCAGTCCAGGCCGATGGGCGAGAGGCAGTGGTCGTCCGCCATGGCGGAGGACAGGTGGACGAGGGCGAGGGACGCCCAGGTGAGACAGGACAGACGGACGCAGGTGAAGGATGAAGTGAAAGTCTCTGTGAGGACGTGCTGGCAGGCAGCCGGGCCCCGGCTCCAGTTCCTGGCTGGAGGGCCCAGCAGCAGCTGAGTTCCTCCCTGAGAAGACGTCCCGCGGCGTCTGTCCCTGAGTCTGTCCCTGAGTCCGTCCCTGAGTCCCCTCCTGTGGCTCTGCTGCGTTTATCCTTTTGTCCGGGGCTGACGCCGCTGCAAGTGTTGCTCCTGTGGCAGGAGAACGAGTGAACGCCCCACACACACACTCACACACACATACACACACACACACTCTCTCACACACTCTCTCACTCACACCGATTCAGCAGGAGTGCGCTCGAAAGCAAAACCCAGAAGCTGCTCACTGCTTATCACTTTTTTTCTTTGGCTGGCGTGCATAGAGACGGAAGGAGGGAGGGAGCAAACAGGGACAGAGGGAGGAGGAGGAGGAGGAGGAGGAGGAGGGTGGGGAAACCCATGTGATCAGTAAAAAAAAAAGGAACGCCGGCTCGGGGCCCTCCTCTTCCTCTGCTCAGCTCAGCAGTGCAGACCTCAGGGAGGGGAACACAGAGGTAGCTCCGCCCTGAAGGCCGGCAGGGGGCGGGGCATCAGTAATAACAGCAGCTCAGCCCTGGGGCAATAAAGTGAAGTACAGTGTCATATCTCTCAGTATTATCAGTCACACATTTGTGTTATCCTCTCAACACTCGGCCTCTTCTGTCGTGTTCGCTCCAGACGAGCAGTACAAGCAAAGAAAGTTGTGTTTTCACCAGGAGAACTGGGAGGAGCGCTGATGTCTTCACAGACGTGTCGAAGGAGCTGCTGACCAACACGTGTCGGACATGCGTGTGCAGGTGGTCGGTGACAGAGCAGAGCCGCAGACAGCTCGTCTCACTCGGTGAAGAAGTGTCGCAGCAGCAGAGAAAACCACAGACTGTTGTTTTATTGAGTGTGTAATGACGTCCTCGGGCAGGGCCGGGCCATGGTTCGGGTAGGGGCTGCCCTCTAGTGGCCACCTGTCAGTACAGTCACAGGGAGACGCAAATAAAACTGTAGTTTTCTGCTGGAACTGCATAGTTTATCACTGAATACAGACGTCTGTGGTTAATGTTCATCTGTTGTTGGTTCACCAGGTCAAAGGTTATTACTGACTGTATTCATTGTATCACTGTTCCAAATGTATACAATCACTGGCTAAAGCAGTCCTCAACCTGTTAGGGCCCTGCACCCGTGCCCTGAGGAGCCCCATGAGTTTGTGTCATGCTAGTAACTTTAACAATGCAAGCGGCACGAGACCTCACTGAGTTACGCTTGTGAAATGGAACAAGAATCATGTTCCCCTCTGCAGTTTAGGCCCCGCTGACCCCCGCTGACCCCCGCTGACCCCCGATCACCGATGCAAATGAGGAGGAGCTCGGTTACGAAATCGGACTGAGTGAAGGTCACGGAGTCTGTCAGCACATACATGCTAACAGAACGCTGACCCAGTTTTTTGTTTGTTCATAAGTTCAGTTATAGAAGCAACGCAAACATTGATTTGCTTCGTCAGCATTAACTTATCCAGCTTCAGCTCAGCTGATTTGGACTGAACTTTGACCTTCCACACTCCCAACAGTTCCCAACACCTGGATCACAGCACCACTCTCTGGTGAGCCGCTGAAACAACACCAGGAGTGATACACAGGGGAGAGTGAGGTCATTCAGTCAAAGGACACTGCACAAAATCATCAGAAGAAAATTCCAATGTACACTGTAAAAAAAAGGCCACTGTGTCATAATGTGGTGTTCTGCATCAGGAACAACAAACAGCTGCATTCCTGTTCCCGCTCTCTGCCACTAGAGGGCGGTGCAGGCAAACACAAGAGGCACCCAGCAGACGGCCAGGGCTGTTTCTGTCTGTCCTTTATTGTCCGTCTGTGGGGACAGGTTTAAAAGTACACGCAGGAAATCTCCTCCTCCTCCATCACCGCGCCAAACAACAACTGTTTTGATGCACCGAGCTGTAAACACGAGTCCTGAAGGTCGGTCAACCGCAGGACGTGAAGACAGGAGACGAGCAGGTTTCCATCAGCATGTGGAGAAGTTTCAGAAGGTGAACAGGTTGCTGCTGTTACCGTGCACTCGTGGCTGATGCTGACATCTCTGAGATGAAACCGTGCGGTGCAAAATGAGGCTGACGGTGTTGATGCGCCTACATAGAGCCACTGGTGGTTATTTCAGGGAAAGAAAAATAAAATGAACAAGTGAGATTCGCTCCCATCACTTCTTCACTGCTGAGTCCTCTGATCCTCTGCCGCAGGCCGTGATTGGCCCAGGCTGCGCGGCCAGACCGTCTGAAATCCTCTCATTGGTTGGCGAGATATGGAACATAATCCTAAACTCCTCTCACCCCCCGAGGATTAACTTTGCCGTCCAGCCATCTTCAGAAATAGTGTCCCCTGGTTGGACTGAAGAAAGGCCGAGCGTCAAGCGCAGATTCAGGCCACCAGCTGAGCCGGGGAAGTCATTAGCCCTGTCAGGACGCTGCGGTCTAAGCTCCGCCCGCCCCATCTCTCCTGCTGCTCCTCTTTAATTGTGTGCTTTCACCCTCAGCGTGCACAGACCTCCTCCTCTCCTCCTCTCCTCCTCTCATCCCCGCATCATCATCGCCACCACTTCCCTCAGTGCTGAGACGCTCTGCTGTCACTTCTGCCTGAGATGAACTTCATCTGAACTTCAGCTGTCCCCTAATTGGACAAGTGTGGACAAATACCTCAGCATGTTTTCCTGATGCCCGGAGGGGCCCTGAGCGCAGGCTGAAAATATAAATGATGAGGTCTGAACCGTGGTCCATGAGTCCAGCTGGCCGAGGGATTCTGTACTCAGACCTCAGCATGGAAGACACCACTGATAGAAATGGACGACAGCAATACTTTAAATATCACCCCGAAGATGTTTGGACAGAGTGAGGACGTTAGAAACACTCAGAGGTATCAAGTAGGAAGAATGAGAGGGGATGAAGTGGAGCTGAATGAAGTCAGACCCGCCGTCGTTTTATGACTTAAAGCTCGGCGCGATCACACAGGGCTTCAGACGTTTCTAAATCTCACGTAGTGATTCATGCAGAAGCAGCTTCTCCTCATTCGTACTGACACGTGCGTATAACTGAGCCCCGGGCCTCTGCTCCCTCGCCACAGTGGGCGGGGCATCCCACGGCAATCAATACGAGCATCGATTCTCTTTAATGGAGGGAGAAGAAATGAACCAGCCTGTGCCACAGATTAAAATCCTCTGGCCTCGGTCAGCGCAGAGAGTCGGGTTGTCAACCACGGGTAAACACACCTGACGTCCAGTGTTCCCGTCAGGTGCTGCCCCGTGCACGTGGGCCTATAAACGCGAGCCTTTATGGTTAAATAACACACGGGCGTGCAGTCAGCTGCCCACTCACTCGAATGCAGGACAGTTGGTACGATCCGGTCCTCTGACTGCATTTAACCCAGCGGCGGCGGCGGCGGCGGGGGCAGCGCTCTCCCTGATCGATGCTCCCTGGATTGTGTTTAAGAGCAGCTGTGTGTTTGTCACTGTCACGGCACATCGATCGGCGCTGTCTGGCCTTTAACGACCCCTCCTCTGGGATAATTACTGCAGCGTTAAAACAATGGACATGTTTATTTTCAGCTTTCCAATTTCATTTGTTTTCCACGTGGGTGACGAGGGAGCCGTGGTCAAAATGGGTTTAAAAACAGGCGACTGTGCCGCGTGGTGACGTGCGCTGACTGATTGATGCTGCTGGTGAATGCCTGTTTGTTTGCTGTGGCTGAGGCCCTCAGGGAGGATGTGTGTCCTCAGAGGCTGAACCAGAGGCAGTGTGTCACCACGGAGCAGCCCCAACACCAGGCCGCCCTTTACACGTGATGAATCCTCGGTGCTTTAATCTCTGCCTTATGAGAAATGTGTGTGTGTGTGTGTGTGTGTGTGTGTGTGTCTAAGCTTTGAAGTATAAAGCCAGGAAAGGCTCCTGTGGTGAAATGGTGAGTAGCAGTGTGTGTGTTCTCTGTGTGAGAACCGTAAGACTCTCTCTCTCTCTCTCTCTCTTAGTAAACGTTAGTGGCAGATGTAATAACGTCATTCGGGCCCATTCTCGATCCCCAGGCTCAGGCTGGTGTCGTCCCTTCATGTGACAGTGAAGACAGTGCCTCCGTCACACGGGTCCTATGACCACGCGTCCTTGTCCCCTGGGGCCGAGGTCACGGATCCTTTTCTTTGAACTGTTTGCGTTGATTCAATCCATCCCACAGGAGCAGGAGAAGGAGGCTGAGCTGTGTTAACGTGGGTGCATATTAAAAAACAGAGAATGTTTTGGTTTTATTTGAGTTTCAGCAGAGACGAGTGCTGACACATTAGTTCTCCTCCTTCATCGTTACTCCTCTTCATACATCCTTCAGACGGTTCCTGCCCAGCTCCTCACTGGAACAGTGATGATAACCTTTTTTTCCCAGAATCCCCAGGGGGCTGCTCCAATCGCAGTCTGCTTTTCTAACTTCACGCTTCCTCTGATTTTGTGATGGAGATTTCCCTCCAGTTCTACATCTGACCCAAATCTGGATCTGTACAGAACGTTACTGGCTTCACCACTGAGTGAGAGGACGAGGCCTCACTTCGTCACCAGTTTGGAACTTTGACAACGTTCCACGGAGCGTGGTGGCGTGACACCGCGCCGGTTGGGAGCAGCGTGTTTGGACCTCTGTGCTAACAACCGCGCCAACGATCCCTGAAAAGGAAGAGCTGGATTCTTTGACTTAAAACTTACTCTCACTCCAAACAACTTTCAAAAAATGGGTCAGTTCCTAATGCCAAAATTTAATTAAGTGTCCCACGCTGTCCCATCTGCACCCGGGCTCATTAATTATTACTCTCCCCAGCCTCCGTTATCCCTCTCCAATGAACTATTCATGAGTCCTGTAATGATTAGCAATATGTTTTGGGCTAATCTCTGTGTAAATGAAGGGAGCTTTGGAGGAGATAAAGCTATTTGCCACTTATCAGCACACAATACTAAAGGTTCTGTCGAGGGTTCAACGGTGGTGGGCGTTTCAGTCAGAGCTCACCCAGCTGGCGCTAGCGCCTCGGTTGGAAGCGGTTCTTTCTGTTTCCACCAACAAAGAAGTGAGTGTCGAGCAAAAAACTGGAAACTGGAAAACTGAAAACAACTAAGCTCTAGCACTGGGAGTCGGCTCCTCTGCTCATTGTTCAGTGAAACACACTTGGTTCTACTGCGTTTGTCTGAGGTCGTAACGTTTCAGAAGAAACAAAGCAGAGGTCAGCGTGCAGCCTTCCATGTCAGAGGACGTTCACCAGGAGAGGGCAACATCAGGCGTTCTCCGTCTCCTCCTTCCAAGGCCTCTTGTTCTGAGAGGATGAATCACTTCTGACGTGCGTTACACAGGATGTGTGTGAGCGCACGGATCTGGAAAATCAGCAACAGCAAAAAACCCAAAACCAAAAGTCTGCAATGTTTGCAAAAAGGCATCATTATGTTTCTGCGGCCGTCAGCGTGTCCCGACATGTCCGTCCTCTGCCTTTGACATCCAGCCCTGCAGACACACGCCACCACGCTGATGCGTAAACACGCGTGCATGTGGGCGACTCATCAGCTGCTGTAAACACACTGCTGAGGTCGGCCCCTCAGCAGTCTGTGAAATGATAAAATAAAATAAAATGAAGTGGGCGGAGGAGAAGCAGCTACTAACTGGATGCAACCAGCGTCTCCATGAGCTCTCATCCACGTCTGGACGCAGCTGCAGGGTGTGTGTGTGTGTGTGTGTGTTTGCAGGCCACATGAAGCCTGAACTCTGAGTGAAACAGTCATGTGGGGAAACACTGACTGGCACGGTGCACGTTCACTGTGCACGAGTGTGTGACTGTGACAGTTCCCCTCCAGCACGAACCCGTCCTCCTCGTCTCCGCTGAAGGACCAGCGTGTCACACAGGAGCTAATTAAGACGCCGCACCAGTTGAACATCTGTCCTGTTTGTCTGCCGCTGCCTGAGGACACGTCCGTCCCCGGCTCTCTCACGTGACGCATGTCTGAGCCGCCCTGAAGGAAATCCAAAAACTGCGAGCGTCTATTTCAGGAGCACGTTCTGTCGTCGGCCCACAGCTCCGAGGTTGCCACTGCAGCAGCGTGCACGGCACACACACACACACACAGCAGCGTTGTGACATCCCCGCCCACACGACAGCCGAGGCAAAGTCGTTTCCATTTCACCCAGGGCCGCGGGGCCGAGCAGGTGGGCGGAGTCTGGAGCCCTTCAGGTCGTTCTTCACTTGTAACTGACACGATCAGCTGGTGCACGCCACGACTGATGACGAGAGAAGTACACTGATATACACAGGTACTGTGTACTGTGTACTGTGTAGGAGGGTCACCATTATTATCATGATATAATTACCCTGTTCTATTGTTGTTGTTGTTTATTCAGGCTGACACTAGGGGCTGATTTTTAAATCAATATCTTTATTTTGATGCATTGACATGTCTGGCCGTGACCGATCTCTCGCTCCATCCGTGCGCGTGCGCAGGCGCGTGCGTTGAGCTGCACAGGTGCGACACGCACACTGATGACGTGTTACTGCGCCGCTGATTCAGGGGCGTCACCGTGAATCAGGTGAACTCTCAGGATCAGCTGGTGACGGCGACACCACAAGGCATCATGGGAGCAGGAGGAGGAGCAGGAGGAGCAGCAGGAGGAGGAGGAGGAGGAGGAGGAGGAGGAGCAGCTCGGTCTGGCTGCAGCGGCAGCGGAGCAGAGGTGTAACTGATCCCAGCTGCTGCCGCGAGGGAACCGGAGCTATTTCCGTCCCCCGTGGGTTGGTCACGTGTCCTCGGGGAGCCTCGGAGTGGGCGGTCCGTCCTGGAGGCGGCAGCGGGCGCGCACGGTTACGCACGGCCGGGTTCGGTTCCAGGCTCTCCGGCGGCGGATCAAGCGGATCACTTTGGACTCGGGGCGGAGTCGTGCACGCTCCTCGGTGTGGCGCGCGCGTGCTGCTGTGATCCATCACGGACTGATTGGGCGTGCGCGTGAGAGCGCTCGTCCAAACTTCTGCGCTCAGCTCCGGCACATTGTCTCCATCCGCAGCCACGAGCCCACGCACGGACACGCGGAGCGAGGTAGGCTTCTCTGTTAGGGTCCTAGGGGGGGGGGGGGGCACTGTAATGATCCGTGTTCTCATGCTGCGTGTGAGCGCGTGTGAGCGCGTGCGGTGGCGCATGAGGCTGATGCTACAGCTCCCAGCATGCAGCTGCTCTCTGAGGAGGCGATGGTCCGAGGAGCACTGGGGGGGGGGGGGGGCGGGGGGGGGGGGGGGGGGGGGGGGGGGGGGGGACTGGGACAGGGACAGGGACCATCGCAGACTGCTGGGGGACAAAGTCTAACAGGTGGACCAGGAGCAGCGTCCCCACAGGGCCGAGACACGTGGACTGGACCATGTCAGGAGGCCACGACAGTGAGGGGCCCCTAGGTGAGGGCCCCTCCTCAGATCGGCCCCCGACTCTGATGACAGCGTGTCCTCAGTCAGGGACAGAGCAGGGACAGTTAGTGTTTGATGACTGAGGGTAAGGAGACGAGTGAGCATTCATCAGAGGACTGTCTCTGTCTCTGTCCGTCTCTCTAATTACTGATCATTATGAAGACGTGCTAACGATGACAGAGTCTGTCTCCGAGGGGGGGGGGGGGGGGGGGGGGGGGGGGGGGGGGGGGGACGATGCTGGGCGGGTGGCGTTCTGTGTCCACGCTGCAGGGACCTCCAGGGACAGGCAGGAGCACGTGGACACCTGGCTGAGCAGGTTCGTGTCTCTGACCTGAGACCAGCTGAGGACGTGGTGGTCGTTGTTGTCGGTGGTTGGATTGGCGGCCGCCGACGGTGGGGGCGGGGCCACAGCAGAACCAGAGAGGAGCGTCTCTCAGATAACGAGTTGACCTCTGGCTGCAACCGAACGGTGTCAGTTACATTTAATGAAACATTGATGAGTCGCTGTGAACGACAACACGACGCGTCCTGCAGGTTCTGTTCAGAGCCGCTCTGTTTCTGTTGGCGTTAGAACGGCTGCTTCCTGTTTGTTGGGACGTCATAGTTTCATAGCGCAGCGTCCACCAGGAGCATGGACGCAGGTCACTTCAGGTCAGAGGACTCTGAGGGACGCAGGTTTGCGTCAGCTCCAGATCGGCGGCGATGGACACGGGACGGAGGTTCCGTGTGTTTAGAAACGTCTGCTGTGGTTTGGAGTCAAAGATGTTTCCAAAGCGACGTGATAAAGAAGTTGGGTCCGGTTTTTGCTTCTGAAGAATCCAAACGTTGGACTGCTCACGTCTCCACGTCCGTCTCATGCCTCACGTTATTCTGGCTGGTCCTCAAGGCCGCTCTTTATCATCTCGCTGTGCTCCTAAGATTCTAAAAGAAATCATCTTTATATATTTGTGTTGCTCCTCCCTGTTTCCATGAGCTTGCTGCATTAAAAACAAAAACACCCGAAACCCGATTCCCTCCTGGCCTGAGCCGAACCAAACGCACCCCTGCTTCATTCAAAGCTGCATGACTGCGTCAGTGCACGTGAGCGTGCGTCTGCAGATTGTTTTCTTATCGTGTCATCATATTGAAACTATGACCGTGTGACAGATTAACTGGAGGGGAGGCAGCAGCCGTGCACGTGCCTCTGCCGTGCGCCGCCTCGCCGCTCGTCAGGGGTTTGACGCTCAATTCCGAGGGTCCGCCGGTTTGTGGAACAGCCCACCGTCCCGGGTCACGGCAGATGGCGCGTGGGCGTGTTTCTACTGACGTGGCGGGACTTTGTGGTCGACACGGTGACAGGAGGAAGTGCACAAAACAGTTCATTTATGTGTGTTGACAGAAATGAAATATTGAAGTGGAAAGGAGTCACATGACACCACCCTGCTTATTATTATTATTATTATTATTATTTCTCTGTCTGTCAGACTGTGACATCATCCAGCTGGCTCTGGAGGAGTGTGGGTGTCACCTCGTGCTGACAAACAACAAGCACACACTCTGCAGTGTGTGTGTGTGTGTGTGTCCTCTGGGGGCAGAGGGTTCCTCGGTCCTTGCTGGTGGGACGTGTCCTAGCTGTCAGTCAGGGGGGACAGCCGTTACCAACATCTGCAAGTCCCCAATGCACGAGCACACACACACACACACACACACACACACACACACACACACACACACACACACACACACACACACACACACACAGCCCCCACTGAGGAACAGGGGCAGGAGATCAAGCCAGGCCATGGGAGGCTCTTTTCAAGTAAACTGCTCCTGTGGGAGAACGCTGCCTCCTCCGTGCCCTTCATGCACGTGTTCCTTTACACACACACACACACACACACGTGGTCGTGATGCTGATCACATGCTGTGTTCATTGTTACAGCCTCAAGTCACCCAAGGTTTATAAATGTATATTCATTCCACCTGAACGTTGGCTGTCTTTTCATTCTATTATTCTTCTTCTTATTATTATTTTAAACCAGTGTAATCGTATGTCTTCTGCCAGTTCCAGAATGGTTGGGTCTGTTCAACACTCTCTCTAATCTAGTAGCGATTTTATAGACGTGCGCCTATAAAGCGCTGATGGACCGATGCTCAGAGTTTACACACCGTCGCTCAGCAGGTCGATTCATCATGTGACAGGCCGCCGCCTTTTAGAGAGCAACCTTAGTGAGCAGTGATGGAGCGCTCAGCAGACGGCGGCGACCTCTGCTCGTCCTCCGTCACTGTCTCTGGGGGGGGGGTCAGCTGTGACATCGTCTTTCCTTAATTCGCTGTGATGAATTGCTGCTAACCTTCGCTGTAAGGTTAGCGGCGAAGGTTAGCAATCTGTTAATTCAGATTGATTCAACCCCCCCCCCCCCCCCCCCCCGTCTGTGACGTGTCTGTTTTGACAGGAATGTAAATCCTCAGGTTTGTCAAGAGAAGAGCGTCGTTGTTTCCCGTGCCAGGTCTGATGAGTCAAACCCTGAGCTATCTCACGTACAGATAGCACATATTACAGTGTTTCTGGGATTTAAAGCCATGGGTGAAGTTAACCCCCCCCCCCATCAAAACTCAGTCAATGCAGCTGAAAGTGTGAATGGAGAAAAGTTGTTTCTCTCACATATAAAAGTTTAAAGTGCTAAGTTAAACCCCCCCCCCCCATCAAAACTCAGTCAATGCAGCTGAAAGTGTGAATGGAGAAAAGTTGTTTCTCTCACATATAAAAGTTTAAAGTGCTGAGTGACTGTGGAGGATCAGGAAGCTCGGCTGGAACAATGATGTCGAATGTCTCTGAGAGGCTCCAGCCTCCTCCTCCTCCTCCTCCTCCTCCTCCTCCTCCTCCTCCTCCTCCTCCTCTCACAGGGAATAAATACCCTGACTGTGGCATCGCGGCTTCTTCAGATGCCGCGGTTTAATTCCTCGACTGGTGAGAGGAAGCCTATCCTCGGAAAATCCCAACAAAAGCAAACTCTCATAACTGTGCAGCCGAGGCATCATGGGAAAATGCCAAGCAGCCCAATCCCCCCAGCCCCCCCCAGCTGTGTTGAGGATGTGATCCAGATAAGAGGCAGAGGAGTGTATTCACTGTGTGTGAATGCAGCTGGGTGGGGGCTGTCTATGTGCTGGGATATCAGACCCCAGCCGTGATGGAGATAAAGAGCCTTTGTGTTACACTTTTATCACCCTCCGCACTCATGAGATACACAAAGTCCACCTTCGACCGTGTTATCGTTGGCAGCCACCAGGGGGCGATCGCTGTGTTTCAGCTTCGCTTTTCAGGGCGGGCACGTTGCATCTCTTGAAATTCAACACCTGTGGCAATATCTTCACTGAATGAATGAATGAATGAATGAATGAGGAGTCCCCGCCTCACAGGGTTTGCTACTGACTCAGTCTGCTGTTTTATTTCTGTATTTTTCTTTCATGAGGTTAAACTCAGACCAGTTTGTCTCCTCCCTGGAGATGTAGCGTCCAGAATCAGCCCGTGAGACTGTGAACTCGTCCCTCCCTCACTTCCACCATGTTTCATTTCTTCCACTGACGCTGCCGTGCGTCCCGGAGCAGCGAGGGAAAGCGAGCAGCGAGCCCAGACGTTCCTGCACGAGCGGCCTTGTCAGGTCTGGTTCTCTGTGGCTTCTCCAGGCTGCTCAGAGAACATTTGCATTTTAATCTCCACCAAAGACGGGCGGTTTCGACAGGAAATCAAATCGAATTATCCGCGGGTCGGAGGTGTGATTTATTGCAGGTGATTAAAGGAAAAGCTTCTTAGTCGCTCTCCTGAAATGAGAACGATGGTGCGTTTAGCACCGAGGCTTCAAACGGGCGAGGCCCGTCTGGACCCGTCCGGGTTCTGAGGGCGCTCAGCGTGTCATGTAAATACTTGAAGAGGTCGTTTAGAGCCAATCAGGCTTCTGAGCAGAGGAGGCGAAGGAGGATTTTCTCCCAGAGGCCACGTCTGAAGGTGCTGGGCTAATTCCCTCCGCCTGAAGAGCTAATCTGTGGCAACAACTGGGATAACAGCTGAAAACAAAACACGAGCTGGGGAGAATTAGCAGCTGCTCGACAAGAAGGGGGGCGGCCAGAGTTAAATACAGCTCAGACTCACAGAGAAATGACCGGTTTTTTATGAACGTGTTTTTCAATCTGAGCGCTTCCCAGGGAGAAGACATCAGAACCATCCCCGGTGTGTGGAGCTGCTTTTATTCTTCAATTACTGAAGTGTTTCCTTGTTTTCCAATCAGAGCCCCACAGGAGACGTTCCGTCCTCTGCTGACAGCGGAGATCCTAATAACTGATGACGTTTCAAGTCTGTTTCAAGAAGCTGTAGGAAGCGACTCAAGGGGTGAAGAGAGAAAAGAGAGGGGGGGAGGGGGGGGGGGGGGGGGGGGGGGGGGGGGGGATCAAAGGCAGAAAATCAAAGACGTCTTTTCCTCTCAGAGACCAAACAGAAGCGGTTGTGTGTCCCTGTTTGTCCCAGTTTAAGGTCCGGCCCGTGATGAAGAGGCGTCAGAGCAGAGAAGGGCTTTGTTTCTGAGCCCAGGTCAGGTGAGGCCGGGGTCATCAGAGGAGGGCGTGTCTTTGTGACATTTAGGGACAGTTTAGTTTTCAGGGTCGGGTTCAGCTGAACCCGGCCTCTGCTGCAGGTGACATGTTCACCTTCGGCCTCTGTCAGTTCTAACGTGCACTCTCTGTAAACGTGCGCGAGTGTCCTGTTTCGTTGCGTGTTGACGGGATTATGTGACAGCGCCACGTCCAAACGTAAATTCCTGTTTCATGGACCAGTGCACGTGAAGACACGCTGCTTCAAGGAAAACCTCTCGTTGTCTCCACGGAACGCCACTGTCAGTACGAGGGACGTGAACCCACGGCCTGCTGCTCCTCTGGAGTCGTAACAGCCGACCTTTAGATTTGACCTCTAGACAGCTGGAGGGGGAGGGGCTGGCGTTCAGGTGATGAATGACGGCGTTCGCTCCTTCTTCATCCGTTGATTCGCTGAGGTTGTGTCTCTGAGTTAAACGGCTATAAATTACCACAGCTGATCCAAAGAGATTAAATCCATTAATTCAGCCCTAATGTTTCATGAATGAATCAGCAGTGTGGTTCATAGAAAAGCCTCAGTGGCTCAGCTGCTAATGACTTGTCATAAATAACTCCATTAATTATCAGTTCATCTGCGTCTGTCTGGTTGTTGTTGTTGTTGTTATTGTTGCTCTCTGTGCGAAGTGTGTGTGTCAACTTAAATATTTCATGAGCTGACGCCTCAGTGAAGTCAGCCCTCTGAAAGAAAACGACAGCTTATGAAGGAATAAATAGAATCAGCCTCTGACCTGCGTGCTAACGCGCTAACAGCTGGAGTCACAGCTGGAGCCCAGAGCGCCTGCGTGTGTGTGTGTGTGTGTGTGTGTGTTTACAGTAAACACTAGATGGCACTATGGACATATCATCCCTGGGATCTCTACACCTCTCTCTCTCTCCCCCAGGATGCACCTGGCTTTGAAGGGAAATGGAATGTGGCGCTCTGATTGGTTTATTGCATGTTCCTCCCACCCACGTGATTGATTAAGAGGCGGAGCCACGCACCCGGCCCCGTGACCTTTTTTATTGCTATGAAACTAATAAAAATTGAGGTGGACACGCTCCTAATGCACGTGCACTGTTCTCTTCAGTCCGTGCACGGACACCTTTGACGTAGAACTCTCGACCTCTGGAGTGTGTTTACCCTTTGTGTACATCTCTTTAGTTTTGTGACGCTTCATGAGTCCTCAGACCAAACAAACAGGTCAGAGTGTGTGAGCGTCACCTCCTCCGCTAATTAGAACACTTCCCAGCGAAGAGTGTGTGATGATGATGCTCATTCACAGTCCTCCACATGTCTCGTTGCACACAGGGACCCCGAGAGCAGCGCCGGAGAGGTTAGGAGGTCAAAGGGAGGTCAAAGGTGTCGGCTCAGTACTGTGAAGCTGAGAGTACTGGAAGAAGTGAAAGTACGACAGTTTCTGTGCCTCTAACACGGAATGAAACGCCATGTAAGTGAGGCTGTGCTTGGAATGTGAGGTTAGGGTTAGGGTTGGGGCTAGGGTTAGGGCTAGGGTCAGGTTAGGGTTCGGGGGTTAAATGAAAAGCCAGAGCAGCCAGATATACTCACTGATGTTCTGGACCTGAAAGTCCTTTAACTTTAGCGCAGAATTCGTATGGACTCTGGCTGTTGGCTCAGACGATCGATGCTTGTGATCGTGAACAAATCCGTCCCAGACGCAGACACCAGAGAACCGGGATTAGAGCCTGAGAAGAAATACGAATCAGACAGCGAGTTGAACCTGTGGGAGCCACGACTGATGTCATCACAGCTGAAGAAACGACCGGTTTGTTTTTGTTAGCGTAGCAGAACTGGTCTGATGACCACGCCCCCTCCCCCTAGACTTCATTTAAATGTGGTTAAATAAAGTGAAGCTGCTGATTCGTTCACGAGACGTTTCTCCCTGAAAGCCTCAAATACTCTTCCCCTGCTCTGAGGGGCCCCACACACCTGTGGCTCTGTGGTTCGCCGTTAATATCTGGCCCGTGCTTGTTTTTGATGTTTCCATGTTGCTTCTTTTACACGCTGCCCTCTGCTGGTGACTCACCTCACCGCGGCTCCTTTCAAAGGTTTGAAATAAGAAGAGCGATTCAGCAGCCAGAGACAGAGCCTGTGTGTGTCTGTGTGTGTGTGTGTGTGTGTGTGTGTGTGTGTGTGCGTGTGCGTGCATTCACAACACGGGTCTGTAAACGTGTGGGCTGGGACATGCATGTGGGCAGCGACCTCTTCAGACGTGTGGTAGATGCAGCTGGAGCCTTTTCAAAGGCCCTTTGATGACGGGCGGCTCGCGCTGGGCGTGTTCGCCGCCCTCACGAAGGACAGTCCGTGTATTCATGCGCGCTCCCAGGCCCTCGGAGGGCTGGAACAAAGAGCGAGCTCTGTCTGCAGGGCACAGGAAAGGACTTGAAATATAGACGTGCATTTATTGGCATGAATGGTCCTGTCTTTGTCCGTCCCTGCTGGTGTGTGCGTCACGTGCATGTGAGGGGAATACCAGCAGATATTATGTCACTGTTCTCTGTCGTGCACAAAGGGCCCGTCTCATGCGCGGCTCCTCAGAAGCCTCCACTTCAGACGTGTGTCGGGGAACAGGCTGTCCTTGGTTGGACTCCTGGGAACCAGGGGCTGCTGCGACTCGTGTTTCTGGTTTCAGTCACATCGCAGCGTTCGTGCCCATAAGCGCGCACGTGAAGCCATCATGGGTCACGGCCAAACTGACGGTCGTGTCTGAATTCATCAGCTGAAATGAAAACCGTGCTCCGTCTTTGTACGATTCCCGAAAGTTGCCAAAAGTTCGATGCGATCTCGACGGTGGCGGCCTCCTCCTCCTCCTCCTCCTCCTCTCCGTGACGTGCACCCCAGGCTTCACCTCCTCAAAAAGTGACGGGTGAGGAAAAGCCTGCGGGAGCGCGACCTCTCGAGTGGCGAGCGAATCGCAGTGAAAACACGAAATGTGCTTGAAAGAGGGGATCCTTAAATTCCTGCTGGGATCCAACTTGGCTGAGCCCCTTTCAGATGAACTCCACTCGACACATTTCAAGAAATGGGACAGAAGTTAAAAATAGCTTACCACTACAATTCATGGCCGCACTTTCCCATTTCTCACTCCATTTACCGGAACCTGTTTTTTTTTTCTCTCTCTCTCCTGGAAAGAAAATATTCTGTCTCTCTTTGTCTGCGTTTATCTGCAGCGCGGCTGCAGTTTCAGTCTGAACTGGTTCTGGATTCACGTCATAAATCCCGAGATTTAGTTCGATGCAGTACAGAGGAGAGGGAGGCGAGCGAGGGTTGCGTGCGCAGGTTGTTTGGAAGCGTGTAGCGTGCACCTCCTCACGGGGACGGGGGAGGAACGAGCTGTAATCTTCTGCTCCGTATTGTTCCACAGTGTAGAACCTGCTGCCGTTCTTCTCCCCCTCATTGTTCCTGCGGCGCCCCGCTGAGCGTCTCCTCGCCACAGCCGTGCACGTCGCCTCGCTCGCTCTCTCGCTCTCTGCGGCGAGCGACTGTAAATTCAGAGATTCTTCAAGGACGTGCGGAACAGAATTCATATTCATGTGTGGATTATGGCAGCAGCAGCTTCCTCTCTGCCTCCGTTTTTAGAACCCCCCCCCCCCCCCCCCCCCCAGAACCCCCCCCCCCCCGTCTGTGCAGGACCACAGAACATCAAAGCGTCAGTAATGGGCCCAGAGCTGATGTGATTCTGTAAAATACAGCACATGTTCCCTGGCTCTGTGAGTCCCGCAGTGTGTGAACAGAACTGTCATTTCTGCTTCACGCTCACTTTCCACTTCCCTTCCTCTCAGTAATTCTGTTTCATGCACGGACCCGTGTCGTGCACTGGATTTATTTTACAGATGGATTGAGACGCTGTTGGGTCGGGCGAACGCGCATCTGGACCAAACCACGACGCGTCCGGGCTGTGGAGGTTGTCGTGGGAGTGAACTCTTTGTGGAGCCGGTTGAGTGTTAAAAGTCTAAATGCTGTGGACCAATGAAATGCAACTCTGTGCAGAGTTGGGCCCTTTAATGATTGATAAATCAGCTGAATACAAGCTGGCGATGCATTATTTATCGATCCGTTCTTGTTCACTGAGCCGGTCTCGATTGTCTCTTCCTCTGCGATGAGGCAGTCGA
The DNA here is from genome assembly GCA_016785235.1 of Pseudorhombus dupliciocellatus. Lineage (NCBI taxonomy): Eukaryota > Metazoa > Chordata > Actinopteri > Pleuronectiformes > Paralichthyidae > Pseudorhombus > Pseudorhombus dupliciocellatus. The sequence continues at coordinate 1,902,093 of JAFBJW010000129.1, read as the reverse complement.
TGCCTCGCTCTGCTCCCGCAGCCAATCAATGACAGTCGGCCTGATCAAAGTCGCGGGACACGTCTCCTAAAACAACATCAGGCTGCGTATGAAATATTCAGAGGGCGCAGAGGAAGACGGTGCAGCGAGAACAGAGCTGCAGGAAGGAGAAGACTCAGCAACCTTCTCCTGCTGGTGTTTGATGTGGGACCCAGTTTTAAATCGGTTCCTCCGTTGCAGCACGTTCGTGCTCTTACATTTAATCCTCGGCGGTGCCGCTCGACAGCTCGACATCTGTCCTCTTGGCTGCGCTGCTGGCGCCGCCCAAAGTCAAGCGTCGGTGCGAGGAGATTCAGTTCTAACACAAAAGATAAATGCTATAAAAAGTTAACTCTCTCATTGTTAATCAAATATTTAATTCAATTCTAGGGATGATCATCTTATATTTCAAATCGGGTGCTGCAGCAAAGCTGCGTTACCTGCTCAATAAAACATCATCAGCTCGGCACCTGTTGCTCTGACCGCTGAGCTCGCACTGACCCACTTCTTCCAGTTTCCACTGGAAACAGAGTGTGGCTTGATATTTTTACAATCTGCTCTTGAGACGTGAAAAGAAGATATTACCTTTCCTCCACACTTGATATTGAAATGAGGGAAATGAGAATTTTATGGGTAAAAAAAATAATAATACTGGAGTGAAAAACTATTTTCTTCTTAGTTTAGTTGAGTATGAAATATTGTGTAGATGAAAGTAGGAAGGCCTCTGGAATTAGATGGAATATTCCCATCAAATATTTTATCTCTGATCTTTAGCTTTGAAGTCACAGCTGAGCTGGAATCCCACGGTCCTGCAGGCGACCAATCACAGGTCAGCTCTGGTGAAGAGGCGACAGGCGCTCGTTTCCACCGACGGACGCGTGGTCAGAGGACGTGTCCTCACGTGAGGCCGCGCAGTAACGTGCTGAATTCAAATGGCTCCAGTGGCCGATGCTGAAATGATTCATGCGTTGGGAGCCGTGCAGCACTGAAGCTGCTCTCCCAGCAGGCCGCTCAAGGTCGGGCCGCTCCACCGCTGCATAGCAAACATGGCTGGGGAGTTTCTCGTTAGCATTAAACGTGGGTAAACCAGAAGCTTAGCTGTGGCGGTCCGCGGCGAGCCGTAGTTTTGGTACCATGGGTTGTGGTGGAACAGACGCCACCGAGGGCCACGGAGCTGATCGTTCAGTGAGCGCTGGGCGGGCGTTAGGGTGAGGGGGCCGGCCTTATTTAGCAGGAGACACTTATTTACGGTTATGAGCCGCCAGCGAGGTGATTCAGTGCAAATGTCAAGCTGAAGCGTGTTTATTAATCCTCCTTTATTTGGTGTAATTCTCGCACAGACGCTCGTAAACAACTTTATTAAACCAGCGGCTCGTCACTGAGTCTGTAAAGGTCGTTCATGATCGTTGGATCATACCTGCTGTGGTGACATGTGATCTGATGAGGTCATCTGTGATGTCATAAAACCTGGAACAGAAAGTTCTGTGACGATGAAACTGGGACTCAGTCTGATTCGTCCTCGGCAACGCGATGACATCTGGAAAAAAAATGATTGGTTATTTTAATCTGTTGTGAATTAGTGAATAAGTTCTGTGAATAAGTTCACCAAAGAGCTGCTGTGAAATATATATCAAATTTGATTTACATGGCACTTTTTGTGCACACCCCAATAAATACACCAAAAATACACAGATATGCTGAGAACTAAAGAACGCATCTTAAAGTTTTCACACACATGCAATACCCAGTTAAAGCCTGTGGAGACGTAGTGAAACACAACAGGTCACTTGTTTTTAAAACAATGCAGCGCGTGTTTGAGCCTCACGCTGACGCACCGTGTTTGTATTCTGTAGCCGGTGAGGTCACTCCAGGAAACAGAGTGTGTGTGTGTGTGTGTGCCACAGCTGACACCCAGCACACACGTGGCCACACCTTTTCCCATGAAGTGGTTTAAAAAGCTTTCCCAGCTCCTGTTTCTGTGTCACTGAAAACAAAGACGTTCTCTGCTGGCTGTGATTTCAGGGCGTGTGTTTGGAGTTTACAGCTCTCGGCTTGCTCTGTTCATCAGCCTCTCGACAGTTCATTTACTCTCATTTGAAAAATGCACGGCGCTGGACGTGCACGGCGCCAGCCTCCGATAATGGAATGCAGAGGCCGAGTCATCACTCTTGCCCTTTGTGTTTAATCGGAGCCAAAGGGCGTCGGCAGGGTCCAGAAGTCGTTAGCCTGCGTGCGCCGCAGCGACACGCCAACAGCTGATTGGTGACAGACGAGGTGTGAGCAGAACCTGGGCCAAGTGAAGGTCAAAGGTCACGGTGCTCCTTCACATCAGCTGGTGTGCTCACTCTCTCACTCTTCTGTTTGCCACAACAGTGTGTGGCCACAGAGGCCTTTGATCCACATCAAAGAGCGGCCGCCGCTCAGCAGCTCATCACCTGCCTCCATCATCAGAGCCCACAAATCCCACGATTCCCTTCAGTTTGGACCTCACACTCTTCTCCCAGTCATCCCAGTCACCCGTTCTTTCTTCAGCCTGGAGTAAATACGTGACCCGGGCGGGTGGGCGGGGTCACCAGGCTTGGACCTGCGTGGGAGGGACAGGGTTCCTGGGTTATTTTTATTCGTAGGTTGGATGTTTTTCGCTGCTTCTCTTCCTCTCGTGGCTCCCTCAGGAAGAAAACGCAGAGCTGATAGCAGTTTAAAACTGGAGGAGAGCAGGAGGGAGCGGAAAAGAGGTGCTGGAGAGAGGAAGGCTTTTTGTGATGCCGCTGAATGACGACGCTCGGACACATTATTTTTCCATGAAGCGAGAGGCCCCTCCATCAGCGTATGAATGTGCTGACCTCGGCTTTAAACCGCCACGCCCGAGTCTATTCAGAGACGCCGAATGTTCCACTCAGTGAAGAGAGCACGCCCCCTTTTTAGATGGTTCGCCGTTCGTTAGGCCGCACCTGACCTGAGTGGATCTCAGGCTGGGACAAATGTGACCTCGTGAACCACACCTTCAAATGTGAGGCAGTGAAAACACGGCACGACCAGTTTGGATGTGACGTCATGGAATGGTGTCTTATATAGAATAGAATAGAGCGTTTTTGCACATGTAGCAGAGACGTGGATTCTAATCTGGTCCGGGTGCTCCTCAGAATCCCTGGAAAGGTCTGGAAGATGATGCAGGAGGGACTGTCTTACGTAACCCACAGTGGACGGGTGCAATTCATCAGTAATTGATCCCAGGAGTTGCTTCCCGTGCAAATATATAAATTACCATATAGATGGTACGTCCCGGGCCGTCATTGTGCAGCAGGTGGTTAATAGCGTGACGCTGGCCTTCTATTGGCACCTGGAATCAGTGAGTGGACATTAGTGCAGCGCCAGTGAATAACATGTTATTAAAGAAGGTATTTAACTCCAATAATAGAAAACTGTGGACCCACTGTAATGGAAAAACATTCAGTAAATGCGCACAGTACTGTAAAGTATACTGTGTATTTCTACTCACAGCCACATTATGTCTGAGATCAAAGAGCCTGCGCCTCTTCTCTTTGATGAGGTCACGCTTTGTGTTCTCCATTATCAGGCGATAATTACGATGAGTCACGGCACATTGATCAGCAACACTTTGTTCATAATTAACAGTGGCTTTGTTAGCGCGCCACATGCTAATTAGTTAGAATGCTAAATAATAGGCCGTATGGAAAATAAAGGAATGATTTGTAGCCCCAGTTCATTATTCAGCGTGCAGCAAATAAAACTCACTCCCTGTTTGTTGTCAGAACAAACTCTTCATTTGCATTATGTTTGAGAGACAATGACCATGAATCAAATTCAAACCATCTGAGCCATGGTGAGTCAGTCAGCCGTTCAGAGGCCTCAGTATTACCAAGCAAGTTTTAATACGACGTTATTCCAACTTTACAGCAAAGGTGTCCTCACCTGAGGTCGACATTAGGATCTGAAAGACGGGTCACCTGGCTCCTCACATCATGTCTCGCTGGCGAAGACCTGCCCGCCCTCTCAGCTGTTTGGTGGACACTTGTCTTTAAAGTGGGCGGGCACTGAGGGCCTCAAATTAAAAACCGGGAGTTCTGTGTGTCGTCTCAGGTCATGGATATTAGGGACGGCCCCTTTCTCTTGAAGGTCAGGCGATGGATGGATGAAGGAGCCTGTTGTTTATCTGTCTAATTGTCTCTGGGTCCAGAGGGGACAGAAGGGACAGCTGGGATTTCACTGTTTGTAGATGAGACTGTTCTGAACGACAATAAACTGCTGAGCTGTCAGAAGCCAGTTAGACTTTTTTGACGGGGGGAGCGTGAGCCAAGAAACAACCGTTTTAATATTCATGAAGTAATTAAATGCTGAGCTGTGGCGCTAGCCTGCCGTTAGCCTGGCGCTAGCCTGCTCTCGTCTAGTTGTTGGGATGTGTGTGACATGACATGGTAATAATAGTGCAGTGCTGTTCTCTCGGTATCTGTGCATATAACTGTGTGTGCACGCACGTGCACGGCCTGTGTTCCATTTGTATGTTTAGCGTTTGAATCGTTAATCTGCAGCCTCCTGTGAAATGATGATTCCACCTCAGTAGATCATGCTAATCTGACTCTTTCCTCATTATCTTCTCTCCTCTTTTCTCCTCTGCTTGTTTCACCTCATCTCTTTTGCCTTTACACGCCTTCCTCTCTCTCTCTCTCTCTCTCTCTCCAGCCCATCGACGTCCGCCGTGGTGCTGCTCGTTGCTAACTAGGCTGCCTCTCCGAGCCCACAGGTACGTCCCCTCCCCCTCTTCTCGTCGGTGCTCTATTTTTAACTCCACTCTGCAGGATGCTTCCCATGATTCCCCTCTCCTGCCCCGACTCACATCTCTGTCAGCACCTCTCTGCCGTTCCGGCCGAGTGGAAAGCGGCGGCGGACCCACACGCGTTTATTAATGGATGCCCAGGCCTGGTCGTCAAGCTGCTTTTTGAACGTCTGAGAAGTGAGTGGTGCAGCACACACTTTAGACGTCAGCTGCTCCTCACGGCGGCTCAGCCTCGACCTTCGCCGACATCACGGGTGTAGTGTCCGTTGAAAAGCTCTGGTCCACCATGAATCATTTACATTTGGGAGTGAAAAGCACAGTCAATACCGCGACTAATACGACTCACTTAAAGAGCTGTGCTTTCCAACAACAGCCCAGATGTGGGGAAAAAAGCAAAGTTGGAAAGCAACCATTGGCCCAGGCGCTCACTTGGCTGCAGCCTGAGGTGGAACAGGTCCCGGGAAGGACCTTCCCCTGCAGACCACGAGCAGGTTCTAGAAGCTCTGTGGTGACATGGTGGGCGGGCAGGTCCCTGATATCTTTAGTTTGCTGTTGGTTGTCCATGATTCATTGAACGAAGTGTTCATGTGTACGTGCTCAAAGAAAGCACGGTTTCACGTTGGCCCTGTTGTTGTTGTGTTCAGCCGTCTCTGCTCTTGTCTTACATGTGTAATATGTGGCTCCGTGGGTTTCTTGTTGAAGCGCTTTTCTCTGATTTTAAAGGGGAGCAGGGTTCGCTGTGACAGTGTGCTCATGCACCTTCATGTCGGTCGCCACCGAGCCAATAAACACAACAAAGAAGAAGACGTGAATTCGCTAAATGCATCATTACTGTCATCAAAGGAGCGGCTGCCGGTGCAGGAACAGCAGGTTTGTCGTTGGTAGCCACTTCCTAACAAACCCAGCCAAGATAAAGATAATCTCATAAATAGTGTCCCGTTGACGAGCACTGTTTGCTTTTAATGAGCTGCTCTCAAGAGCAGATTACGTTTTAAATAGCTGCCCACTGCAAAGACCAACTCCCAGCAGACAGCCCAGAGGTAAACAGCCGTTTGTCAGCCTTAACCACACGTCTGAGGCGATAATGATCCTCGTGTTCTCAGACGTGGCGCTCAGGGCGAAGGACACACCTGCCTCGCAGCGTTCCTGAGCCTCCTCATGCAGAAGTGACACAGGTAGACAGCAGCCGGAGAATCCACCCCTTAAAAACACAGACTTTATTTATCACCACCTCCTCACGTCTTCATCCAGATCCAATCTTCCTCATTTCTTCCTCCCCAGAGCAGGAACACGTCTTGGACGATGATTTCAGGCAAAAGTGCGAGAGCCGAGTCGCTGCATTAGCTGGTGCCGTAGATGAGCCACGAGGGTCTCTCTGCGTCTCTCATTAAGACACCCCCCCCATGCTCTCACTCTTTTCTCTCTGATGTTTCACACTCTGCTCTGTTTTTTGTGGATGAATAGCTCCATTTTTTTTTCTTTTTGTTTTTCCCGCTCGGCGCTGTTTCTCTCCCATCGCTGGTCGGGTGGTTCTGACGGCGGTGCCCTGCAGCCGCCTGGGCCAGGTTCAGCAGGAGATGAAAGCTTTGCCTTCTGCTGCAGCTCAGCTCTCCATGGGAGCTCGGTCGCCCCTGCCAGGCCGATGGAGAGAGAGAGAGAGGGAGGGAAAGAAAGATGACCAGAGACAAACAGCAATGGGAAGTAGAGGCAGAGTCACATCTTTGGACTCGCGCTTACTGCAGATGTGGATGCTGCAGCTGGATCAAGGGGGGGGGGTCGTATATGAAGTTTATCTTAAAGTGTAGATGTTTCATCCTCTGACATTTTGGAGTCACACTGAGGTCTGAGTTCAGGTGATGAGGAATCTTCTTAATCAGTGGAACCTGGCAGGCAACAGGAAGTGACTCCCACGTGCACGCTGTTGATTCAGCGGTGGCCCCCGTGGCCCCGGCTGTAGAAGAACAGAGTGCTAAACGTCTTCATATCCAACTAATCACTAAGATCTGCTGAGTGTGGTTCTCCGCGGCTCCAGAATGAGTTAGCGTGGCGTTCAGGCCTTGGCTGCTGAGCAGCTTTACAAGCCATTACCAGGCTTCATCACCGCGCGGCTCGCGCTCGCAAATCCAAACAGACTTTTATTAGCTTTTTGTCTGGAAGCTCGTTGCCTCAGAATAATTGAAATCTTTAAGCGTAGAAGAGAAATGGCGCTCGCCTGCAGAATGCAAATTGTTTGTTTCTTTAAAATAACCATCCTTGAGAAGGTGCCGCTGGGTGATGGGCTGCGTGGCTCACTCACATAAATCCTGTCAGGAGACAAGCTAGATAATACAGCGACGCGCCCAGCGCCGAGATTTAGCCTCTGGATGCTCCGGTGACGGCGGCGGCCGCGCGGGCAGTAAAACAACTGACAGTTGGTCATTACAGGAGACGCAGGTGGGCCGGAAATCAATCACGCAGAGGCCAGCCGGCACCCTGACAGGAGCCTGACGTCTGCCTGATGAAGAGCTCTGCTGCTCGTCTGAGCGAGGAGGAGGAGGAGGAGGAAGATAAAGAGGAGAGGGCTGTGATGGGAGATAAAGGCTCTGACAAAGATTGGACAGTTAGAATGAGCTGCAGGAATGAAGCTGATATCAGTGAAAACGTAGAACAGCACTGAGGAAAAGAATGGAAGCAAAGAGCTGGAGAAAGGAAGAGGGAGCTGAGGAGGAGAGCGACCTCCAGTCTGTGACCTGATTGGCTGTTTCAGGCTGTCGCTCTGACAGGAGGCGGAGCTACGTTGTTGGCCTGCACTCTGTGACCGGAGGCTCTGGACTCGTTAAAAAAAAAAAAAGATCTATGAAGGGCGAATAACATCTGCATGGTGACAAAATTAAAGGCCGGCCAAAGTCCAGCAAGATGCATTTCACACCGGCTGTTTCAAGTGAATTCATCATTCATCATTTCTTCTGTCACGTCTTTGTCTGCAGGTTAATGCTTGACGTGGGTGGGGGGGGGTCGGCACGCACCTGTACTTGTAGTTTACCTGCACCTGGAGACTCTGCAGCTCAGTATAAAACATGCTAACTGTCCTCTCTCCTTCTTTCAAACGCCATGATTCCTCGTGTTGTTCAGTCTTAATGCAGCATGGCGCTGGTCTGGTAGAACGTAGCTCCACTCAGGAGCAAACAGGAGATAAGGCTGGCTCGATAACGTGTGGTAACCTCCATGAAGGACGCCGTGTTTGGTTTGTTTGTGTGTGACTAAGGTGCCATGCAAATACCAGGTGTGGCAGGATGTGGTCGGCCATGACAGACCCCGTTCCTTCTGGGTTGCTGCTTTTAATATACAGGTTGCATTGTTTACAGCCGGAGCCTCCTCCCTCTGCAGTCAGTGAATTAAACTGCTGCGAGGAGTGATAGCACCGGCTTCCTCCTGCGAGGTCAGGCGGCTCTGATTAGAAGAGAATGTGCAGCATTATTGATTCTGACAGGCTCCTAAATGACTTGTCCGCACACATCCTGCGTCCTCGGGGAGGCTGCAGTCGCTCAGCAAACTTCCTCGTGCTCAAGTGCCTGTGCAGGCCACGCCCACCCAGAGTCCTCAGGAGGTCAAGCAGAGATAGCACGTCAAGAGAAACTGCCTCTCTCCTTAAATAGTCATGAGGACACTTGCTGCCGAATCAGGAATTATGCAATTTAAAGAAAATGAGTAGGACATGAAATCAGTGCTAAGTATGAATTATAAATGGGCTTTTCAGCTGCTCGCCCCTGTGGTGTGAAGTACGCAGAAATCCAGCTTTTACTACGACTATATGTTACATCCTTACTGACTGAGCGTCACTGGATCAGATGGACGGACAGATACAGAGAGTAAAGGACTCAGGCTTTGGAGGAGGCGGAGTCTATGGCCTCTCCCACAGCTGGCTAACAGGAGAAATATAGATCATTCATGTCATGTTATTTACATCAAGCTGCTACGTCCCCATGTGAGTCACTGAGCTCACGCTGAAAGGTCCTCGCACGTGTCCCCTCTTTCTATGTGTCCTCTATACGTCATCTTGTCTCCTCTCTTCCTCCACCTCATTTCTTTCATGTCCTGCTTTAATCAAGCGTCTGATCTCAGGCCCGTGAGGACGAGGGATAATCACATTAAGCCTGTACATGTTAACACTGTCTTTCTCTGTCTGACCCATATTTCTCTGTATGTGTGCGCCGGCTGCCTCTGAGGCTCCGTGCGTTCCTGCTCGTGCACACGCTCCGTTAACCAATCATGAGTCACGCTGTTCAGCGTATGTGAGGATTAATCTGATCATTTTACTTCAGCTAATGTCGCATGGGTAGCTGCGGCTGCTGTTATGTAATCATCAGTCACCTCCAGAGCCGTGTGTGTGTGTGTGTGTGTGCGTGCGTGCGGCGTCCCCTTCATGTGTCACCTGACACTCTGGGACCCACTCAGCTGTGGGACAGCAGAACAATAACTGAGGCTGCGACCACGCCAAGGCGTGCACGGAGCCAGAAAGCGCACGTCGGCTGTTGGCCCTGGGGGGTTTAAACGGCGTGAGCGGGACGGCCCTATTGATCCACGCCGAGGCCGTTCCAAAAGTCAGTAATCCTAAACGACAACCGTGGCCCGGAGGATGTGAGATTCTCGTTTTTACGTAATTGTCCGTAGCCGTGTCATTAACCAGCGCTAATCACCGCTCCGGCTCCCATGTCGGGGCGTGATCCACATGTAATCAGAGCCGAAGAGGCGGAGCTGCACGAACGCTGAGGAGAGCAGACTCCTCCTGAGAACCTTGGTGGAGACACAGTTCGGGCTTTTCCACCAAAACGTGCTAGTGCTAATTTGGTGCTCGTTTGGTGCTCGTGCTCAGGTGGTTCTAAACCCGTTCTGTTTAGTGACGTCATGACGTGGCTCCAACTCGGCCCCGTGTCGATGGAAAACCAAATTGGTTCTTAGGAAGAACGGGTTTAGAACCAAACGAGCGTGTCATGGTCATGTCAGGGGTCAGGGTTATTTCACTCTCCGACACACAAGTCATTGTGACGTCTGTCTCAACGTGATTGGGCGTAAAACGATGTGTCATGATCACATGATCCTCCCAGCAGGGAACAGAACACGTGACCCAGACCCTGTTTGTTGGCTTTGGCTCCAGACTCCGTTGGTTTCCTCGTCCTGCTCATGGGAGTCATGAAACACTCGCTGGCTGACAGAGAGGACGCTTGTTGTTTGCTGCCGTGACTCATCGTCCATCAGCTTTGTCCATTGTCTTGTCTTCTGTCTGTCTCTGTGTTGGGTTCTACAACACGTTACAGCACATTCCTAGTATTTACCTCGACGTACAGGTACTGTACGTGATGATGGATGGAGCGTATCTTGACTGTAAGCAGCTTTAACAGCGTCAGTCTGAGGTCGGGTTAGGACAGAAGACGACAGAAAACCTAGTCGAATATTTCTTGGGCCTGAACTGGTGTCCAGCTGATGTGCACCTGTCCTGAGGACGTAGTAGTGTGTGACACCCCGTCTCCAGTCGGTTGTGTGGTGTGAACTCACACCAGGTCTCGATCCAGTGGTCCGGTGATGCTGTGGAGTGGTGTGAGCTCACAGGGACCTTCTGCTAAGGTCAAACACAGTGTGATCAAACTTTTTATGGCTTGTTTTTCTCTCTCTCTCTGTGAATAAACACAGCAGCAGTCAGCACTCGGTCTTGGCTGCGTGTCCAGGGACAGCCTGTCCTCGGCTCCATCCGTCCTGGGGCCGAGCCAGAGGGTGAAGGAGGCAAATGTGCCTAAGATAAGGAAGTGTGGGCATTCCCTGAAGGCGGGGCCTGACCCTGACCCGTATTCACAGGAAGGAGCCGTCTGGTTTCCACACAGTGAGCAGTGGTTCTTCTGAGGCGTCCGTGGCCTCCAGCGCTGACATCACGCTCTCTGGCCGCCACCCCAGCAGCTCGTGAACACGTGCAGCCGGGCTGCAGTGGAAAGAATGATCAGCTGTGAGGTGGCGACACTAATGGTGTTGCCACGCCCGCCAACCTGTTAGTTGCTGCCCTGGCAGTGTTTTATTGATCCGTGCACCACCATCGTTTTCAAACTGGGGACAGGACACTTGACATTTCACAGTATTTCCAGGTTTAAAGCTCAGTATATTTGTGTATTTAACACTGCTTCCACAGCTGGATCGCATAGAGTATGTAGTATCAGTATAGTAGTACACAGCGGTGCACGTTAACATGTGTCTGTGTGTGTGTGAGACACACACACTCAGTGGTAAATCCAGATGCCCGTGGTGATCTGATCTGTGTCTCCAGTGGACAGGGTGTTTACTGTCCTCATTCTGTCAGCGGCCCTTTGTCTTTCATAAGTATTCATCACACTTTCCAAACACAGGCAGACACTTTATTCCCTTCCCTCTGTCAGGTTCTGTCCCGTGTGTGTCTGCAGAGCCACAGAGGCCCTCAGTCATTCCATCGCTAAATCACGGTCCCCATAGGATACACCCCCCCCACTCTCCTGTAATTAGTCCACGACAATAAAATGTGATCTCTCTCAGTCTATGAATATTGTAATCTCTGCCTCTGGGCCACACACACACACACACACACACTCCTGCTTTACTTATTGATTCAAATGAACTTTTAAATCCTGGAGCCTGTTTTATTTCCCAGGGTTGCATCACTTTCCATCAGTTTCCAGTCTAAAGAGATGGAGAGCTGCTCTGGGTCTGGTCCTGGTTCTGGTTCTGGTCCAGACTCACGCAGACTCAACCTGCAGTCACCTGTGCGGGACTGACAGTAAATATTCTCTCAGATTAATCGGGATTATCCAACACTTGTGTGGATGTTGTGACGCTGCTTTCTGCTGCCTCTGTTGTAGAGAGGAGGAGGAGGAGGAGGAGGAGCCGCTTTCCTGCGATTGTCTGCTCTCTCTCTCTCTCTCTCTCTCTGTCTCTCTCTCTCTCTCCCTTCCTCCCTCCCTCCCTCTCTTCCCTCTCTCATTTTCCAAAGTTGAATATTCCGCTGCCTGGGAGCGCTGTGCCAGCGGAGCGCAGCGGCTTCTGTCTGCGCTGCTTTCTGTTTCTGTGCGCTGCGCCGTTTGGAGCAACACTCGGGGAGAGAAGGAGGAGGAGGAGGAGGAGGAGGAGAAGAAGAAGGAGACGTGTTCCTCCGTGTCAGTCCGCACCTCTTTGTGTTTCTTTCAACTTTCGTTGCGGCCACTTCCAAGATGACAGAGGCAAAGGCAGCTCGGCGCGTAAAGCTGGTAGGTGTCTGAACCCCCCCCCCCTTCCCCGCCGGCGCGCGCGCGCACGGAGCTGTCTGGCTCGGCGGGGCCGTGCGGGGCCGTGCGGGGCTAGGAGCGCACACGCCGAGAAGGTTTCTATCTGATCCATTGGGGATTTCCTTGACGCGCCCGAGCCTGAATGGAGGAGCGTCAGACGCGCGTGAACATGCGTGAGGTAGGCTGCTGCTGCTGCTGCTGCTGTGCGCGTCCTCGGGCTGTTTTCTGTGCGTGGTTCCTCCTCTGGTGGTGTCGGGGTCCCCGGGGATCCCGGGCTGGTGGCGGACTGGTTCTGCTGCAGAGCACCAGACTGGCGGCGTGTGCGGGATCCAGCACTTGGAGCGTGCACGTGCATCGCTGTGCTTCTCTCTGCGGGCTGGGATGTGGAGACGGTGGCTTCATGTGGCAGGGAACGCGTTTTACACATTTCTGCATCATTTGATTTTGACAGGAGTGGAATGTGTTTCTGTGCAGCTCCGCTTGTTCAGGTTTGTTTCTTCCCCTCAGTCCCTGAGCTGCTGCTGCTCACGTTCCTGTTAATGAAGAGCTGCTCTCCGTGTCAAACTACACCAACATAAGTGCACGTTTCATTTTTCACGCCAGTGAATCCTCGGCGGTCTCCTCTGGTCCCGGCTCGCCCGAGGGGACGAATGCAGGCGTCTGAGTCCAAAACAAATCTGAAGTCAAAGCTCCAGCGCCCCACAATGAATAACTTGTCAAGTTGTGATGCTCGGAGCCGATGTGTGACCACACATCATCCGTGTCATGTGGTGCTACCAGACCCTGTGATGATGTTGCTGGACGATCGCTGGGGTCACATCTGCCAGACTTCATGAAATGCAGGTGCACCTCCAACCTCTGATTCAGATCTCCTGTTCTTCGGCGTGTCTCCGTGTCTCCGTGTCCGTCTCTGCCCGAGCCAATCACAGCCATGAGAGCCGTGAGTGCACTGTAGCAGCTCCCGTCCCATTACACATCACAGCTCATCAGACCAGTTCCCCATCAGCACGCTCATGTCCGCTGGAGGCGGCCACTTCCACCTTCGCAAGCCATATGTTCTGTCTCCGTCTGTCTCTGTCTGTCAGGACGCTTTTTATCCTGTGGCCTCACTCTCTCTCATCCTCATTCCTTCCTTCTTAGTCCCAGTGTCCCACTTTCCCCTCTCTCTCTCTCTCTCAGTCTATCAATCACATGTCTCTTTCCTCTCCTCTTCCATCCGACTCTCGACTGAAGAAGGGGAGGGTTAGTGTCCTCTGCTCCGGGGCACATCTCAGAGCTCTCTCCTGCTGGAAACCTGTTGTCTGAAGAGACACGGCAACAGTCCAGCGGTTAAGGACGCAGGACGTGCTCCGTAGAGCTGCTGCTACGTGCCTCAGGCGTGAGGAATCCAAATGAACGTGTGACGTCGCTGCACGAGGAAAAGCTGCTTTGTTTGGATTGGACATTCCTTTGTCTTTAGCTCATGCTCAGGTGGGGGGGTGCACGTCACAGCGTGACACCGGCCTGTTTGTCGGTGGGTTAAAGGAGAGCGGTTATCATTGTTCATTAGTCAGGGTTTGGAACGGTTGAAGCAGAAAATAATGATCACGACCAGTTGGTGGTCATGTGACCATTGGAGGGACACAGCTCCGTCTCTTTACGCCCACAGAGCTGATGGTAAATTAGATTTCACAGAGGTCAAGGGTCAGGAAATGGCCTCAGATGTGTGAGACATTGCTCGGAAGCATTAATGCATCCATTCATAAACACTGGAGCAGCTGACCACCTCGTCTTGTGTCTTTGGACTCACCCGTCGTCTGAGTGGCCTCGTGTGAGATGATTGACAGATTGTACAGAAACACTGGGGTGTTTGTCCATCTGGGTCCAGAGGGGACAGTGTCCCCCTCCTGGGATCCTCGGGTCCTCCCATTGTAACGTCAGGCTGATTCATGAAGTACTTATCAGATCATACATTAAACTGTTGTCCACACCTCCGTTCAAGTCCTTAAGGGAGACTTAAGAAATAAAGTTCAGCAGCTTAGACATAATCCAAATCTGAGTGGAATTCCTTTCATTTCCATCTGAGAGGTGAAATAAGTCGTATATGTGTAATTCTGTTAGAGCCAATTAATGTTCTTCAGTCTCTTTCACAGAAGAAAATCGTATGTATTGTGAATGTGCTGTGTGTGTGTGTTGTGGTGGTGGAATGCGATGCATTTGCCTTTATTTTCTATGGCAGCAGAAACAAGTGTTGGAGCAGAGTCTTCAGGGTTGTGACTGATGAAGAGCAGCTGCCTAGGCGCTGTCTAAATGTGTCTCCGTATCAAAGCACCGAGTGAGACCACAGGAATTAGGACGAGTGGAGACGGGTGGATGAGCAGTGTGAAGCGTCCTCAGCGTGAGATCCAGACAAATCCTGTTTGCAGCGGAATATTGAAGGTGCAGCTTGCTCACCTCTCCTCGCCTGAGGAAGACTTGGGTTCTCATAACAACAGAAAGGTTGAAAAACCTCAGGCAGGCTGAAGTGGAACTGAGCCCCTTCATGTCTGTACTGACTTTATGTTGGACCGACACGGGTGAGATGCAGTTTATCCGGGAGCGCTCGTAGCTGTGTGAAATAAATAAATAGGCCAAATAAAAGCAGTTCACACAAATGGGACGTGAGCGGGCGTCGTCGTTAGGCGTGGCTCCCTGTGTGAGATCAGACGTGATGAGTGTGTGCTGTGACACACTGCCTCCTGTTATCGTCTCCACACGTCTTTGATCTGCACCCAGTTCGGGGACACGGCTCAGAGTCTCACTGCATGCAGATCAGCAGAGACGTCCTCCTCCTCCTCCTCCTCCTCCCTCTGGACACAAACAATATTTTCATTAGAACTGTGCTCGTGCTGATTTGGGGTAAAACATCAGCGTGTCCCACAGTGAGACAAAGACAGTGAACGGAGACGATGGGTCTTCTCTAGTGTCCAGAACACTGGATACAAACACTGCAGCGACCGGGGGACGATTGTTGTTCGCTCTCTGTCCCTGCTGTCCATCTCTAAAGCAAGTCCCCGCCTCCAGGTGAGACTAGGACCCGTCGCCCTGCTGCTGGTCAGCAGAGCAGGACAGAGACCTCTGTCTGTCTCTCAGCTAAATTCTTCAGTCGATCACTGTTAAAGCCGTGAGCTCATTCCCATCATCAGCTAATCCACTTCCCATGAGCTGATGGGTCCAGCTCGCAGCTGCTCCTCTCCACTCATCCTCTGTGGACGTTTTCCAAACTCAGCCGGAGCTGGCAGCTCCTGGGAGGAGGCTCAGCCCGGATGCTTCGAGACGGGGACAGGCTCTGCAGCACTCTGGACCTCAGGGCTCACTGAGCCAGATTCTTGCTGCTGTCTCCAGGATCTGGGTTTCGATTGGAGCCTTCGATTATCGGGCTGAATGTTTACCGAGTCCGGATCAGCTGACAGCGTGTCCCGGGGAAACCCTTGAAAGGAAAGTGGGAGCGGAACATATTGGACAGCTCAGTGACCAGAAGGAGGAGACGTGGAAATAAGAACCCTCGGCTCCAGAACACTGACGGCTAGAATATAAATAAATATGAAGGAGGACACGTGTGCGTCCCTCCCGTCTGTCCCCGTCCTTTTATTGCAGTGTCTCATGTGAAGCACCAGCGGACAGGTGCTGGTCCACGCGTCCAGAGGGTCCGAGTGTTTCAGTAACACCCCCCCCCCGCCTGAGAGCACGGTCACTTAAAACTGAATTAGCCACAGAGCTCCGTCTGACCCACTGGCCGCAAGAACATCATTATTTTTAAAGCAGTTTTCAGCAGGAGATTTGGAAGAGCCTGATTTCCATTGTGAGCCGTTAAAGGGTTTCACCCGGAAAATTAACGTCGGCTCTTCAGCGCTCTCGTTGGAACGTGTCAGGAAAGCGCTCCTGCGGGACACACAGAAAAAAAGCTCCACGTAAGGGCAGCGATGGGTGCTTTTATTCTGAAGTCATACGTGACCTCGCCCTGCACGTGTGAAGTGTGTGAAACTCTGAACCACTTGGGTCCAGATCCTGAGAATCCAGCAAGACAGGAAGCCAGAGCAGAGTTTTCCAGCTGAGCCGAGGAGGCAGCCAACCTCCCAACGCCGCCAGCAGCGCACGTGTTTCCCATGACCTCAGCTGATGGCACCAGGAGCCCGGATCAGAGCCCGGGCCTGGCCTCACGCCTCCTCTCACGGGAGGCCGGAGCTCTGACTGGTGCTGGACTGGGAGCCAGAGTTGTGGTGTCACCAGCGTCACCACGGGCTCAGCAGGTGTCGTGTTCATGGAGGTTCAGCTCCATGTCATGTTCTAATGTCTTTATCTTCCGAACCTCTGCTGCTGACCAGCCATCAGGAGGAGGCTTCTTCTCCTTCTCCTTCTCCTCGTGGACGCTGTTTCTGGCTCCAGGCCGTTGCTTCGGTTCAATATTGATAGAACCGCAGGCATTGTTAACCTTCACCATTATTCTCTCTGGTTTTGCACCTCCCCCAGAGACGGGCTATTTTTAAAATGTTGGGCAGCCATTGTTTAACAAACAAGCTATTGATTTGTGTCGGTTTCAGTCGAGCTGCGGCGAGGAGAGGAGAGAGAGGTGCGTTAGAGGGAATGTTTTCAACCCCACAAGCAAACACGGGCGCTTTTCTCGCCCTGAAGTTTTTCATGCATACATTTAACGTTGTCTCTTATTCTGCTGTGGAGCGGCGCATTCAGTGGTTTTGTTGACAAAAACGTCTCAGTTTCAAGTTTCTGCAGAAAAAAAATCTCAACACTGAATCATCTTTGTCAGAGTCGCTGACGCTGTGATATTATGAGAAAATGAAGACGAGTAACATCAGGTTCAATGTGGTGAAGATCAGCCTCTGATCAAGTCCCAACACTCAAAGAACCAATCCTCTCGGTCCACGCTGGATCCGTCATCGTTGCACTTTCTCACAGAAAACAATGATCACATGGAACCTTTTGTTTCTCAGATCACTCGGAGCCGATGGACCGGGCCGAGCAGCCGCCAAGAAAAACAATGGCTCGCACACGTCGAAGGAAATGCCAAACATTACAGCGGCGTATAAATAGAAGACTGTGACTTTGGAGAGAGAGAGAGATAGAGAGAGGACAGGAACCCCCCCTCTTTATTTTGTTTTTCTCTCAGGAAAGTGTGAGCTATTTTTGAGCCGATTTCTGTTGACCTCAACGTGTTTTAGCATCTCCTTTAGTTTACCTTTGTATTTTTTATCCTCTTCCTCTGGGTTGGGGTCACCATGAATAACTGAACGGCCTCGTAACACCTCCTGCTTTATTAATGCCACTTCTACTACGGCTGGAGGAGCAAATGGCCTCCTGGACGCCCCGTCTCTGCTTTTTCTTCAAGAGCAGGAAAGCTCCGCGGCCCAGCGTCACTTCCCCTTTGCTTGGGAGGTGCAGCAGGAGGTGCAGGAGGAGCAGAGAGTTCATCCAGGGTCTGAAATATGAAAGAATTGATTTCCTTTAGTGGTTGCGATGCTCCGGCCGAGGTTCATTGGTTGTGGCGTTCGATTGAACGCCAGCTGCCAGCAGAGGTGGGTTTAGGAAATGGCCCCCGTGCACGGTAAAGCGTGCACAGCAGCGCACGGCGATGCAATCACGTTTGCCACCGAGGCGTTCTCCAGTCGGCTCTTTGTCTTTAAAAGGTTTCAACAGTTTTTATTTTGCAGTTGGAAAAGTTTGCGGGCGAATGCCGTCAATCTGTCGGCGACAGGCCGCCGAGGAGGAGGCGCGGGGCTGTGGGGCCGCGATGCAATTTCCTGCTGAAAAGATCCAGTCTGAGCAGCTGAAACAGCTGCTTATATTGTGTGTAGATTGCTTTTCCACGAGATGTGGAGTAAATTAGCATATTTATGGGAAATGTGGATATAAGGTAAGCCATTAACTTGGCGCACACACACACAATCAGTCAGATGAAAACACAACAAATCCCGGCTCCTTTTCCAGGCCTGACAATACATTTTTATTTTCCACATCCTGTCGCGTGTGCTTTGTTTTAGCCCCGTCACACTCGAGTCCACGCGCGTGACAGTCAACGTGCAGGTAAAGAAAGAGAGGAAAGTGAACGGGTGAGCGACCCCGCGCTGTCAGTGTACGACCTGAGCCGGCGGCTGCTGCCTCGGCCCTCCTCGTCTCTCCTCGTCTTTTACACCTCTCCGGCACTCAGGCGCGTCTAAATATCTAATAAGCTCTTCTGCCAACCTCTGATCCTGGATTTGCTCTCACCTGAGCAAATGCACATGAATAATGGAGGCGGCATCATGGCTGCACGGCGCCGTGCTGAGGCCCGATAAGACTCTCCACTGACGTTATTAACGGGCTGGAGCAGGAGCAGGAGCGGAGGAGGAGGAGGTGGGCTCTGCTCCTGTCACAAGCCCGAGACAAATCTCATTTCACTTGGCTTTCATGTCGAAACGCTTTAAACCAATTAGCAAATGTAGCGTCGGCCTCGACACGAATCGACTGTTTATTTTATTTCCAGTTAGTTGCATCACAGCCCTCATCAGCACATCTGACAGGCCTGTGTGTGTGTGTGTGTGTGTGGGGGGGGGGTTCTTTTGGTGGAAAAGCCCTGACACAGACTCAGTCAAACAGCTTCAAACTTGGGTGGAAGTTGATTTTGCAAAGGTTCTGTGCTGTGTGTGTGTGTGTGTGTGTGTGTGTGTGTGTGTGTGTGTGTGTGTGTGTGTGTGTGTGTGTGTGTGTGTGTGTGTGTGTGTGTGTGTGTGTGTGTTCCCACTGACAAGATAAACAACACGATTCCAAACGTGCTCAGATTGAACGTGACTGAATTCCTTTAGCCTGGCCTTCAGCTGCGTGCTCACCAAGTGCAAAGGTGACCAGATAAACCAACGGATGGAGAGAGAGAGAGACAAAACAAACTGTTGTCTGTTGCCATAACAACGGCAGCATATATTTAAATGATTAAAGCTAATCTCATGTCGAGGTGAGTGGGCAGGAAGCTGCTGAAACACCGTTAGCTGTAATGAAAACACACGCCTCTGGAAACACTGAGCCTAAACGGATCAGACAAACAGGAAGCAGCGTACACTCTGGATCTATTCTGAAATTGCTTCTGTAATAGGACGGCTCCACGGCCTGTCAGCTGAAATGGAAACAGCAGCTTGGCTGTGTTACTGTTTACATTCGGTGAATAGGAATCACATGTTGGATGAAACCAAGGGAGGGGGGAGGGGGGGATAACAGGAAGTGTGTGTGTGGGGGGGGGGGGGGAAGGACAGCGAGAAGGATGAGGGCAGAAACCAGGTCCTTTATGATCAAATCTTCCTGCAGTGAGACGCGGCTCCTGTCCACATCCATGTATTGATCACACTGTGTGTGTGTGTGTGTGTGTGTGTTTTTGGTTTTAGAGGTCAGGTCAAACTCAGTCACAGGCTGAGGCTCGCTGTCTGGTGTCAATGTTTCACACTAGAGGTCAAAGGTCAAAGCATGAGCTCGTGTGTGAGTGTGATTTCTATAATGCATTTTAAACACACATTAAGTCTTCCCGGCCCATATGAAGCTCTACAGGTGTTCAGTGAGACCGTGTCATGGGTGGATAGAGACGCGTCACAAAGCCCCGCCCACTCCGACTCTGCTTCCCCTGAGTGACGGAGCTGAAGCCTAATGGGCCCGTTGATGGTGTTAATTATAACACCACGCTCCGTTAAACACAGTCACAGTCACATCAGCCCGGGCAGCTCAGCTCCAGCCGCCTGCCGCGCTCGGCTCTGTCCGCTGTCCCGACAGAGACGTCTGTCCTGTCCTAGGCTCTGTGAGCAGGAAGCAGCGACGGGACGGAGATGGTCATTTGGTTCGTTCCTCAGTTTGAGGGACAGAGTCAGGACAAGATGGACGATGTAAGAGCTGAAGTGCTGTTAATGCCTCCTCCTCCATGTTAATGAATTGGACCAAACTAAAAGTTCAAATGCATTTGTCTTCCTGCTGTACCCCGTGTTCAATTCCTCTGATGAATATTTTTATTTTTCAAAGATGAGTTGAACTATTCCGTGGTCTTCACGGTCCCTGACGACCCGATGACCCGATGACCTTGACTCAGCTGTATACTGTTGTTGAATGAAGGCGTGTTTCTCACACACTGGTTGTTCTGAGGATTTTTTTTTTCGTGCAGTTTCACGGCTGAATGTTTTTCCTCAGACGCAGCAGCTAGCACCCCCCCCCATCTGTTTTTATTTCTTATTCTTTCCGTTTGTGTGCAGACTCTGTGTCTCTGACACTGACTCTAACACTGTGTGACAACAACATCTGATAAACAGCAGCTCGGGTGAATACACACACACACACACGTGTTTGCACACAGGCCCAGAGGCCGTTAGCTTCTATCAGTGTGATGCTGCATCTGCAGGATCGCTTCATTTGTGGATAATGAAGTTTGTGGCAAAGCCGCCGTGTGCACTGAACTCTTCTTCAGCCCAGAGCTTTTCCCAACACTTAAATCATGTTTGCTTTGAATGTTGCTCGGCTCGAGGGGAGGAGACGCCCTGAGGTCATGGTTCCTGTCCGTGCAGCTGGAGATCCATGTGAGCTTCCTCTGGCTCCATCCCCCACTCGTTCTAACAGATCTGAGTAATAAATGTGTGGTAGCAGATAAAGTTCCAGAGGAGCCTTTAAATCGTGTCTTTATTCCAGTCTGATCTTCTCTGAGGTCACTCACGTGTTTAACTGATGAGTTATAAAAGCTGAGCTGCAGCCTGTGGTCAGGTGACCCTCCCACTTTCACGGCTCCTGCTTTGTTTCTTTTAAAGATGGCGGGCGGGTGATGGGCCGTGGAGGCGGGGTTATTGCCGATTTCTCATGTCAGTGGTTTTAAGGCCACCCAGAGGAGACGGTTTGATCATGTTCTGTCCGGATCAGGCTGTGCTGCTCCGTTCTCTACTGACGCTGCTGTGTAATGCCGCCGTACGTGACCGTGCGCTCTGTCCTCCGGCAGGTTCCTGGCCAGCTTCTGTGGGATTTGATGTCACCTTCAGACTGGTTCGACTGAAGATGGAAACACTGGAGTCCGAGCTGACGTGCCCCATCTGCCTGGAGTTGTTTGAGGATCCGCTGCTCTTGCCCTGCGCCCACAGTCTGTGCTTCAACTGCGCCCACCGCATCCTGGTGTCCCACTGCTCCACCAGCAAGCCCCTGGAGTCCATCTCAGCCTTCCAGTGCCCCACCTGCCGCTACGTCATCACGCTGAATCACCGCGGGCTGGAGGGCCTGAAGCGCAATGTGACGCTGCAGAACATCATTGACCGCTTTCAGAAGGCCTCCCTCAGCGGCCCCAACTCCCCCACCGAGAGCCGGCGCCTGCAGCCGCAGCGGCCCTACACCGCCACCATTAGCGGCACAGTAGCCGGGACGATTGGCGGCGGCGGCGGTGGCGGCGGCACGAGCGGGAGCAGCGCCCGCGGCAGCCCGGCCACTTCCAGCCACTCCCACCCGCACGCCAACCACGCCAACCACACCAACCACGTGAACCACACTAACGCCAACCACAGCCCGGCTGTCGTGGCGAAAATGGATCCGCGCATCAGCTGCCAGTTCTGCGAGCAGGATCCGCCGCGGGAGGCCGTCAAGACGTGCGTCACGTGCGAGGTGTCGTACTGCGATCGCTGCCTGCGCGCGACGCACCCCAACAAGAAGCCGTTCACCAGCCACCGCCTGGTGGAGCCGGTGCCGGACACGCACCTCCGCGGCCTCACCTGTCTGGAGCACGAGAACGAGAAGGTCAACATGTACTGCCTGGTGGACGACCAGCTGATCTGTGCACTGTGCAAGCTGGTGGGGCGCCACCGGGACCACCAGGTGTCCTCGCTCACCGAGCGCTTCGACAAGCTCAAGGTGAGTCCCTCACGCCATCAACACGACTCACAACCGGGTCTGACCCTCGGGGTCGCACACTGAGCTGCAGCAGTCTCTGACATCATCACGTCTCTGGCACCAACATGTCTCTGACATGAACGTGTCCCTGATTCCACTCGTCCACTCTGTGTGTATTTCTGTTGACGGTGAACTTTCATACACACTCGCAGCAGCTTTTGTTCAGCAAACAGAACAGAGAGACAGATCCCGAACCGAGAGAGAGAGAGAGAGAGAGGGACAATGGGAGGATGTACAGACGAGAAGGGCAGCGGGGGGGCCGTGGTGTGAGAGTCGATGAGCTGGCATTCCCTGTGGCCGTGCAGCTTTCAGAGGCTCTGTGAAAAGAGCAGGACGCTGAATCAGGCTGAAAGTGAACAGAGCTCATTCCAGCTGAACTGGTGCCGCTCTTCAGGGCTGCGGTTATTATTCCCATTTCATCGAATAGCAGAGGATCAGAACATGTGTATTTGAGCAGAGTAGAAGCTTTTATTTATTGGTATCAACCAGTATAAACCAAGTATATATGTCAGCAAGGAACCGACTTTAAATGACGATTGTTGTTTTTGAACAGCTCCTGTCCAAGTGTTAGTAGCCAACAGGAAGGGCTCTTTACTGTTTACTGGCAGAGAGGGACCCCCCCCCCCCCCCCCCCCCGAGGGCCCCCCCCCCCCCCCCCCCACATTACCAGTTAACAGTTAAACAGTTTTCCTGCTAATGAGCATCATCACTGCTCCAGTAAACCCACGGACGGACACAACACTTGAGCTGAAGGAGTCTCCGAAGGACAGTTTGTTATCTGAGGCCCTCTGGCTCTCACTGGCGTCCAGAGAGACTGGCGACTTAGAGACGATGGTCAGGGTCAGGGTCAGAGTCCACCTCCTTCACGTGGACATGCTGCTCCGTGTTCTCGCTGTAGGTGACAGAGATCCCTCCGATGTCTCAGAGGCTGTGAGGGCGTGTCCCGCCGTCCTCTGCGTCCACTGATTGTCTTTGTGTGGGAGTGGAAAGTGTCTCTTTCTCCCAGTCCGTGGCTTTGAACTCTCTGGACTTTTAAATCCCGGGAGGCGGGGCCCAGTCCGAGCGCCGGCTCAGCTCGCCGGTGGCAGCTCGCTGATAATCCTCCTCTCGCTCGCTCGTGGCGACGCGGAGGAGAGGGAGTCCAATGTGTGCAAAGCTAATCACGGACGGTGTCGGTGATACACGTCCTCCTCTCTTCTCCTCCCCCATTTAACCCAGTCATATGGAACTGGTTGGGGGCGGAGCTCCTCATCATCACGTGAGGGTCCTAACTCGTCCTGATTAATGACCGGCACAGTTGAATTCCCTTTCATTTGACGCCTCTGTGATGTAAGTGGTGGAACGCTGTGATGCTGAGAGACAGGTTCAGTCTGAACACGTCGTCTCTGAATTACTGACAGTTCATTTACTGACTCAGCTCAAAGTGTGTGTGTGTGTGTGTGTGTGTGCGCGTGCTAACGAGCCGACGTGTTAGTGCAGCTTACCGCTGACACGCGTGACGCTCACGCCGACAGTCGACACGAGCAGCGTAGAGAATTTGTGGAGTTTGACTTTCCTGCAGCGCCTCGTGTGTGTGTGAGTGTGAGTCTCCAGGGTCTTGACAGGTCTCCCACGTCCTCGCTCTGGATGAGTCTATTCTCCTCATGAGAAGAATGATGAGCTGTGTAAAATGTTTCCAGGCGATTATTGGATTAATTCCTGTTTTGGAAGAAGTAGCTCATAGCACAGCCCCCCCCCCCCCCATATCCTCTGTGCCCTCTTGCTTTCTGCCCCCCCCCCCCCCCTTGGTATCTTCCACTTCCCTTCTGTCTAAGCTCCTTAAGCCGCCGTCTGTAACTCTTTTAATGTGCATCCTGCTGCACTCAGACTTTTTACTTTGCTAAATCCAGAGGCCGTTTGCACACACGTGCACGATGACACGACACAGCTGATGCAGAATGTTCACACACACCTACACTCATAGATATTCAGCTCCACACGCAGCAGCTTCTCTGATCTGAGGCCAAACTCTGGCAGCGATGACTCTGAGTGGAAATTAAAAAGCTGCTCAGCCAAGATGGATTCTTCCTCTTCCTTTGACTCCTCCCACTCATCGTCCCCTCACTGTCACTTCCTCTCTCTCAATTTGTGTTTGTTTTGTTTGCGTCTTTGATGAAAGTGAGAGAGAGAACGGGATCATGTGACCTTTGTGACCTCAGCTGCAGCTGGCTGTCTGCGTGGACAGTAACCACTTTATGGATGTTATTGCTATCACAGTGGAAACAGCTCCGCCCACAGCATGACAACAGCATTGTTATGCTATAGTTTTGTGTATGCAGGTACACACACACTGCCCCCCCCCCACTCACAGCCCTGCAGTGTTTTCTGTGTAGGAGGATATACAATCACTTTCAAAAGCATGAAAGCCTGAGCGGTATTTACAGGTGTGTGAGCGTGTGTGTGTGTGTGTGATGCCAGGGGAAATCATGGTTCTATCTGGCGCACAGTGGGAGACGTGCACAGTGAGTCATGCTAACGGAGACTCTGATGCGTGCTTCATGCAGGGCCCCTTTTATGGCTTCTAAATAGGGCCTCATCACCTGTTCTCTCTGGACACTGGCGTCGTCCTGTCCCCTGAACCTCTGCTGCATCACAGCAACGTGCAGCACTGACAGGGCCGTGTTAACTTCCTCCCACGTGGAGTGATGACGCACACTCAGTGACCTTGGTTTGCGTCGATCTGTCAGCATAAGTGAGTTTTCAGTTTTAAAAGTGCGTCCTTGTGCAGCATGGAGACGAAGACGCAGGTTGTCTCTGGCCGCTGAAGCTCTGTAGAGCGTCTTTAGAGAGCTCCCTTCGGAATGTGCCGCAGCTGCCGCTGCTCGTAAAAGCCACCCAGCCAATACCATTACTTTTCTTTATGACTCAGACCTTAATTGTCCTAAAGCCTCAGAGCCAAGTTATCACAGGGACTGTGTCTGTGCTGGACTTTTATTTCTTCCACTCTGCATGCAGTTGTTTAATTTTAATTAGATTTTACTGCCCAGACCAAATGATTCATTCTTTAAAAGGTTTCATTGCATAGATTTGTTGTGTATTTATTGAGCGTAAAAGCTGCTGAACCAACACCGACGCGCTGCCTCTCCTCCGGACCGGGACGCCACGCGCGTGCGTGCGTGTGTGCGTGCAAACACATTCCTGGCGGTTTCTCTGCCGGGGTCACGCAGAGGAAGTCCAGCTCCTCTGGGCGCCGCGGAGACAGGAATGTTTGGTCAAGATACTGACGCCAGAAAAAACACCCGCGCAGGATCGCAGGGAATCTGTCCCGGGTGTCTCCTCCGTCAGGAATGAGGCTGCTGGAGCTGAGCCACGTCCAGCTGGCGTCCCTCAGGAATGCTTCCTCAAGGCCGTGGCTGGGATTCCCACCACGTGAGTGTGTCGTGTAACATGTGACAGGCGGGCGGCGTGAGCGGTTCCAGGTCCAGTCAGCTGTCTGCAGGCCACAGGTAACAGGCTGCAAATAAGTGACAGAGGCCTGAGTTACTGAGCAGCTTCCACCGTCGGTCCAATTAGAGACAGAGCTGGAATAAATCATTATTCCCACCTTGGAGGAAGCGGACCCATCTGTTAGGGTGGACAGAGCTGCTGGGAGACTAATGGAGACACTTCGTCTTATCACTGACCACTGACCACCGCCTCTGCGTGTGCGTGTGCGTGTGTGCATATGTCTGGTTCCCTGCATGCACTTGGCTGATTGAGAGCCAGGCTCTTTTTTTTTTTGTTGTTGTTCTGCAGCTGGACGCCCAGAGGGCCCGACAGGGGGCCACTCTGCGGCGGGCGAGATAAAACGCCTCAGAGTGGAAATCTCCTGCGCTTCCTGCGACGTGCACATAGCTCAGGGAAAGTTATTCAGCGGGTTACAGGGCAATCAGATCCCACAATAAACTGGATTTGTGCAGAAGGAAGAGTTTTAATCTGGAAGGCAGAAGGAAGTGGGGGAAAGTGTATTTCCTGGAGTTAAACCCTCGCTGAGATCTGTCAGGATAAGCCAGAGGAGGTTTTTTGAGGCTGCAGTAAAAGCAGCTGTGGAATCAGAGCTCTTGCCTCCTAATGATGCATTATTCTGCAGTATGAAGCCCGTCAGCGCGCACACACACACCATGACATGTTTTTATATAAATGTTGCATATACGCGAGCGCCGGCCCCCCTGCTGGAGACACCATGTCGTCGTGCGCTCTCAGGATTGAGGCGTACGCCGCCTCTCAACCCCCTCACCCGAAAAAACCTTATCGCTCTCGCACAGAACCAAAGCCCACGTGTGCACGTCCATGAGCTCAGATGAACCTCTCTGGAGATTTTGCTGGAACCTGACAAGTGTAAAGCTTTTAGCTCCAAAGTGTCAGTCACAGCAGATTATTGTTCCTGTTCTGCAGCTGAAGGTTTAAAGAGATGACGCATACAGCGGCGGCGAGCGCTCCGATGACAAACACGCTGCGCCCGGACAGCACGCTCATTTGTACCACCTCCATTATTAAAGATGGGGAACTGGTCCTTTAGCCTGAGACGCAGACATGACGCGGGATTGTTTCTGTCATGGGTGTTTAGTGATAATGACTCTATGGAGGTGAGGAAGATGAAGGTCAGAGGAGAGGAAGAGAGGAGGCCCCGCTGACATCAGATGTGTCAGGAAGAAGCTCACAGAGAATGATGTCGACTCTTCAGTTTAAATCCTCAGGAAGCCACAGGTGAGCTGCTCACCGCCGGATTAATGGGAACCAGTTTTCCTCATCTGCATGTTCAGGAAAAACACTTTCCCGTTAGCTTAGCATCAGACCAGGAAACGGTGAGAACGGCTCACCTGCTCCTGCTAGCCTAGCTTAGCTTAGCCTCACTTAGAGGGAAACATCTCCTTTAGATGGAAGACTGACGGCAGTTTAAAGCTTATCAGATAAACAGCCGTCTTTGTCCTGAAGCTGCTCAACATGTGCTGTTTTGGATCCTGAGCTAGTTAGCATCGCTAACAGGAAACAGTGAGGAGTCACCTGGCTCCTTCTCGGTGTGACATGCAGCGCCTTGAACCTCCTAATGAACATCAAGTGTTTTCTTTGTTGACTTCACCAACAGCCAAGTGTGAAACTCGCTGTTTTCAGGCCAAACTGTTTCTTGGACACAGCCAGTGTGTCCTCCTCCTCCTCTCCTCCTCCACGTGGTCCCGGCCAGGAAACGGCTCGGCACGTTCTTCCTGTGATTCAGTGAAATGTTGCTTTAAATTAATCAAGTTTCTGAGCTGGACTGAAAACATTGAGCTGTTTCCCCTTGTTTTCAGGTCGCAGGCTAAGCTAAGCTAACAGATATATTATTATCTGTACAATAAAATCCAGTTAAACCTATATTTAAATATATAAAGGTAAGCGGTCCCGGCCTGTCTGAAGCAAACAGCCTCAGGGAGCAGCCTCAGGCCTTAGCGATCATCTTCCATAACCCTCTCATCATATCTGTTTGAATAAAGATAAAAAACCTCATCCATATGATGTCGAGCAGGGGACCTCCCCACAGTGTAAAGAGCTTTGATTCATACGAGGGGAGAAGTGTGATGTAGATGCAGGCATGTCGGGGGGTTGTGAAGTGCACATGAATTTTCCACAAGCGCAAAAATGGGCCGCGCTCCGCGTTGGCGGAGGTCACGTGATGCGGTCTGTCACTTTGCCATGAGTGAAACACGGTCAGGACTCTGAAAGCTGAGTCAGGTCGGTTTCAGGGTCTGTGTCTCCTGGGGATAGAACACACACTGTATCCGTCTGATGAGAGACAGACTGACAGGTGAAGTAAAATCCCAGTATGTCCTCATGTCCTTGTCTCGTCCACGCTAAGCTAACATAAAGTGGTTCTGTTGAGGATGAGCTAACCAGGCTCCGTTATCGTGCGTCTGTTTCCGGTTGATGAATTAGAGAAGACAGCCTGGTTGTAGTTAGTCGTTTAAAGACGACCGTGAGATGATATGAAATCGCCTTCAGGGAAAGAAAAACACGCAAGCGGTCGCCCTAAAACATCTGCGTTATTTCCATAAATAAAAACAGCGCATCCATTTTATTCCTCACATTAATCCAACTGGCGTGCTCTGAGGCAGCCACTTGCTTCGTGTCGTGATGGTTCCCGTCCGTCACACTGGCTCTGCTCTCTCTGTTATCACGTTTGAGAAAATAAAATGAAATGAGTAACCGGATCACATGAAAGAGCCGATGAGCCGGCAGCTAGAAAACTGTATTAGCGTCTGTCGGTGTCTCCTGCTGTTAGACGCTGGCTGGTTTGTGTGTGCAGGAACGTTGGCTCACTTCATTTCTAAATGAGATCCATGAAGAGGAGCTGCTGTAGGTCAGAGGTCAGAGACTCCATCTTGTTTACATTTAGTTACAGTGCCTCTCGATTTAATTTGCTTCACTTGTTTATTCACGTACCAGAGTTTAATAAGAGCCTCGTCAGCTTTGGATCAGTCCCTGGTATTTTCTCGTCCGTCCCCTGGAAACGTCGGCTCATTGTTTGAACATTTATCTGTGGGCGAAACCTACCGAGCAAAAAAACTCCTGATCTGATGATGTCGGCCCACTGCTCCCACACCCGTCAGAGGCTGTTGATGGATATTACTCTACTGGCGCTCCAGCCGCCGTCCACACGGCGGCCGAGCTGACGCTAACGTCTTCGGTCAGGAGTCACAGTGGCTGAGTCTTGAGGAAAAGAATATTCATCATGTAGCCGGCGGCATCAGCCCGATGATGTCATCGACTGTGGATAACGAGGGCTGCTACGTACCTGCTGAGGTTCTGCAGCTCGTACATTAGTGAAGAGACGAGGGGGGCCGTGTCGGACCCGTCAGAAAGATCCTGCATCTGTTGCATCAGTCTCAGCTCCAGACTCTGACCACTCCGCAACTTCCAAATATCAAATACGGTCAAGTCGTTGCCTTGGTGAAACGTCAGGGATCAGTGATGTAAGTTCAGGAGGTTCTTTCAGGAGGAGCGTGAATGTCTCTGTGGGCCCTGGTTGTTGTTTCCCCGTGACAGACGTGATGGAACTAAATACAACTACAAACATGACAGACTGAAACTCTGGTCTGAATCAGTCCCAGTTTGAAAGGCCGTAGATCATTTAAAGTTGTAAAACTGAGTTTGGTGGAACTCATGAAAACCCTGTTAAATCATTCAAATTTAAATTGAATTCAAGATCTGATCAATTCTTCTCCGTTGCTCTCGTTTTAGCAGCGCTATTGATCTCGCTGCCGAGCCACCGTCTGTGTTATTTTCCTTTATCACCACTCATCCATAAAACTGCATTTCACTGCTCAGAAATCCAGTGTAAGCCGAGTGAAATGAAACAGAAAGATCCCTTCAATCCATTCAGCCATATTCTCTGTTCTCTGCTAACTCCACTTCATCTCTGTAAACCCGCTGCCACGTCTCGGCCTCTAATCTCATAGAAATTCACTGATGGAGACCAACACGGGTCTGGACTGATCGTCCCGGCTCATTCAGGCCCGGAGCAAACGACGTGACGCCCAACACGGACACGGTGTTGGTGCGCTGCTCAGCCGTCGGCACCTCAGACCCAAATGCACTGATTCAAATGTCTTCATGTGGCTCCGTGTCCGTGCCTGTGACTCCTCTCCCTCTGATGAGCCTGGAGAGGAAAAGACGTGTGATCAAGCTTTCCCCAGCTGACTTGAAATAAAATGAGTGTTCACAGCGACGCTGGCAGCTCGAAGGTCACTGGAGGTCATTCAGAGCGAACACCGTAGGTCAATATTTAAATTTCCCTTCCTACTTCAGACCAGAAGAGCTAACAGTGTAGCTTCATAGCATCTCTTAATTGGACCGTGCGCCACGCTCTGTGGCAGCGTGCACGTCTCTGGAGTCCTGGCCTACAGACCATTATCCTCAGACAAAGGGTTAGCCGTCCCAGCAGCCGTCCCAGCAGGCTCCACGCTCCTCTCCCAGTGTCTCTGGCTCTCACTGCAGCCTCATTGTTTCTCGTGTGCACAGGGACGAGCCGGCGTCAGTTCAAACTCTTCTGAAGTCGCTCGCTCGGCCTCGGGAGCTTTCGCCTCTTGTTTGGCCGCTGTGGCATTTGTTGGCTGTTGGGTTGTCGTAGCGTCCAGGACGTATCGGTCACGAGACGCAGCATCTGAAAATTACCGTGTAGTGTTGAGGGTTCTTTAAACTCATTTCTGGGCAGTTGGAGGCGGTAGGGACACGGCGTCCATCTTTCCGCGTGTGATGGTGGAGACTCTGTGATCGGTGGTGCCGTCACATTGAACTCTGACAGATTCTTAAAGCTTACATCATCCTCCAGTGTGACGGAGCCTTTCAGCCCTCTGCGGTCGGGACAGATCTGAAATGTTAAATAAAAAAAGGACGAGAGCAGGAGCCCCTCAACACGATGAAGTCACATGAGGGGGCGGTGATCTAACCCGACATGATGGCTGTCAGAGACGGACAGAATAAGGGCTGAAGAAGAGAGGCACAGTCTCAGGTTACAGGGAGAGGACACAGTAGGAGAGACAGAGGACTGAGACAGACTGGGCCTCTCAGCACGGGACTGCTGCCTCTATCCTTCCCATCAGCCCCCTCTGCTAATGACCTGCAGCCTCACCGTCCGTCCCTGAAGCTACCAACTGTCATTTATCACTCATTTCCTCATCGGGTTTGATTTCCTCCGTCCCTCTGTGGTCGTCCTTCACATGCTCACCTCCTGGAAGTTCTACTTTCCCACGGCAGCAAACTCATCGGAGGACGTGTTGATAAATATCAGCTTTAAATGTAAAAGTTCAGGAGTGCTCACGCTGCACACACTGTTTGACTGTTGACGTGGCTCCTCCCCTTTCTCTGCTGCTCGTCCTGGCGCAGGCAGGAGCCATGCAGCAGACACACACACACACACGCACACACACACACACACACACACACACACATGTAGGAGGACAGAGGAGTTGGTGTCTCGTGGGACACAGCTGTGGTCTGATCTATTAATCATCTTCATCTCCAGATTGCTAATTAATGACCCATCTGTCCCCGCTCACTGATAGTCACTCACACACCCACACACACACACACACGTTCAGCAACAACAGTGTAACAGCAGTATAGAACACATATTACCAGGAGAGTTTGTGGCAAATGTACCTGGAGGAGTTCTCCTCCTCAGCTGCTGTGCCATCACCACTGTCTGCAACTCAAGTGTGTGTGTGTGTGTGTGTGTGTGTGTGTGTGTGTGTGTGTGTGTGTGCGTGTGTTTGTAGGCTTATCAGGTGAGCCCGGGCAGAGTGTCAGATGCAGTAATGGAGGCTTCAAAGACAAGCGCTGCGGTGAGTTCCCTGGCTGCATTTTACCAACGCCCCTCTTCCCCCTCCCCCCACCACCACCACCACCACCAGCCCATCTCCACCCTGACCCCTCCTCTCGGGTCATACACACACACAGGTAGACACACCTGGTGATGCAGCCAGAAAAATAAAGAATCAGGGCCACAGTCAAACAGAGTGAGTCGAGGAGGCGCTGCAGGATGGACACACGCTCAGTCAGGGGCGTGGCCACTTGCTGGGCCAGCCCACCTCCCTTTCACTTGCATGACCGGAGCCACTTCAGACGCAGGCCGCCCGTCTGCTGCTTTGTTCTGGCGTTCTCTGCAGCTGTGCTCGTTGTTGTTGTCGTCGTTGTTGTTGTTGTTGTTGTTTGCTCATCATCATCATCGCCGCCGCCAGCGTTGATTTGCTTCCTTTGAACGGCTGCTCTATTTCTGGCTCGCTCTTTGCCTGTTTCCATTCTCATCTCCTGCACAGTGTGTGTGTGTGTGTGTGTGTGGAGCCGTAACTGACTGTTTGATCACAGATGAAGGAGGTCAGGTGGCGCTGAGTGATCCTGTTACAGACGACATGTTAAACACATTTAACGCAGCAGCTGAATTAGAGGCACGTCTCCTCCGTTTGTTTCCTTTATACAAATGTTTTAAAGCTAATTTGCTTGAACACAAACAGACATTATTGCAAAATTAAGATCAAATCAATATCTTAATCAATATAATTTATTTCACTCTGTTATTCTGAGCAGGAATGTTGCTTCACAGACAACGGACTGTTTGTTTATCTCAGTTATTTTGTGTTTACATCTGTCAGGAGATTCTTTCATGGATTTCATGTGTGGCAAAGCGATAATAACGACAGAGTCGCGCGTCAGATTGAAGCAGGTCAACCAGAAAAGAGCGCAGTGGCGTTCCCTCCTGTGATCACACCGACAGCTCATTAAAAATATCAGTGCACTGAGATCAGAGACCTTCGTCAGGAAAGTAGCATGCTGTCGTGTTTGGAAAGGATGAATACTTCCAGAGGGATGGACTTGGATGATGCAGTATTAAGTATCAGGGGTGACATCATGTTAAATTAGAGGTGACCAGGTGGGTGGAGTTCAGACCTGAAGGTCAAACAGGTCACCAGCATCAGTCCCATAAACACACTTGACGGGTCTGAGTCGTCTCTGATGACGTTGCTAATGCTGTGTCTCCTCTCTCCTCCTCCTCCTCCTCCTCCTCCCCCCCTCCCCCTCCCCAAACAGCAAACCCTGGAGAACAACCTGACCAACCTGGTGAAGAGGAACAGTGAACTGGAAAACCAAATGGCCAAGCTCATCCAGATCTGCCAGCAGGTGGAGGTATGGAGCGCGTGGTGTTTGATGAGAATCAGCTGCAGTGGACACCAGTGAACCCAGTGCAGCCCCTCATCGCTCACCACTGAGCTGCAGGCTTCTAGTATAACTCCCCTGAGGTTTAAGGCCTCAGCCGGGTTCGATTCTCTCTGCTTCTGATTAATCAACGTTAGGTCAACAGTATCACACCACACACACACACACACACACAACTTAAACCACTGACACATAGGTTTTCCTGCAGCTTTTTAAACATGGGGCTCTGCTCTGTCCACTGATTCCAACAGAGTGGTACAATCTGTCTCTCCCCCCCCCCCCTCGGATCAACCAGTGTTCCGTTGTTCCTTCCCCAGCCGTAGAGTCTTAAAGCTGATTCAAAGCTGATTTTCGGTTCCTGGGTGAACGGGGGTGAGCGTTGCAATTTATTTTGAAGAAATGCGACATGGAATCTGGAGGAGAGAGAGAGAGAGAGAGAGAGAGAGCTGGGAGTTGTTGAAAGGCTGAAGCAGGAGCTGAATAAACATTTCCCATCATGTCTTCTTTAGACCCAGATTTATTCATGGCGTTGTTCCCGTTCTTTAATTTCACCATCATGGAAAACATCAGTGGAACCTCCAGGTGTGTGAGCGACCTCCTGATAATCGGTCTCAGCCCGTTGCACGCCGCTCTCCGTCTGTGTGCACGGGTGCTTATGTAATTCAGCCCAGTTAGCTTCATCGTCAATTCAGGTCCTGAGCCTGTTTTCAAACGGTGAATATTTTTACACTACGCATCAGTTTCATTCTCGCTGGTGTCACCCATACAAGAAATTTATGCCGCCCGCTCCTGGCCGATAAGATTATCTGTCAAGAGACGTATATCTTCCACGCGGGATCTTTATTTGACGTGTCACCAGCTCGTCATTTCTCACCGCTTCAATTTAGTGACAACCTTGGAGAAATGTTTTCTCGCCGTGTACCGGCGTGACCCCTCCACCTGACTGCAGGTAATCACTCCGCTGACCTCTCGGGCTCCTGCTGTGATTTAATGGACGCTCTGTCTGCGCAGTATCACGCTCACACCGTGCACGCTCCAGCTCTTAATAAACGCCATCATTTCTCTGCCAGATCTGACAGTAATGGCTGCTGAGGACAAACGCTCCGTCGAGCTGTTTGTTTCTTATTAGCTGACTCCGCTCAGAGGTCGGCCAGACGCTCCGATCCAGATCAGATGATCGCAGTGTGATTCATTAAGAACAGAGAAACAGATCGGCCTCTTTTTTTTGTCTCGTCTGCAGCAGCAGATTCTCATCACTTATTAATGACACGCAGCGACACGCTCCTCTGGCTCTTAAGCTAACTGTTAAAGAAACTCTATGTTTTATCGCTCTGTTTTGACCCGTTCAGAACGGCTCTCCAGCGAGATGTAAATGTCAGAGTCCAGAGCTGATTTAAGGTGGGTTCGCATTAATGTGCCACGGCTCTTAATGGATGGCCGCAGGAAAGAGGAGAGAAGGACGGAGGAGCGTGGTGGGCGGGCTCTCAAAGCAAAGGGTGAGATGAAGGAGAGGGAAAGAGCAGGGTTGAGAGGGCACGGCGAGGAGGAGAAGAAAGGAGGACGTGATTGTTAGCGTGGAAGGAGCCGCTCGGCAGTGATGCACTGCAGCGTTTTCACAGGAGCAGAGTGTGTGTGCAGAGACGGGAATCTTTGAAGAGCTTTGAACGTGACCTGGATTCCGATCCGTCTTGTTTGCATCAAACTGTATCGGTGCCAACGATGTGATCAAACAGCGTGGCGCCGATCTCCAGGGGCTCCGCTCCTCCCTCGGAGAAGATGTGAGGTCCCGCTCCTTATCACAATATTTGGTGATGAATCAGTGTTGTTAAAGCCTCCGCTCGTGAAGAGGAAGCAGTAAACACAAACTACTGGTGTAAATCTCCTCGTCACGAGGTCAGGAGACAGATCCAATCACTTCCACCGGCTCCACGATAAATCTTCTTCTGCACTGCTCGCCGGCCGTGACGCAGCTGGATGCTCCAGACGTTTGTATGTATACGTTGATAAAGCCCAACACACACGACGTACATCCCTCAGGGCAGTTTCCAGTTTCTCCCCGCCGTCACAGAGCAGAAGGCCGCCGTGGCCTCAGCTCTTCAATCAGCCTGAGAGGCCTCATCACAGGCCCCAATCAAAGCTCTGGGCCTGAGCCCTTTGGCTTGATGACATGCTCCTTCTCATCTGGCCTCCTCTCACCGTGCTGCTGCAGCTGGTCTGAAGATTCACATAATGTCAGTGTCAGCAGCAGACTGAGAACAGGCCGTGTTCTTTCCAAATAGAAGAAGTTTTCCCCTCTTCTTCAAATGAAGCGCGCACACACACACACACACACATTGTGAAACTTTCCATTGAATTCCCACGGAGCCTTCTCTGTCTGTCTTTCCTTGAAGACGTGCACGTTAGAGATTCAGAGCACTGTCGGTGTGCACTGAACTTCTCAATTCCGTGTTTAACATCTTCCCCTGGAATTTATCCTGAAACCCGACAGATCGGCGCCGCTCTCTGCGCAGGTAACCGACCTGAGACGAGCTCGCTTTACGAGGCGCTTCAGAGCCGGAGCAGCTGACTGCACGTCACAGAGCCTCTCTGAGGAGCAGCTCGTTACTCCAGACTGATTAACAAAACAGCCACGTCAGCCTGAGGCCACGGGGGCTTTAACGCTCAGACACGTATGTCTGCTGATTAAACAGTGAACTGTGAATTAGTAAGCCAGTCTGGGTTTGTGTACGATGGCTTAATATCTCCTAATCCTCCGGATCAGCTCATCTCACCTGCGTTTACCTTTCTGCCTCAGTCACAGTGATGCTGCATGAATATAGATCACATCCCTGACACAAACAGGACATGAAAAGATTTGGAATCAGTCAAATACTTCAGTGGCTCTCAGTTTTTTGGGCTCCTGGACCGGCTGAAATTAAATTATTATTTGATTTCACGGAACTCTTTCAATTCCACCACAGACCACTAGGGTCGAGAATGACTCCACCCACTGTTTGTTTACTGACCCCGCACCATAAGATGCCACTGAAGCCACTACATGGTTGTTGTTGTTGTTATTGATCTCAGGGAACATTAGAATCTCCTTTGAACCCTGGAGGAATAACTGCGTGTATGATCCTATGGAGGTTGATTGATTGGCTTCACTGGTCGAGTTAAAGAGGAAACGGTGCCATGGGGTTAAAAGTGAAGTGAACAAAGAAATAAAGAAGTAAAGGTGCTCAAACGAACACACTCCTTTTTTATGGCCAGTGAAGTGTTTCCAATGATCACCTCTTCTCCACATAACGTCTCGCAGCCTCCATAAAGCTGCTCCTCCAGGTTTAGAGGTGGAGCTGCGCCGCTGCCGTAAATCTTCAGAGCAGCCCCAGAGACGGAGCTGTCTCTTTGGGGACATGGTGTCTGAGACAGCAGTGGACAAAGACGAAGGCAGCCAGACAGTGACTGGGGAGAATAAAGAGCAGAGAGAGGAGAGGTGGAGGGGAGCAGAATGGGCCCAGAATTGAAATTAGACAGAGGTTAACAGCTGTTCTGAACCTGGAGCGCTGCGCTCGCTTCTTCACTTTGGAGCCACATTGTTCAGCTTTAAATCGTCCAGTTGTCTGTCTGCACTTGTTACTGCAGCTGTCCACCAGTTTGAAATCACTAGGGGGGGGTGGTATCGTGTTACTCTTATTAAAATATTCCCATTATCCCATGTGATAAAAGTCAGTTCCAGTGAATGACGCATCATCCTGTCGTCATAGCGATGGTGAGTTTATGAGAGAGAACATGTGACCACAGGACCAGGTGGCACCCAGGTTGTGACTGCAGTGACCAGCAGGGGGCGCTGCACTGCGGTCAGGCTGAGACTAGACGAGATGTGAGGAGAAGTATCGCCTCCACTTCATCTCGTCTCATTGGTATTTTTAGCCTCTAAAGGTCAAGTGCTGCGTGACGTGTTTGCCCCGGGGACACGCCTCTGGCACAAACTGTGATGAAATCATCGTGACACGCGTTTAAGGCAACGAGACGCTAACCACCAATCATCTCCTGTCGAGAGAATAAATACTACAGACGGGTTTTAATCTATTTAACCACTCCGGCTTTTCCTCTAAATACTTTATGCATTGTAGAAATCATGATATACATGTGTGCTCCTCAGCTGCTGTAACACACACACACTGAGTGCACGTACCGATCCGTTTCACTGGCTGTGGACAGGTCGTTAATCCGTTCAAACTTCTGAGAAATGTCTGCATGTTTTTAATAAAACTCAAGTTCCAAACAAGTCAGAGAAATAAATGGTCGTTAATTTGAAGCAGCAATTTGTCAGGATCCATTTTGTTATTAAGAAGCGTCGCAGAATAATCAAGAGTGAATGAGTTGGTAGAGTCATCAAAACTCCAGCTCACAGCTCTGTTCATTAGTCTGGCGTCTGCAGCGGTGACGCTTCACTGCTGTGGATCTACTAAGATAACTCATGTGGTGGCAGGGGGCGGAGCCAGGACTGTGTCATAGGGCTAAAGACGCCCACTGGAATCAGCTGCCAGTACATCTGGAGACGAGTTGACTGAAGAGGAGTTAGCATCTCATCTGCTGACGCAGCTCGTCTCTTTGTCTGCGAGTGTGAGATGAATGAAGGAGACCTTTGTGCACATCTGTTGTCAGTAATCCCTAAATGAAACAAATGACGATGATGATTCTCCTTCTACCAGAGTCGCTGGGCTTTTCTCCTTCCTCACTCTTATTTTGGGAGCAGCTGTACGGCCCCGCATGTCCACAGTTTTCAATCTGGCTGCAGTTCTTCTCCAGTAATAGACCAACGCTCCGATGTGGTGCTGGTGCCCCTGCAGAGGCGTGTGATGAGCCGGCGGATGCGTGGCACGCTGGGTGACGGTGTTTGGGTGGTGGGGAGGAGATGGAAGGAGGTGAGAGAGGAGGAGAGTGATCCTCCTTAATTACCAACTGGCAGTCATAAGATGGCTCTGCAGAATTCATTGTGTGTGTGTGTGTGTGAGAGAATAATGAGGCTTAAGTGGACGGCCGTGTTGTAATGAGCTTTGCCGAGTGATGAGTGGACTCAGGGTGAGTGTTTGAACAGACTCTGCAGAGCGATGTACGACCAACCAACAAACACACGATGAGTCACCGCAGTGAATTCTGACAGTAATGCAAATGTTGAGCAAAATAAACATTTTCAGCTGCAGTCGGTCACAGCCTCACAGATCCAGACACGCCCACCTTGGCTCTGTGTGATATTGTATTATTTACCAGCTGTAATAGACCTACAGACAGACGGAGGTTTCTGCAGGTTTTAACTCGTTTGGGTGTGATAGTGAATCAGCTGTGACCCACCGTCATGAAAACAAACGCTGCTTTTGTGTTCTCGCTGATTTAGGAGCCGTTCTGATCTTTTGATGTCGAACCACCGCCCGCGGTGCCGTGCCGGCCCCTGGTGTAACCCGACTCTTATTTTCCTGTTGGCAGATTGTTATTAACGGTTCAGCAGGTTAACCAGCAGGGTTAATATTTCAGTAACGTCCACCCTCCCACACAACTTCAGAGTTGCTGTTCTTTTCGTTCTGGCCTGCGCTCATCAGATGGGAAACTGATGTATAATATCACAAAATACTGTTTGCTCACTGCTCCAGGGATCGTCAGCCTCTCAGTGGATACTGATCTCTCATGCACCAGCTCTGTGTTAAATCCTGCACTTTATTTCTCCCTCAAATTAAAATCATGTGAGTGTCTGAGGGTGTGTGTGTTTTCTCTCTCTCTCTCTCTCTCCAGGTGAACACGGCCATGCACGAGGCCAAACTGGTGGAGGAGTGTGACGAACTGGTGGAGATCATTCGCCAGAGAAAACAGGTCATCGCTGTGAAGATCAAAGAGTCAAAGGTAACACATCCAGAGGCTGGGGGGGGGGGTGTTACTTAAACTGTACTGGTCGACGGAGGCAAACCAGTACAGAGAGAGGATCTGTGTGTTCAACACGACGAGCTAACGGTGGCTAAACGCTAATGATAGTAAAGATAATAAAGACCCAGAGTTGAAGGACGACTGTCTGTGGGATTACAGGCCAGTTCCACACACAAGCATCTGATTTATCCTCCACATAACTGCACTGATTAAAGCAGTTGGAGCTTTATAACAGTGGCTCATTAATTATTCATGAGCTCCAGCACTAAAACAGCCACACTGACGAAGACGGGCTCTGTCCACTGCTGCCCAGCCAGAGGACGCTCATCGCATCACACCTCACATGGACGCTCGGGGGAGAGAGAGAGAGACTGAAAGAATCAGCAGCAAACACTGTTCTGTGTGTGTGTGTGTGTGTGTGTCTGCCCTCTCCCCCCCCCCCCCCCCCCCCCGAGTGCCTGTGGTGTCAGGACAGGCAAACTAAACCTCAGAGGTGAGGTTTTAAGCGATTGTGGAGGAGAGTCTGAGGCAGCAGAAGAGCTCTGTGCAGAGATGAAAGATTTCCACACACTGAGCCTGTGTGTGTGTGTGTGTGTGTGTCCGCAGTGCCTGCAGGAGAAGAGCAAGGCTTGTTCCCCTGTGTCGTTTTTTTTTTTTTTTTTTTTTGAGGTGAGAGTTTGTGAAAACACATCAAACCCCAGGGGACTGATGTCAGTGTTCATGTTGCACAGGGGGAGGACGAAGGGTCAGAGGTCAAGGGACATTAATCCGATGCACTTTGGGTCATTCAAGTCGTCTCTCAGCTGAATGTGGAGGAGAGGAGGGAGCAGGTCATTTCCAGTGTTTACAGGATTACG
This sequence comes from Pseudorhombus dupliciocellatus, assembly GCA_016785235.1. NCBI lineage: Eukaryota > Metazoa > Chordata > Actinopteri > Pleuronectiformes > Paralichthyidae > Pseudorhombus > Pseudorhombus dupliciocellatus. The sequence continues at coordinate 1,862,665 of JAFBJW010000129.1, read as the reverse complement.
TGGACGTGAGCGCACCTGTGCACGGCGCTCCGTTCTCTGTGTGTTAACACGCTTAGACTCAGCCGTCAGGGCTAATCTCTCCTGCCCAAACAAAGGTGCTCACTTTTGAAATCATGTGACTGCCTGTCCTCTCTCTGGTCCTCAGACTCATCTTCAGCCGGAGGATTAACTCCACAAATCCCCTTTCAGGTTTTCACGTAGTTTCAGAACACATTTATCCTTTCCTTCACTTCACTGGTACGGCCGGAAAATGCAAATGAAACATTTGGCAAAAAAAAAAAAAAACTACCTGAGGAGGAGGACCCCTGGTGGCCGTGCGCTGAATGACAGCTGTGAGGGGGCGGGTTCGGCTCTAAGTGAGGAAATAGATCACCACTGATCACTGCATCATCCCTATTTACAAAATGGGCCATTCCACAGGGCCGTCCCATCTCGGCTTAACGTCTATGCACTTGTTGCCAAATAACACGGCGTCCATTGAAGCGATGACATCAGAAGCTTCTCAGCCAGAGCAGCAGAAAGTGCACGTTGGATCCTTGAAGAGCTTTGGACAGTTTTTGTCTTTTCCTATCAACTCTTATGTAATCCACCTCTGCCCCTCTATTGTGCATCAGGTCAAAAGGTCAGTGAGCTGATGTGGCGATTTCAGCTGTGACCCCATGACCAGCTGCATTGTCTGTGACTTCCTGTCTGAGTGTGTGTGCTGCTACAGGACATCCACAGGGTTTATTATTATCTGACACCCGTCAGACACCCGTCAGACGTTTGTTGTCCCCTCCCCCTGCTGATTGAACTGCAGCCAGTTCTAATCAGAACGACGAGGGAACCCGTCGGCCTGGGGGCGGGGCCGGCGCTGACTCAGTTATTTCTTGATGTCCTGGAAGTATTGGACGTGTTTGTGGGTCAGAACCCGTCGACGCGATGAAGAACTGAGGTCGACCCTCTGAGGCTCAGGTGGAGAGAAGGGGCGTGGCCACAGCGGGTGGTGATGCTAAAGACGCTCCGCCTCTCACAGCCAGTCTGTGTCCCTCAGGTGATGAAGCTGCGTAAGCTGGCTCAGCAGATCGCCAACTGTCGTCAGTGCCTGGAGCGCTCCAGCGCCCTCATCACGCAGGCCGAGCAGAGCCTGAAGGAGAACGACCACGCCCGCTTCCTGCAGACGGCCCGCAACGTGGCGGAGAGGTGAGGGACGTGTGCACGCCCACACACACACACACACAGGCAGACAACTCATGGGTTTAGTAACTGTCATTAACTAACTTAGAGGAAAACTTTTCATTTCCTGAAATGAATTGAATTTATTCATGTCTTTTTACTCCTTTTTTCCCTCCGCATTTTTATATTTGCCATTTATTTTATTGCAGGAAGAGCTTTTTTAATATTTGTAAATTACATATTTACAGTTTGTTGATGTGTTCGCAGAAATAAGATGAAAAATATTTGCCCATAAAAAAGAACAGAAACATAAACAGAAGCTCCATCTTTTTATTAAAAGTGCAGCAGGCACTGAGCTGCTGATCCACGGAATCAATCTGACTTCATTTATGAGGAGGGTGCTGCTCTTGCTCCTCTGTGTGTGTGTGTGTGTGTGTGTGTGTGTGTGTGTGTGTGTGTACAGTCAAACACTCAATAATGAATGTGTGTGCAGGATCCAGACAGTTCTGTGTCATTCTGTTACACTTCTATGTATTTTAATTCTGTTTTCTCTCTCTCTCTCTCTCTCTCTTCTGTCACCCCTCTCCCCCTTGTTCCCCCTCATCTCCTCATGCGACCTCCTGCCCTCCCTCACCTCTCCACCTCTCTTCTCATGGCACCTTTTTCCCCCTTACCTCTTTTTCGTACCACTTCTGCTGAAGGGTTGCCATGGCGACGGCTTCCTCCCAGGTCCTCATCCCTGACGTCAACCTGAACGAGGCGTTTGACAACTTCGCCCTGGATTTTTCCAGAGAGAAGAAGATTTTAGAAGGGCTGGATTATCTAACAGGTCAGAGGTCAGCTGTCAGGAACTCTTTCTTACGTCCGGTCGTCTGTGTCCTCACTGCGACTCGTCTCCTCCACGTCCAGCTCCCAACCCGCCGTCCATCAGAGACGAGCTGTGCACCGCCTCCCATGACACCATCACTGTCCACTGGACGTCAGAGGACGAGTTCAGCGTCACCTCCTACGAGCTGCAGTACACCATCTACACGGGCCAGACGAATTTCATCAGTGAGTCTCACACACACACACACAGAAGAAGGGCACTTGCTGACGTCTTCACTTTTATAAAGCCAAATAAATTGGAGCAGCCCCAAACTTTTAATTTTTAATCAAGCTTCAGTCTGTCCTCGAGCTTGTGCTTTTATTTACAGTGAGGAAGACAACATCAGCAGGAAATGCTTCAAATAGATTCACCAGAGGTCATGGGGTCACTGCTGCACCGACCCCAGGTCAGGACACACTGTGCCTCTGCTCCAGTTCTGATTTCACTCCATTCGTCTTCGTCCTTTCAAACCTTGTCAATATCCTTATTTGCATTTCCCACGAACGTTCACCGGTGCCTGGACGTCTGTGGACGTCTCTGTCTCTGTGGAGGACGCTGAGTGGATAATGGTCCCACAGGGGAGGAGGAAATGAGTCACACCTGTTGATCCTTTCATCCGCTCCTCTCGTCCTCCGTCACCGAGCAGCAGGATCCGTTTCAGCTGGAGACCGAGGCTCAGATATTCAGCGTCCTCCGAGACAAAGGCAGAAGCCATTTAGCTTCCACTTCACTTTTTACCACTGCAATCCTCTAAAAACGTTCTGAGTGGATAAACGCTCCCCCCTCCCCCCTCCCCTCCTCATGGCAGCCTGAGGAGGGGAGGGGGGAGGAAACAGAAGCAGTGTCGGAACGCCACGTGCACGTTAGCTGAGAGTGATGGTTGATCAATCCATCAGCAGCTGATTCACAGGCTGTTGAAATTGGGCTTCAGTGTCACTGTTTGTGTAATTAAATTAAATAATTACACCCTGCCTCCTAATGTGTTCGTCACTAACGAGCTCAGAGTCAGCTTCGTTTATCAGGACTCAGTTTGTGAAGTCTCTGATGTTATGAATATGTGGCAGATAGAACAGACACCTTTCAAATGTTGGTCTGAAGCCGTCGTGTCAGATTACTGACGCTTCCATGGTCCCCCAGGGGCCTTTAGCTCGCGTCCTCATCAGACCCCTGAAGTCCTCGGATAGACCTGCAGTGGCGTGTGGCGTGCTAGCAACATGACCGATGACCTGACAGGACGTCCGTCACATGATCCCACTTTGATCCAGCTGTGAAGGTTCTGCAGAGGCCCAGCTGCTCGTGCACGCAGTGGCCGTCCTGAAGAAATTAAAAGAGGAGCACGTGCACACACCGTCACCATTAACTCCATATTGCATCATCAAAGACCAGCCCTCATCTATTCCCAGGGTGCTTTGTGTTTCTGCTCCCGTCTCATCTGACTCACACACACACACACACACACACACACACACACACACACACACACACTGGACGTCAGGTGACGGTTTCTTCTCCTGGCCCCGCCTCCTCCTGCAGCGCTCTGACCTCATTTGATTCAGCAGAATCACGGAGGTGCTGAGATCAAAGGCACTCAAATGGAGCAGCTCCTGCCTCGTGGGTTTTAAAAGCCCACGCAACAGCAATAACCCCCCCCCCCCCCCCCCCCCCCCCCCCCCCCCCCCCATGAATCCACAGGTGGGAGGCGACCCCCGCCCCCCCCCCCCCCGCTTCTGAATCCATGAATCCACAGGTGGGAGGCGTGATGTCCCCCACAGCGTGGGACAGCTGTCCCCGTGGAGCCGCATCACTTCACGTGAAAATGGCAGCAGCGCCGCTGGAGAATGTGCTGGCGATCGCTCTAAAAGCCCGACTTAAGGGGAGCGCTTTAAAACCTCTCCTTATTTGAAGGGACAGAAATCTGTGCTCACAGCCCCTCCCCCTCATCCATTCTTAAAGCCGCCTCACTTTTAAAGGCCTTATTTGCGTCCCGTGCAGTATTTATATTTACAAGCAGACTCTGGGCTTTTACTTATGCATGCTGTTAGCGTCCCGCTCAATAATTCACGCGCCTCCTCAGCAGAGGGGACAGGAGGCGCGGCCCCGAGTGTCTCCCTGCAGCTCTGCAGCCAGGAGGCTTTAAGGAGGGACTGGAGCGCTCCGGTCCTCTGGAACGAGCCGGGACTTTAATTCAGCGTGGTGGCTCTGTTTACCTGTGTTTACCTGTGTTTACCTGTGTTTACCTGTGTTTAGCTGACACGTGCTGCTGGTGACAAAGGTCAACGTAATAACAAAGCATAAAACATTCACCTGTTCTCATCAGCACTGGACACATGGAGGTTCAGTCTGAAGTGAAGCGGTCGGCAGCACGTGCACACACCGTGCACGTGTGAGGCAGTTGATGGAGAGCTGGATTTATTTCAGATAGTTTCATATTCACATTTATTTTAAAATATATATTTGTATATTCATGTTAGACAGAGGATCAGAGCACTAAAGAATGTCACACTCTTTCTTCGTGGGTGATGGAATCAGCTGAGCGTGCCACAGTAAACACACGTTAGTGTTGCATCACATGACAGGTCGTGTGTTCCCTGAACAGTGAAGGAAAGATTCTGAGAAGGAAACTCTGGAGCCCCACTCGTGTTGATTCAAGCGTGTGTGTGTGTGTGTGTGTGTGTGTGTGCGTGCGTGCGCGCCAGGTCTGTACAACTCGGCCGACAGCTGGATGATCGTGCCCAACATCAAGCAGAACCACTACACCGTGCACGGCCTGCAGAGCGGCACCCGCTACATCTTCTTCGTGAAGGCCATCAACCAGGCAGGAAGTCGCAACAGCGAGCCGGCGCGCCTCAAAACCAACAGTAAGTGAAGCCACGTGCACGGGCCTGATCCCTCCAGCTGGTTATGTAGTGCGATGGCCACGCCCCCTGTGAGAGCAGATCTGTCTGACCTATTTCTGGTTGCGTCATGTTCCCTGAAGGAGGATGTCGTCATCATTGAATCATAGAGAAAAATGAAGTTTCTTGACAAAGACAAAGTTCACAGGCGACTGTCGTGCACGGCCGTGGTCACGCTGAAACCAGCGTTTCATTTCCTGCCAGAGGAGAAAGGACTCAGTTCTCCTGTCGTCTTTCAGAGCTGGTGCGACAGGATCTTTGATATGATCATAATGACATCAGAAATGGATAAGTGCAGCTCAGTCTCAGAGTCAAACTGGTCTCGGCGCTGGGAGCCCGCCGCTCAGCTCAGGTTGTTTCAGGCGTCGTGCTGAGCGCACATTAGGAAATATCTGCCATCAATTATTCAGTCTTCCCCTGGAGGCGCGTCGGAGCGCGTCTGCGTTCCAGCTCCTAACGATCAGATCTGACGTCCACAGCTGCTGAGGCAGCAGGGACGTCGTGTTGACATGAGTCAAACGATATTCACACATGAAACGGTCTGTAGTCGCTTCACTGGCAAAACATGGAGGCAGATCTGCAGCAACTGGACCTGATCTCTGGTGTCACTGCCTTTAGATGGTGACGTTAGTCTGGCTCTGGAAACAGAACAGGTGAGGAGGAGGAGGAGGAGGAGGAGGAGGAGGAGGAGGAGGCTCGCTGGAGAAATCCAGTGGATCTGAATCATCAGGGGCCCAGCATGAGGCCTCATGTGGAGCTCTGTGAAACGACACGAGAAGAATCAGCAGCGCCAAGACTTGGGCAGGAAAAGCTCCCAGCTGCTGTGAACTGGAATGCCCAGTGCATTGTGGGAAGTGGTTTCATTAGTTGTTATTAAGGTGGTCAGCATGGTGAGGAGGAGTTCTCCTCATTTACATGTTGGGTCTGTGCATTGTGTCCCTGCTTGGAACACATGACTGTGTTTATGTTGAACCTGCAGCTGCTAACTGAAGCTGTAAGCCCCCCCCCCCCCCCCCCCCCCCCCCCCACACATGGAAGCCCCCCCCCCCCCCCCCACACACACACACACACACACACACAGGGCCTGCGGGACTCGGAGCGTGTCGGTTCTTTAACTGCGTTCGGTGGATCAGAGCGGATTAGTGCCTCAGTGAGGAGCGTTAGAGGTGAAGAGCAGGGCGTCTGCCGCCGTTCAGGACCCGCCTCCCTGCTTCAGAATCAGTGAGTTGGGTCCTCACGCTCACGTGTTGTAGGTCATCGCCATCAAAACCCAGTTAAAAACAGATAAACGTGATGAACGTGCTGTGGCTGGGCGGACGTGTTGTCTCCTACGAACCTGCTGTACGATGCTCTATAATTTGGTCCACGCCTCGGACCGGCTGTCAGAAGCTTGTCCGCCCACAGCCTCTGATTGACAGCTCACATTTCCTGAGACGAAGCCATTGTTTTGCCATGACGGAGGTTTCTGTGGTTTCCATGATGGGACCGCACGCATCTGTCAAACGTCTTTGTTCCTCCTCTCCGTCCGAGCTCCTCACTCTTCAGCGGGTTTGGATTGAAATGGGTCACAACTGATGGTGAATCTGTGACGAACCACAGCTGCTGAGCCACTTTGTTTTGGGAGGTTTTTATCAGCCGCTCTGTTTCTTTGTTCGCGTGAACTTCTTGAGGCGTTGGAGTCTCCTGGGTCGTCTCCTGCCCTCAGACCCTCCTGCTCCTCCTTCACGTCCCTCTTTGACCCGTCTCTTGGCTCCTCGTCCCCTGGCTCCCCGGGCCGCGGCATATGCCTTCCTCCGCTCTGTTCTGCCATCTGTCCGTTCAGCCTGGAGTCAGAGCTTTTCATCTCCACGCGTCCCATGGTGAGGACAGGCGGGACGCGCTCATCGTGAGACAGGTCCACACGAGACGCTGCCGTGTGAGAAAAGACGTGTTCTCCTTAGCTGTGTTTAATCTTTACGCATTAATCGAGACAAACCTTTTATTCTGGGCTTTGACTTGTTCTGCTTCCTGTCACGTGACCTCACGGCGCCGGAGGAGAGGGCGTGGCCACAGGGCGGTGGGCAGGTCTGATTTTAAAAGCCTGTCGTGAGGCTCTCTGAGGCTGTCGCATGTGGAGGATCACAGCTAACATGTAAAGTAACTCACACGTATGAATAACCAATGATGATGGCTGCGCTTCTGTGACCACGCTGGTGCATCTGCTGTGGCCAAGAGAAGGAGGACACGCGGAGACGCAGAGGAGACACAGAGGAGACGCAGAGGGGACCAAAGTGGCAGAGTGAATGTGAGAAAGGGAAAAGTGTTGAGCGAAGGAGAGACACCAAACAGCTCTTTGCAGGTACTAGTGTGCGCGGACACGCGTGCCCTCAATCCGCCACGTTTTACACGTTCATCCCGTCCAGGACGGCGCCGTGTCCACAGATGGCCGCGGGTAGAGCCCGTCCATCTGTCACGGTGAGGACAGAGACGTCCCAGAGGGAGTTCCTTTGGATTAAAAGTCTTTCGGTCGGATTCAGAGACGAACTGAACACAGTGTCGTGGTCAGAGGTCAAAGGTCGTGGTCTCTGTGGCTCTGTCCTGTTGTAAAGACGATGACTGAAGGCTGCTTTCCCTTCAGCGCCACCTGGAGGGCCGGGCCGCCGCAGTGCTTCAGGATGTACACGGCAGATATTCGGCTCTCTCACTATTTGTTTAAAGATCGTAGATAATTAAAGCGAATGAATTCAAAGCATCATGTGACCATCTCAGGTCACCGTGTGTTTGTGGCTTCACGAGCGTCAAACTGAAATCAGGTTGCACGAATCCGGTCCCAGCTAATTAAAGCAGCTTTTATTAGGCCGAGGCTGTTTGTGCTTTTTAATTGGCTGTCGGCCGAATTAATGAGCTCATCCCAACCAGCAGATTCAGGATCAGTGCAGCTTCTGCAGTCCACACTGAGCTGAACTGGGACCAGTAACATGAATCCATTTAGACTCATTTTAGTTCTCTGGTCCGTCCAGGTGAGTGATTAGAGGCGTGGTGCTGCTCTTCCTTTTGAACTGCTCCGTCCAAGACGCTGTGGTTCCTCCCGCTGGAGGCCAGAAGAAATCCAGTTTGTTCTCCAGCAGCTGCTCACTGCCACCCTGGCTCTGCTCATCTCATGGATGAGGTCCTCAGATGGTTTAGTGCCATAGAAATGCAGATACTAGAGTGGCAGCGCTGACGTTTCCTGTGTCAGATCTAAAGAGTTTAAACAAGTCAAACAGATGCGTTCAGCTTTCCCTCCGTGCTCTCACTGCACACGTGCATGTGTAAGAGCCGCAGCTTACGTGCACAGAAATGTGCTCCCACAGACCCAGAGTTCCTGGTTTCAGCCCAAGCTCGTTACGCATGGCTCTTTCCATTTGGAGGAATCCTGGTGATGCCAACCCCTCTCGGCCACTTACTGTACGTCAGCTGGTGTGTGTGTGTGTGTGTGTGTGTGCGCCTCCCTCTCCCCACCTCTCTGAGGCCTGACAGAGCCCCAGTGTTTGGAAGTGGCTGCGCTGGCAGCGATAAGCAGTTCAAAGAAGAGAGCGCATTAATGTAATTGGCTGCCAGCAGTCGTCTCATATCCACACGCCGTAACACACACCCACCACACGGATTACTGGAGGAGAGGATGGGGGAGAGAGAGAGAGAGGAGGAGGAGGAGGAGGAGGGCCTCATTGTGTCGCTCATTAAGCCGTGGGAGGCTCATGGAGGCTGAGAGATGAGATGAGAGGAGTCAGAGTTAAATGTCAGGTCTGAAGGGACGGAGCTGACCTCACACACTCACACACACTCAGAGAGAGAGAGAGAGAGAGAGAGAGAGAGGGGGAATCTTCTGCCAAATCTTCATCCCCTCTCTCTCTCTCCCTCCCTCTGCCACTCACCTAGTTTCACCCGTCCCATTTTCCAGCCGATCCTCTGGCGTCGCTGCAGACTGAATTGTTGCGGCTGGATGCAGCGTTTCCTCTGAACGGTCCGGCTGCAGTTTCCTCATTTGTGAGTCTGTGTGATGAGAGCGTGGAGGAGAACACAGAGGAGGCGCCGGGAGACGGCGGGTGGCTTCCTCCTCTGTTCTCACCAACGGCTGCGAGCGGCTTTGAAGTTTACACCCTCGTCCTCTAAAACCTCCTCCTCTGTGTTCTGCTCTCATTTCCCATTTGATAATATTTAACGTTCACGAAGCCAAACTTACAAGTCAGATTTTCTGCTCACAATAATCCCACAATGCCTCAGTGGCTGAGGTCGTTCATGAGGTCAGAGAGGTGGGAACTCTGTGATTTAGAGTTTGAGACGGAATCATTGTTTGTTTTGTGAACAACATGGAACCTGTGTAGCTTTGATCTCTTTATTCCACTTGACTGTTACGTCCTGGGTAGAAGAGAGATTCAAACTTTTATGAATCTCTGTAAGTGGCGTTGCTAACATTCAGACGTGTGGGGTCAGGAAATGAGCAGCCGTGAGCAGGTGTTATTATGTTGATGATGTCATCGATGATGTCAGCAGCAGATCCTCTAAAGCATCCTCTGCCTTTGTGTAGGTCAGCCCTTTAAGTTGGACCCAAAGACGGCCCACAAGAAGCTCCGCCTCTCCAACGACTGTCTGACCATGGAGAAGGACGAGAGCTCGCTGAAGAAGAGCCACACCCCCGAGCGCTTCAGTGGCACCGGCTCGTACGGAGCCGCCGGGAACGTCTTCATCGACAGCGGCTGCCACTACTGGGAGGTGCTGCTGGGAGCATCCACGTGGTAGGAGGCACACACACACACACACACGCACGCACAGGCGCGCACGGACGCACACACACTCTCTAATGCATTATGTAAGCCGGAGGTTTTGTAAACTCTTTTTCTTCAAGGAGTTAAAATCTAGGCGGATATGCTAAACGCACACACACACGCGCGCTCGTTGTATTATTCCCTCTAATTGGCTGTGAAGCAGTCGTCTTCGTGCAGGAAAGACCCGACGGGCCTGAGTCCTCAGCGTGAGGCAGCCTGACTCAGTGAAATCATTAAAGAGGACGCTCGTCTCAGATCGTTCCAAACTGTTCACCCCCCCCTGCCCCCGCCCCCGCCCCACCCCGCCCCCGCAGGTATGCCGTTGGCGTGGCCTACAAATCAGCCCCAAAGAACGAATGGAGCGGCAAGAACTCGTCCTCCTGGGTGTTCTCGCGCTGCAACAACAACTTCATGGTGCGCCACGACGGCAAGGAGATGCTGGTGGAGGCCAGCCTGCAGCTGCGGCGGCTGGGCGTCCTGCTGGACTACGACAACAACTCCCTGTCCTTCCACGACGCCATGAACTCCCAGCACATCCACACCTTCGAGATCTCCTTCCTGCTGCCCGTGGTGCCCACCTTCATGATCTGGAACAAGTCGGTCATGATCCTGTCGGGCCTGCCCGTCCCTGACTTTGTGGACGGGGTGTCCTCAGACCTGCAGGAGCAGCAGCAGCAGCAGCAGATGGGCCTGTGCCGGCAGGAGTCGCCGTACCTGACCGGGATGAAGACCTGCCACTGATTCTGCTCTGACCCTCAGAACCAGCACCCTGGTTCCTTTTTATGGACTTTATGGAGGACATGGGAATAATGTCGCTCCATCGGTGAACGGGGACAGGGGACGTCCAACTCCTCTGAGTGGACGGAGCAGGCGTCTCCGGTGCCCCTGACATTTAAGGTCTTCCTTTTCATTCATGTCTTCTTGATTTGACCCCAGGCTGAAGACCAAGGAGGGAATGATGTCATCATTTCGAGGGCAGCAGTTCAACAGTGACATAGAGGAGGAGGAGGAGGAGGAGGAGGAGGCCAGAACTCCAGACTCTTTAAATGTTCCAACAGCTGTCATATCCAGGGCTTAGAGAGATAAAAGTCCTCAGAGCTTCTGGGACGTCACAGCACTGGTTCCCCTGAACCTGTTGAACGACCTTCTGACCTCCTCTGGTGACACAGAGTTAGAGAGGAAGCTCGAACCTGCAGGACTGTCACTGTCCACCTGTTGTCCCTCTGTCCCCTCCCCCCCTTGGTCTTCCTCCCAGTCTGGACCCAGCAGCTCCCAGGGTCCAGGAAGTGCTCGTCACATGTTCAATTTCTCCACTTGTAAAATAAGAGGTTTATTGAAGAGCAGAGGAAAACAAAGTGTTATTTATGAGAGTTTTATTATTAATCTCAACGTATTCATGCACTTTTTGATTGACACTCTTTGAAGAGGTGGAGGAGTCGTTTCTGACTATTAATTTAAGATGTGTACTGCAATAAAACTACTGCAAACAGCTGATCTGGTCACTCAGAGCACTTTGCAATAAAACAGAATTCTGCTGTAAATTTTTATTTTTATTTTTTTTTGGACGTAGGCAGTGACTCCCCTCCCTGCGTCTCCTCCACAGAAACTGATCTCCTTGTGATGTTGTTATTTTTATCACCATGATATGAAGAGAAAATAATCGCTGTTTTTTTTTTTTTTTTCTATTAAAAAAAAAAAGTTCACTCTGATTTTGACTGTTTCGGGGAAGGAGGGGTTAACACGTTCCCGTGCTGTCTGTCGCTCTGTCATGGCATGATTGTGTTTCCTGTGTGATTCGTTTTAGCACACACACACGCGTCATGTTTTGTTTATGTTGGCCTCGTCGTGGTAAATGCATGAGACATTCTAGGACCCCACAGTTTGACCGGGTGATTCCACAAGCTTCACTTTCTCCAAATCTTCATCCGATAGAAAAAGCAGACTTGGTTCATTTGAAGCTGCATGCAGGGCTGCAGGGGGCGCCGTCACAACCAGGAAGAGGATTCACACACCTCAGGGCCGTTTCTGCTCGTTAGCTGCAGACTGATTGACACGTTCACCTTTCACCCCGTGGTCTGGGGGGGGGGTCGGCTTTAGGCTCTGATGGCCTCGGGTTCACAGAGAATCCAGTTAGTTCTCCGTCAGGCAGATTCACGGATCTGACTGAATCCTGTCGGCCACAAGCTCAGAAACGTGTTGATCTGTGATCTGCCAGCGTGCCTGGCCGGGTCACTGCATGACCCCGTGACCTCGCTGCAGTTGAGCAGATTCTCATATCAGACCATTTGCAGTGCTCTTTCTTTCTTTGTGTCACTTCATCCAGTAAAATATATACCGTGAATGATTTAATAATTGAATCAGTAGCTTCTCCCCCCCCCCCCGTAGTGACGTGTAATCCTCTAGAAGCGATGCAGTAGATTCTTCTTTTGGCTTTTCTGTTTGTGTAACTGGGGAGAGTATTTTTACAACTCAAAAGACGTCCTCTCCTTTTGGCATGTGGACCTGAGGAGCAGCACGAGAAGAGCGAGGCCTCCTGCGTCCACAGCCAGAGAGGAATGTGCATCACAGGGGGAATTATATATTATATAAAGTTGTATAATATACAAAATCTATATGAACCAATGTTATTTATGTGAATTTAAGTCCCATTAAAAGTCTGATCCCAGATGTGTTGGAGATGTTCTTTTCTCTGAGCTGAGTGGGCGTGGTCTGGAGCCCGGTCACCTGATGTAGCTGCTCTAACATCCACAGTTGCAGTCAGACCGTGTGCTCGCTAAAAAACGCTGTGCTGGTTTCAGGATCTGTCACCTGCAGCAGAAACTTGATGTACCAAAGTATTCTCAAAGCCATTACAGTCAGTAATGTCGGAAGAGTACCTGGAATATTTGGTGTGAATGTCTTCGTCTGCATCAGTCCTGACCTGTTCTCCGCTTTCTCTACCTCCACTGTAGATGAACACTGAGCTCCAATCACAGTCCGCTAGCACCGGCGAGCTGCGGCCCGACAGCGACGTTCTCCATCCCCATGTATTCTTTTTTTGGCTGTGTGGCGGTGGGGGAGGGGCCTCGGTGCCTGTCGGCATGTGTGACGGATAAGCTGGTGGTTAAATAAGACGCTCGCTTCTCCTTCGCTCTGCTAAGCCATCGATGTAACATATAATTACATTTCTAATTGCAGAATAATTAGGACTCCCTGCGCAGCTCGTTAAGCCATTTGTCACCAAAGTCTCTGAAGTAGCCCGCAACAACTTTCTAATTATGCCCAATGAAAAGTCACCGCGGTGGAGGAGTCTGTCCTGACACCTCGGGTTTTATGATTATTAGCCACGGAATGGGTCGTGACTTGTCCACCCGGGACGCAGCAGCCTTGTAAACGTGGTGCGATCTCATTCCACCTTTGAAACAGAGCAAGGTCACATCACCGCGGTCTCCGGAGAGCAGTAAAAGACTAATGTGCGCCGTAGATTATTGTAATGTTCTCTCCCCTCTGCTCTCCAAAAAAAGCCTCCGGTTCTGCTACAAGTGCTGTTATGACTTTTTGAAAAACACTAAAAAGAAAACGTCCTCATCGTCCTACGTTCAGAATAATCTGCACGGCCCCGTCCCACACGTCTTAGTTGTCTCAGCGACGACCCTGTGTCCTGTGAGCGCGTCTCCTCGGTTACCCAACAGCCCATAATGATGGGGGGGGGTGAAGTTTATTTTTGAACGTTTGTCTTTTTTCCTTCCAGCTCGTGTTATCCTTGTGTCTCTGTGGGTTTGTCTGAGACGTATGGAGACAATAAAGAGGCTCCGGTGGTTTGACAGGCCTCCGCCGTAGATCACTATTTATAGCTCGTATCAGTGACCCACACCTTCAGTCAGAGCGCTGTCCTCAGGATGGACGGCTGAGGTCCAGCCCTCGTGTGTGTGTGTGAGGTGAGAGGAGCTCAGGACTCTGAGCAGCCGGAGGTGACATTTACTGAGCAGTGTAAACGTGACGGTCTAGATTAAAAATCGTGATCCAGTAGATCCAAATATCAAAAAGCTTGAAATGAAAATATTAGTCGTTGTAATGTAATGTCAACAATAAATGAGCCGAGACGCATGACGTCAGAGGCTCGGGGAACACGTCCCAGCCTCACACGCTGGCTGTGACCCACCTGGAGGCAAAACAGAGCGTGATCCAGGGTTAGGGTTAGGGCCCGGTTTAAACAGAACCAAGCGCCCCGCCTGCTCCTGTTAGAGAGGAGAGGCAGCAGGAAATCAGCAGCAGCTTTTAAATGTCAGACCTCCGTTTTCCTTTTAATCCAAAACGAATCCTAAAAAGGTTACGGAGAAATGAGTGAGTGCACAGCTGCTCTGGGTTGGCAGGCTGCGATGGAGGTTCTGTTGGTTCTGTTGGACCCAGAGCTAATGGCTGAGCTCAGGAAGCTCAACGTGTTCCTGTGTTGGCTGAAGTGACTGTGACAGACAGGAGGCCACGCCCCCCCCCCCTCCCCCGTTTGTTGGCTGCCATGTTAAGTCCCGGTCATAAATCCCAGCACTTCATCAGCCCGATGGGATAAAATGTGATTTAAAAATTGCGTTCTAATAAATCAGCACAGATTTCATGCGCTCACTCCAAAAAATAGATTTTGCCATAAAGTCAGAGACTGCCCGCGGTTCACGCCACAGGTGGGACATCAATCAGTCCTCACGGTTTAACGAGTGCGATGACTCTTTGAGTTTGAGGTTGTGCTCCATCAGATTTATGTTTTTTTGCATTGGTCAGTTCATCATGATGTCAGACAGGCTCCTCCCTCGTTTGATTAGCTCCACATTCACCTTGATGTCACTTCCCAGAACAACACAATCATCCATCCATGGGCCAGGTCTCTGAGGCCACACCCCCCCCCGCCGGGTCTCCTGTCAATCACAGTGATGTTGATGTCATCCGGCGCCCTCTGGGCTCGCCTGGAAGGTCAAAGGTCGTTCTATATTTCAGCCCTGGACCTTGGACTTCCTGGAGGTGTTGGACAACATGGCGGTCAGTGGTCTAAATTCACTCTGACACGTTTGAATCACACACTCTGTTCTAATCAGCTGATCTGTTACATCATCGCTGCCTGCAGGACCGGGACCCAAACGTCTTCAGGGAGCACAGAGCTGAAGGACGGACGAGGAGGAGGAGCTAGTGTCTCCCATCGCTCTCCTCATCCCTGGACACAGCCTCCTGCTCCTCCTCAGCCGGCAGGTGAGAGGAGGTGGGTCAGGAGGAGCAGCCAGGCTGGATTTGACAGGATCGCTGGCTGCCACAGAATGAGTCAATCTGAACAAAGACGGACCCCAGAGGAGAACATTTAATAAAGGAGGAGACCAGGAGCAGCTGACAGAAACTGATCCAGGAGCAGTAAATCACCTGCTGTAATGAAGCAGCACTGTGATAACAAGGGAAGGTGGTGGAACACAGGAGGGGGCGGAGTTAGAGTCATGTGAGGAAACTGAGAGTGACAGGAATAGTTTGATCAATAATAATGAAGAGAAAGATGCTTCCCGCTCCTTTACGCACGCAGCGTTTTAATATTCTTAACAGGAGTACTCAGTGCTGCTGTTTACAGGCAGTCCTTGGCAGTGTCATTGACGGATGAATACCCATACTGCACTGCTCCTCACAGCCTCACCCTGGCCCTCAGAGGATCCACCACAACAGGTCCCTGAACCTGGAGCTCTGGGGGCGTGGAGGAGCGGTCTGAGGAGCAGTCGGTATCTCAGCTAACCTGGATTTATCTCAGAGCAGCTTCCACGTGCACGTGCAGCCTACGTGGACGAGGCCCAGCGTGCCAGTGAATCAATAAGTAAATACATTTGGCCTCTGCCTGCAGGAGCACTTCTGGTGAATCTTTCATGTCTTTCCCCTCCAGTGACACTTCAGTTCAAGTGAAGTGCAATTACGTTATTTCTCCGTGGGGCCGAGCTCGTCTCATGCTACTGTTTTTAGACGTCCTGTATATCATATTTACACAGGCAGAGTCGGTGAGACGTCCGTCCCGGGGGAGGAGCTCATTTCGGAGCGCGGCTCAGGAAAACAAAACAAACTGTGTGCACATGAAAGGCCTCATGAATATTAACGAGTGTTGATCACAGTGGACTGTTGTTCTCATCACACCTCCCCTCATGCACGTGTTCTTGTCTTCCTGTGTCGTCACATGTTCACATTAGAGCCTCGGTTTGAAGCAGGTGTTTCCCGTGTGGTGAGAATACACGGGTGATGTTTGATAGAAAAACTTTGAGTGAAGTGTTTGCGCTTAAAGTATTTGCTCTGCAGTTGACTTTGTGTTTGTTTTCACCCAGAACAGGTGGAGGTAAAACCTCTGTGTCTTATTGGCTCAGTCTGATCCCACCTGTCGTCACATGGTCTCATCTCTGTCTATACGTGCTCCTTAAAGGAGGGAGTCAGCTGTTCTCCTCCTCGGGACGTGGACATGGACTCTGGGAGTGTCCCAGTTTCACGGAGGACTCACCACTGTTGGGTGAGGGTCAGATGAATGTTTTACTAGCAACTACGTCATTTAAATTCAGCCATTGCTCCACCACTGCCCCAGTTAACTTTAGCCCAGTTCTCCCAGTACACAGGCCGTGATCCCAGCTGAGTAAACCGATAAGGTAAGCCCTGATTTTTATGCTTCTATTTATTTTTCATGTGTGAACATTGTGGTTTGATGAGCCTGTTTCCCATGATGCTTTGAGAAAAGGAAAGGAAGAATGTCATCATATACTTATAGATGAATTCACTCTTTTATTTTCTCCTTCACTTTACAGCGCCATCTCGTTTGTCACAGGAGCAGCTGCGGGTCTGCACTGACACCTGCTGGACAGGAGGGGGACTGCTCCAACACGTTGACTGACCCCTCCAGGTCTGTGGGGGGTCCTAATGTAGGCCTGACCTGTTCCAGGACGTGTGTGGACAGCCGCTGGACACGTCCGTCCTCCATAAACATGCAAAGACTATTTCACAACCCCTCACCACCTCTAATGCTTGACACTGGGACGTTGGACACTGTGTCGCCCTCTCACACACACTATCTCCCATCCACTGCTCCGTCCACTGTCAAACTCTAAAATATCATCTTCCACTTGACCTACATGTCAATCATGCATGTGAAATCAGATGAGTCACACGGAGACACTCACCTGGATGTGTTCCACATCAACGATGTATAAATACATAGTGGTATTATAAATGATATTCCAGTTACATCTGTGTCCACATGAACAGATGTGTAGATCTATAGTGACAATATAAATGATATTCCAGGAACAGAATGTTTTGTGTCAGGACGCCCTGAGCCCGCTCACACTGACCTTTGGATGGTGGTGACGCTGGAACTGAAGTCAAACACACTCACACACACTCACACACACACTCACTCACAGTCTGATTCAAATCCCTCCGATTGTTAGTGGTCGTTCACCCGTCAGTTTGTCTCCAAATAACGAGAGTGAGTGTTGATGGATCAGCTTTCTCATTATTGTTATTATTATTATTATTAGTAGTAGTAGTAGTAGTAGTACATTGTATCACGTGGTGTGCGGCCTGTCCCAACAGGTCTGAGTCTCTCAGCTCACAACCTTTCTCATTTGACTCTCAGAACATGTGCTTCACGTGCATGCGCCCGCGCAGGTCTGGAGCTGCTCTCAGAGGCGATGATGCAATCAGCGCATGGCACGAGCGAATTTCAACGTGTCAGCACAACCGGGGGTGGAGGGGGGTGGACAGAGACACAGAGACAGAGACACAGAGGGCCAGGCCGCGCACGGGACCGCACCACCGCCCATCAGGGTGAGTGCACTTTACTCGGACCCTTCTTTACTTTTCTCGCGCGCGCGACGCTCAGCTCGTGCGTGCACGGCGCGTGGTGGAGCCCCCGCCATGTCCCCGTTGGTGCGAGGACCTTGGTCCCTATGATTATTCATGCGCTCCCCCCTCCTCCCCAGTGGCCAGGCTAGTACCTGACGACCACCTCCTCCACGCGCCACCGTGGTTATATTTAAAGGGCTCCCGCAGCACGTGAAGCCCCCACTGGCCACGCACGGGTCTCCAGCGCAGCCGCTGTGTCCTCTCAGTGCAGTGAGCATGGGTTCGCGACCCGCTGATGTCCCCGCGGAGACAGGTACGGTGTTTGATTGTTGACGTTCTGGAAAGGTGAGTTTGAAGCCGCTGATGCAACCGATGACGCCAGAGGTCGGGGGTCACGGTGTTTTGGGCACGTCGGTAGCTGACCTGCTGTGTCAGGGGTTGACCTAGGGTCCGTGGTTCTGCTGCCAGCTCAGCTGAGCTCTACCAGACTTCAAAGACATAACAGCAGATGCTTTGATCCAAACCAAAGGACCAGCAACAAGTACAAGTACACCTGAGGATGTGGAGGTTCTGCTGCTGGTCCAGTTTCTGGTTGACGTGAGATCAGGGTGGTCCCATGTATGTTAATGAGGCTTACATCATGACAGGAAGTCGTCTCCTCGCTAATGTTTAACCTGCGTCACAGACTCCATGTCAGGCCTGAATGTTACGAATTAACCCGAACGTAGAAATGGAACTGAAGTGACTTCTTATTCTGAGATTAGAAACATTATTGTTTGTGTTCTCTAACTAACTGGAAGTTCTGCTTTCATTGTTTGAGTTAGAGTCAAGACGTAAAGTGTTTATTGTCATGGCAACAACATTATTATCTAAAATGAATTTCTCAGCTCGTTACCAAACCCTCAGAACTGAAGTTAATGTCTTTATAGAACGCGTTACTACGTCATTACCATGGCTCGTGTCATAGGAGATAATGTGGTGCTTCACAGTCCGCTGCAGCATGACAGAGTTTTGGAAGGAGCACTCCAAGGACGCCACAGTGGAGGAGATGATGCTCGACTCTCGTGCACGGGAGCTGACGGTGCAGGAGCTGCCCGAGATCCTCTCCGTGCTGCCCTGCCTGAGCGGCTGCAACGTGCTGGAGCTGGGATCCGGCATCGGGTGAGGACGGCGACGGTGTCTGAGCATCTGCATGGTTGGAATCCTAAATGAAGAGTTCTTTCTGAGAGTATCTGCAGGGTTCTAATCCTGATGTGCCTCCACAGCCGCTACACCGCCCACCTGCTGAGCCAGGCCGCCCATGTGACGGCCGTGGACTTCATGGAAAGCTTTGTGGAGAGGAACCGGCGGGACAATGGTCACCATGACAACGCCACGTTCATCCAGGCTGACGTCACAAAGCTGGACGTCCCTCAGAACAGGTGCCTGTGGACATATACCTCCTGTTTCGATGGCTTCATGTCGCAGACGCCTGACGTCATTGCTGCCTTGATGTTTTCAAAGCACTTCATCACATCTTCTCAGTAGTATTGTACGATAGTAACTTCTTACTCATCACCTGATACTTGACCCTCTCTGCTGTTGGACCTTTTCACTTCGTAAAGATCATGTGACCACCAGAGGAACATTAGAAATACTTGACTAAATGTGAAAGTACATGTAGTACCTGCAGTGAAATAAAACGTGTGTGTGATATTCCTTCAGTGTCGACTTCATCTTCTCCAACTGGCTGCTGATGTACCTGAGTGACGAGGAGCTGCAGTGCTTCATCAAGAAGATGCTGGGCTGGCTGCGGACCGGAGGCTTCTTCTTCTTCAGAGAGTCCTGCAACCACCGATCAGGTGTCCCCGTCCTGCTAGAACCTGTGTCCTCACCGTATTCAGACAGTCCACCTGACTGCACCAGCAGTAACTGGCGTGTCTCCTCCCTTAACTTCTCACCAAGGTGACAGCAAGAGAGACTTCAACCCCACCTGCTACCGCACCGAGGCTCAGTACACCCAGCTGGTGTCGTCGGTCCACGCCGAGGAGGCCGAGGGCGGCGCCACCTTTGGCTTCGACGTTGTGTTGAAAAAGAAAGTTGAAACCTACGTTGAGGTAGAGCAGTGCTCGTCCAGGGTCGGATCTGAGACAGAGGGAGTGTCTGATGGTAGATGTGCTCCTATTCCAGATGAAGAACAACCCCAATCAGATCTGCTGGCTGCTGGAGAAGGTTCCTCGCTCCTCTAACACCCAGAACGGATTCTGCACCTTCCAGCAGTTCCTCGACAACCAGCAGTACACCAGCCGCGGCATCCTCCGCTACGAGAAGATGTTTGGAGCCGGTTACGTCAGCACAGGGGGCCCCAGCACCACCAAGGTGGGAAACCAGAGACCTGGCTTTTTCCTCCAGACTGTTTGTGCTCATCCTCGTCCCTGGACACAGTCAGATGTTTGTCCTCCGTGTGCCGACAGGAGTTTGTGGACCTGCTGAACCTCCAGCCTGGACAGAAGGTTCTGGACATAGGCTGTGGCATCGGAGGAGGAGATTTCTACATGGCAAAGGTAGAATCAGGCATTCTGGGATAGTTATACAGAGGGATTCTGCCATGCTCAGATGAACTGTAATGATCACTTTCTAGACCTTCGGTGTGGAGGTGCTGGGACTGGACCTGTCGGACAACATGGTGGACATCGCCATGGAGAGGGCCATCACAGAGAAGCTGCCATCGGTGCGTCTGAATGTTCCCTCGGCGCTTCAACCTCTCTGAGACGTGCGTCAGTAATGGCCTCTGCTCTCCATCAGGTCCAGTTTGAAGTGGCCGATGCCACGAAGAGGATGTTCTCAGAAGGTTCCTTCGACGTGATCTACAGCCGAGACACCATCCTGCACATCGACGACAAACTGGCACTTTTCAAACGCTTTCACGTGAGCCTTTCCTCATTCGTCATACATGTGGGACGCATGAAGGATTCAGTTATCAAGCGTGATAATTATTACTCATTTCCTCATGCTTCACTAGAAACATTTCTTACAGTTCATTCCCAAAGTATTTTTAACCTTCATTTCTTAATGTCTCGTTGCAGTCGTGGCTGAAGCCTGGAGGGAAGCTGCTCATCACTGATTACTGCTGTGGGGAGGAGCCCTGGAGCCCGGCGTTCGCTGCCTACGTCAAACAGAGAGGCTACGTCCTCTACACGCCCGCACAGTATGGCAAGGTAAACACAGTGAGAGGATGGAACCACGCTGACCTCATATCACAGACACAGTCAGGGGGGAAGTTGGGAAAAGGAAACCGTTGTTCTTCATGCAACAATAAAAGCCTAAATCCTGCAGCCGCCATGTTAATGGTCAACATGTCGGGTAACGACCTTTGACCCCAAACCCTTGTGTGGTTCTGTGTGGAGTGATTCCTGAGGGATGAGCTGTTTGTTTTGACATGACAACGCGCTGCCTCTCTTCCTGCAGTTCATCCAAGAAGCTGGTTTCTGCCACGTTCGGGCAGAGGACCGAACAGACCAGTTCATCCAGGTGATCGAGGCGGAGCTGCAGAGGGCCGAGGCCATCAGGGATGAATTCATCCAGGTACCTGCTCATGTCACCTTGCTCAGTTAATCAACACAAAGAGTTGTTTGGGCGGCTGCTCACCACAGCTGCTGTCTGCAGGAATTCTCTGAGGAGGACTTTTCTGCCATCGTCAACGGCTGGAGGGAAAAACTGGAGCGGTCCAACAGTGGAGATCAACGATGGGGACTTTTTTATGCCACAAAAGTTTGAGCGAGAAGATAATAAAACTAGTAAAAAGAGCCTTTCTGTCTTATTGCGTCTTCGCATTATTATTATTATTATTAAATTATAACTACATAAATACTATTCAGCTAATTAGCATTTAAAAGAAGTAGTACTTGCACAGTGTCAGTTACAAATCCATGTCCACAGCCTCGGGGGTGAACACAACCACAGACGCAGGAGCTTTCAGGTTCTTGCTCCCTGAAGGTTGAGCCAGCCTCAGTCATCTGTCACAGCCAACAGAGACAGCTCATTAGGACCAGTGACTGCAGGGAAACCGCGTTATGCTATGCGCGTTATTTCCCTTTGATCGGCCAGTCGTTTTGACAAACCCGTCAGACTCGTACCTGCAGCCAGTTTGCCCTCAGGCACGCACCGTTCTTCCTGTCCAGCTCCTGGGAACATGATGAGCTCGCGGAGGAGACAGGCCTCGGCATCGGGCCAAAGGGTCTGGTAGCAGCTTGATATTTCCTTACGAACACGTGGCTCTGCATGTCTGAGAAGTAACAACACTAACAACGGGGTCAGGAGAACAACACAACCTGTCCCTGCTGGCTCAGTGGGACACAGGAGGGGGACACGTATGTGCAACCTCATGAACTTCAAAATGTCCTGATGCAGAATGCTTCTTTCCGCCTGTGTGTGTGTGTGTGTGTGCCCCGCCCACTGTCGTGTCTGTCCCCGAGCTCTCACCTGTCGCACCTGTCTCATTCTGCAGCGGTGACGCTCGGGAGCAGGCATCATGTCGAGGCTGAGCGAACACGGAATCCGTCTGAGTTCTGTGGGTATTTCACACGTGTGTGTGTCTGTCTGTCTGTCTGTTGTGTGTCTGTCAGTCTGTCTGTTGTGCACGTGTCTGTCTGTTGTGTGTGTGTCTGTCTGTCTGTCTGTTGTGTGTGTGTCTGTCTGTCTGTCTGTTGTGCACGTGTGTGTCTGTCGGTTGTGTGTGCGTGTGTGTGTCCACCCTAACGCAGCGTCCTGTCCTTGTGTCCTCTCAGATGAGTCCCTCCTTCCTGAACAGTAACTCCACCAGTCACACGCGTCCCTTCAGCGCCGTGGCAGAGCTGATAGGTGAGGAACACGCACACGCACCTGCACCTGCTGCTTTGCATGTTTTCAGTGAACCAAGTCACTGACCTGTCTTTGTGTGGACACACGAAATGCCTGAGCATCAGTAACACGCTTTAGAACAACAACACATGACACAGACATGACATTATGAACATTTAAAAGGTTTCCATCAAAGTCCATAAAGCTGTTCCCTCATGCTTCAGACAACGCTACAGATCCCGGGGTGTCTGCGAAACAGATCTGGATCGACGTGGTCGAAGACGCCGGCCACCTCTGTCTGACGGTAACGGATAACGGCAGCGGAATGACGCCCAGCAAGCTGCACAGGATGCTGAGGTACCTGTTTAAATATATGTAAACGTACGGTATGTAAACCTGTTTCCCCTCCTCTACGGCCCCGTCACCTTCGTCCTCAGCTTTGGTTTTACAGACAAGGGCTCAGGCAGAGTCAGCCAGACGGCCATCGGCCTGTACGGAAATGGGTTCAAGTCCGGCTCCATGCGGCTGGGCCGCGACGCGCTCATCTTCACCAAGAACGGAGGTTGCCAGACGGTGGGGCTGCTGTCTCAGACCTACCTGGAAACCATCAAGGCCCAGGCCATCATCGTTCCAATCGCGCCCTTCAACCAACAGACCAATATCTTTTACTGTGAGCGTGTGTGTGTGTGTGTGTGCAATCGTACATGTTGGTCCTGAACCCCTGGGTCACAGTCGTTGGTGGTGACCGAGGACTCCGAGGCCAGCCTGGCGGCCATCCTCACACACTCCATCGTCAGCTCCCAGGAGCAGATCCACGCCCACTTTGCCTCCATCGTGTCCAAGAAAGGCACCAAGATATTAATGTGGAACATCCGCAGGTGGGCGTGTCATACTGAAGTTAGGTCACATGATTTACTTTGTGATGATGGGGGGGATACTCTCAATGTAAAGTCATGTGAGCTCTGTGCTCTCTCTGGGGGGGGGGTTAGCCAACTCTGGAGCATCATCATCATCATCAGGGCTGCCCCTCTTTCATTCAGGCTGTTCAATCCATCACATCTAAAGTCCTCTCATTTTATTTTGAAGGTCCAAGGACGGCAAGCCGGAGATCGACTTTGAGACAGACGGGACTGACTTCCGTTTGCCAGAGATTCAGATCGAGGAGATGAGGAAGGGCCTGATGAACAGCGGCATACAGGACGTCCCCGACATTCACTTCAGCCTGCGGGTGAGTCCCCGCCCTCCCCCGCCCTGAGGGGGGTGGTTGGTTAACTGCTCTAATAACTGATGGAACTAATGTCATGTGCCTCAGGCCTACCTCAGCATCCTGTATCTGAAGCCACGCACTCAGATCATCCTGAGGGGGAAGAAGATTGTTACCAAGCTGGTGTCCAAGAGGCTGACGCACACGGAGCACGACGTGTACAAGCCCCACTTCAGCGTATCCCTCAGCTGCCTGCCTCGTGTGTGTGTGTGTGTGTGTGTGTGTGTTGTCATGGGAGTTATGAGATGTAATGCTCAGTGATCAGATGTTCGAAACTCTCCATCAGATTGTCTGGTGGATTTGACAACTTCAAGTTGGCGTCTAACCCTAACTCTAACCCTGACCCTGACCCTTGACCTTGACCTGCCGTGTGTCAGAAAGAGAAGGTGAAGGTGACGTTTGGCCTGGATCTGAAGAACAAGGATCACTATGGAATCCTGATGTATCACAAGAACCGGCTCATTAAGGCCTATGAGAAAGTGGGCTGTCAGCTGAAGGTCAGGCTCATTTATTATTCACACGCCTTAGGATTCGCCTCCTCTTACATGCCCCGCCCTAATGCTCTGCAGGGCTCAGGTCAAAGGGCAGGAGTCGGGGTCATCGGCATCATCGAGTGTAACTTTCTGAAACCTGCTCACAACAAGCAGGACTTCGAGTACACCAAAGAATATAGGTGCGCACACACACACACACACACACACACACACACACACCAGTGCACCAGCGCCGACACTAACTCCTCTTCTCCTGTCAGACTCACGCTCGGAGCTCTGGGCCTCAAACTCAACGACTACTGGAAGGAGGTGACGAAGAAGATGTCCAGAGAGCGAGAGTTCCGGGCGCTGGACGCCAGAGAGGACGAGTCAGTGTCCACTGGTTTTCCTTTGACTGGCATTGTCCTGACATCAGTCCACTGGGTTCATCTGGTTTCTGAATGTACAGTTAGCTAGTTGAGCTAGTTGAGTTAGTTCAGATGGGTAGTTTTAAATGTACAGTTAGCTAGTTGAGCTAGTTAGCATGTTGGTTTTAAATGTACAGTTAGCTTGTTGAGCTAGTTGAGTTAGTTCAGATGGGTAGTTTTAAATGTACAGTTAGCTAGTTGAGCTAGTTGAGTTTGTTCAGATGGGTAGTTTTAAATGTACAGTTAGCTTGTTGAGCTAGTTGAGTTAGTTCAGATGGGTAGTTTTAAATGTACAGTTAGCTAGTTGAGCTAGCTGAGTTTGCTGTGTGTGTGCAGGGCCATGTGGCTGCAGTGTGAGGAGTGTCTGAAGTGGCGCAGTGTCCCTCTGAGGTTCTACAGCGATGTCCCGGAGAGGTGGGACTGCAGCCAGAACCCTAACCCACGATACAGGTGTGTGATCGCCCTCACCCCACACACACACTCTCTCTCTCTCTCTCTCTCACTCAGCCACTGTGTGTGTGTGTCTCTCAGGAGCTGCTCATCTCCAGAGGAAGAAGACAAGAGTGAGGAGACGCTGTCACCCAGCTACCAGAAAAACCACAAGAAACCGTAAAGTCTTTTTCTCCTTGTTTGTTTCTGTGAATGAGAGTAAATAACAGGTTTGTTTCGATATAATGACCCATGCACATGAGTCATCTGTTGGAACCAGCTGACATGACCTTATCAGGCCAGAACACACTGAACCAGTAGGACCATACACAGAACCAGTTCAGTTCATGTCTCCTTGTGATTTTTCTGCAGAGACCATCTGAAAAGCCGAAAAAGAGAAAGATCAGCAGAGGCAAGTTTCTCCTCAGAGGGATCCTGTGTACGGTCCGTCACGTATGAACGTGTTGTTTCCTCGTGTGTGTGTGTGTGTTGCAGGTGGATGAGCTGGAGGACCACGTGGTGAAACATCAGGTCCTGTCAGAGCCACCGCCTGACAGAGGACCCAAAGAGGAGAACGCACATGAAGGCGATGAGACAGACACGCACATGCGTGACGCGACCCAGCTCCCACACAAGCAGGAGAAGCTGCTGGTGAGAATCAGGGTCGTTAAAAAAGACAAAGAGAGAATGTCCAAAAGACGAGTGGATGAGGACGGAGACAGACAGAGAGTGGAAGGTGAAGATAGAAAGAAAGAAGAGGAGGACGCAGACACGTCCAGGTGAGACGCGTCAGTAAACTTTATATCTCAGCGCCTCCATCGCCACCTGGTGGTTGGAGGACAGCTGGGAAATCCTGCCCAGTCCAAACTGGAAATGTCCTGTTTCAAACTCATCAGAGTTAGTTCTTTGAATCCCAACAGGAAGTCAGGGTCTGAGTTAACCGGTGAGGAGGAGGCGGGTCTGGGGGAGGAGCTCCCGCCTGACTCACAGAACATGGTGGAGGAGGTGGGCCCTGATAACCCAGCAGGTGTGTCCGACACAGAGAAAACCAATCAGGGCATTTGTTGCTGGTTGGAGAAGCCAGGCGATGCAGAGCAGGACACGCCCCTTAACCTCACCTGGAGCCAGCCCCGCCCCTCCACAGCGAGGGAGGCGACAGAGCTGAAGCTGGCCGCTTTGGAGACAGAGGTCCAGGAGCTGCGGCGGCTCCTGGGTCTGGACGACACAAAGACGACTGGTGGACACGCCCCTGAAAAACTCCCAGCAGCCTCAGCGAGCAGAGAGGTCGGCTGCCAGACGGACACCGAGGTCAGCAGGGTTAGGGTTCGACCTTCATGTCCATCAGTTCCAGAAAGTTAGAACCGGGCCTCAAAAACCCTGAAGCAGTTAACTGTGTGTAACATACATGACTTACTGTTCATGGAACCTCTCAGACAGATCATGACTCTGTCACATGAGAGGACAGGAATCCTAAATGGTCGGGCATCGAACTGAAATCCATCTCCTCCTCTGCTGCAGAGCTCTGCCTCGTCCAGCAGCTTGGTCCTGGTCCAGGGTCCGAGGGAGCAGCAGAACCGACGGAGCACAGAGAAAACTGACGCTCAGAGCACGACCGGCGAGCCTGAGGCCTGTGAGGACAGCAGGTGTGTGTGCACTGACACTCAGCTCACTGAGCCCCAGCAACTTTAAATCCAGTGTCCTTTTCCATACCTTTATGTTCTCACCTCTTGGTGGAGACGTGTCCTCTCCTTTCATTTCCATTCCTGCTCTGCTGTGAATAAAACTGACCTCAGACCTGTGTCCTCCTCCTCTGGTCCTGGAGCAGCTCACCTCAGGAGAGCCTGCGCTGTGTCCGTCACAACATGGTGGCGCTGCTCACGGCCCTGCTGCCCCAGCTGGACCTCACCGGCATCAGTCTGGAGACGACGGACGTAGACGACATCCTGCAGCGGATCATCGAGGTCAACGCCCTGTGACATAACACCTCAGGCTGATAATTACAGTTATTCTCATAGTTAAAAACATTACATTACCGGGTCTTTTCAAGATGGTACTTGGCACTTCACATTACATGATTTGAGTCTTTTGAAGTTTACAATTCTTCTGATATAAAAGTGAAGACGAGAAGAGCCATTAATCTTCAGTCACTTTGATATGAAATCATTTATCCGTAATTACTGAAACATCTCAAAGGTCAGATCCATTAATTCCATTTCATAACGGCTCATCCACTTCCTGACCTAAACCCGTTGTTTTATTTGTTTTCTTTACAAAGTGTGTTTGATTGACGGCTGGCGTTCTGTTTATTGTTCATTGCCTCTGCCTACTTCATTTTATTTGATTTGTTCAAAGTGTGATGTTCTGTTCTATTTTTTATATTTGTTTTATACACGTGGACAATGATGCTTTTTTTATATATAACTTATAAAACAGACGCTTGATATTTCATATAGAATACTTCAAACATCTGGAGTATTTTTATCACTCAACTAAAAAAAAGAAGTGGTAGTGATGCAGTACCTATTATTTGCCATAAGGTGGCAGTGAAGGCGAGTAGCAAAACAGTCTCCAGTCAGGTTGTTCCTCTGACCTCTTTAATCCTTATTGTACAACTTGGTTTGATTTCTAACGCAACCCGTTTCCAGTAGTATGACGTCACACTCAAACGATGATGTTGAATTCACATGATCTTGTAATTATCTGTAAACTTTAAAGACTTTAAAAACAGACTTTATAAAGGAAACTGTGACAGATCTTTAGTCATTCGGGTCGTTTTATCAACTTTATTTTTAGAGTGGCTAAAGTTGTTTTCAGGGTCACTTTATAAACCGGATTCATTTACGAATCCCCATTGTTCTGTGGTGGGTCATCTAATCTACACGCGCGCACACACACACACACACACACGCACACCCCTCCTGCCCCCCCCCCCCAGCCTCCTTCCTTCCCTCCCTCCTCTGCCCGGTCTTTAAAGGCTGCAGCCCCGCAGCAGGAGCCCAGACCCGGGCTCCTTATCGCCGCGATGACAGCCGCTCTTCTGCCGCTCCTCCTGCCGCTCCTCTGCGCCTCCGCTGGAGCAGCTCCGCAGCCGGTGGCCGCAGTGAGAGAGTACTTCATCGCTGCTGTGGAGATCGGCTGGGACTACATCCACCTGGAGGACGGGGCCCCCGACCGCAGGTGAGTTTATGGGACAGACCAGGGGACATGTCTTCGGTCCTCCTTTAATCAACTGTCAGCTTCGACAGAAATGTACAAAACAAAGTTTGGGATTTGAACCTTATTATTTAGGACAAAGTAACTGGAATGATTCCAATTATTAGCATGATTACATGACGTCTGTGCCTCACATGTGATCCGTCAGTCTCCATCATGTTTTATAAAGTTATTTATAATTATTACCCTGGAGCTGGTTTCAGTCTGTTCTGCATTTTAGGGTGAGGTCCGGAGACATTCCTCAGAAATACATCAAGGCCGTTTACAGGGAGTACACAGACGCCACGTACACTGTCCCCAAACCCAGAGCCCCGTGGACAGGTGGGTCCTCTGCTCATGTTCATCACAAGTTCACTTTGGATAGTTACTGACATGAACACGTTGACCTTGGTGTCATCTTGATATCTTCTCCTTCATCTTCTTCTTCTCCTCCTCCTCCTCATTCTTGCTGTGAACTCTGGCTGCAGGAATCCAAGGCCCAGTGATCGAGGCGCGGGCCGGGGACAGGGTGGTGGTCCACTTTAAGAACCTGGCCTCTCAGTGGTACAGCATCAGCCCTGTGGGGATCACCTACTGGAAACAGGCTGAAGGTACTGAGCCGCTGAGCGGACGTTAAAACCTCGTGTGGCCACAGTCCGTTAGTCAGCAGCATTCTGGTCCTCTTGGTCAAATAGTGACCAACAGCCTGACTCATAATGTAATTTTTAATAGTGAGAAAATGGAAAAATGACCGAACCCTGTTAGCGTCACATTCCAGAGATCATGTGACTTGGATTGAATTTCACTCAAATTGTTTTAATTGGAGCCAAAGGTGGATGAAGAAGAGTGTGTTCACAGGTCTGGGTTGTTCAGGGACCTCTGATAACTGGCAGACACATCATTCTTTAGAAACTGCGGCAGTCAACGGTTTCATTATCTCGCCTGTGCAGAGCCAAACGGTTTCTACAGCACTCTAAAAAAAATCTGTTCTTAGCCACACTGATGGGAACTTAATAACTTTACGGGAATGATGGAACATCCCTGGTGAAAGAAGCTTTAATGGTTAATCCTCTGACATGAGGCCCATAATGCTCCTGTACGAGGAGTCAGCCGGTTCCTGTAAACCAGCTCCTCTTTGGACAGATTATCAGAATCTGAAAAGCAGGAAATCTAATCTCACTCACAGATCTGGATCAGGGCTCAAACTTTCTTGAACATGATGAGATAATTATTCATGGGTCTTAATTCAGGCTCTTGATGGGACCCGGGTCAATGAGAGCTCGGAGGGTTTGAAGGAGACTAGTGATTCCAACAGGATTTTTCATTTTGATTTCAGTGAGCATATATATTTTCCCACTTGAATGAAAGCAGATGAGTCACTGAGTCTCGTCTCTCCAGGAGTCGGCTATGACGACGCCACCGCCGGTCAAGAGAAGGAGGATGACGCCGTCTCTCCAGGAGGATACTATGAGTACGTGTGGGACATCAGCCCCAAAGACGGACCCACCGGCAGCGACCCCGACTGCCTCACCTACTCCTACTCGTCACAGGTGGACGCCGTGCGGGACCTCAACTCGGGACTGGTCGGCGCCCTGCTCATCTGCAAATCAAGTCAGTCTCAGAGAGCCACTCCCTTTCTTTATCTGTGGCTCCTCCTGGTTCGTGGTTGGGATTGATCTGGCTCTTTCACCACAGGAAGTAGCCGTCACCGCTGTTTCTGTCCTCAGGTGCCTTCACAGACGAGGGCCGGAGGAGAAGCCCGGCGTTCGTCCTGCTGTTCGCCGTGTTTGACGAGACCAAGAGTTGGTACGGGGAGGTGGGTGAGAGGATCAGCAGGGAGAAATTCAAGAGGAGCTACAGCAGGAAGGAATACCACACCATCAATGGATACGCCAACGCCACGTTACCCGGTAACGAGCCGCACTGTCGTGCTGTAATGTTAAGTGCTGCCAGCACTCGGTGTATCAGAGCTGCTCTGGAATTTGGCCTCATTCTGTGTGTGTGTGTGTGTGTGTGTGTATGTAGGTCTGACAATGTGTCAGGGCCGTAATCATGTGTTCTGGCATTTGATCGGTTTGGGCACGTCACCAGAAATCCACTCCATCCAGTTTCAGCATCACTCGCTGCAGGTGAGTCAGGTGTTCCCAGCACGGCACTGGAGCAGGTATTTAATAACATTTTATTTATAAATAGTTTTTCACATCCGTCAAAGTGAAGTCAGCTGATTTTCCAGGTGCTGACTCATCGGAAGGTGATGGTGGAGGTGACTCCCATGAGCTTCATCACGGCCGAAATGAGACCCACTACAATAGGCCGCTTCCTCATCAGCTGTCAGATACACGCTCATCGCCATGGTAACGACAAACATCTGTTATTCTGACAAACACATCTTTCGTGTCTTCAGTCTGAGTCACGGTGCACTGCAACCCCCCCCCAGGTGGAATGAACGCCTTGTTCACGGTGGAGAAATGCTCCCAGCCCGCTGCTCTGCCGGGGCCCGAAATCCGGAAGACGGACTATGGGGACAGCAGCGACGGAGACAGCTACGAGGACTACGAAAACATGTTCAATACCATCAGCTTTGAGCCCAAGTGGCCACAACTGCAGGTGAGGTCCAGTCGAGGGCAGGACTCAGTGACCTGGAGGCATTACATCGCTGCTGAGGAGGTGGCCTGGGACTACGCTCCTCATCTCAAGCCCACGGACAGGTTAGGGTTAGGAGGACACGAGTGGCTGAGCTGCTGTGAACTGGTGTGAACTGATGGACGTCTGTGTCTCCTCCCCCCCAAGTGAGCTGCAGTCTGGATATTTACCTGCTCCACATCATCACATGGGTTACAAATATAAGAAGGTGGCGTACGTGGAGTACACAGATGGTTCTTTCACCAGGAGGAAGAACCCTGAGGACAGTCTGCTCGGTCCACTGCTGAAGGGAAAAGTCAACGACCAGTTCCATGTGAGTCACTTGGTTCCTGGGAATCATGGGAATTATGAGACAAACGAAGAGATGTACATTAAATTGTGTCTCCAGATCATTTTCAGAAACCGGGCCAGTCGCCCCTACAACATCTTCCCCAGCGGCCTCACCAAGATCTTTCCTCTGGAGAGAAGCACCAGTGGTGAGATGGCGGCGTCATTCCTCATCATTCTTCAGCATATTTTATGGCTGATGCTAAATTTATCAAGAGATACAAGAGGGAGTTTGATTGGACCACTTAAACAGTGGGTGTGGCTTCTCCAGGGAACCACACCCATATTGATCATGGCATTGGAATCATAGATTTGTAACTCATAAATAGTCTATAATTGTGATTATTTTCATGTATCTGTCATGATGTTATCAGAATTTCATTCATAAATATCATTGGTTCATAGTTCTCTGCTGTATCACCTGGAAACTCATTTGAATCCCCTCCTCTTTCTGAGCAGCTGCAGAGGGGGATCTGCGCTCGATGGGGGTCGCGCCCAACGCCACGTTCGGCTACCTCTGGATGATCACAGCTGACGACCAGCCTCTGGGGGGGGACCCGGAGTGTCTGACCCAGCTGTATCAGAGCACTGTCTCGGCGGAGAGGGACCTGATGTCGGGCCTGGTGGGCACGCTGCTCATCTGCAAGCAGGAAGCCATCGACACCAGAGGACGCACGGTGAGAGGACATTACCTTATATAACACATGATTTAAGAAGGTGACTTCATATCCCTCTGTTTGGATCAGCTGGGCGCAGACAAAGACTGGAGCCTGATCTTTGCTGTGTTCGACGAGAACAGAAGTTGGTACTTTAAGGAAAACATGGAGAAGTTCAAACTGAACGTGAACGTCACCGACCCTGAAGTCTACGACTCAAACGTCATCTACAGTGAGTTCACGTTCTACCTTTCATTTCCTCTGGAGCATCAGTTTTCAACACGTGCTCCTCTCCAGGTGTGAACGGCATCATGTTCAGCGGCCGTCAGTTCGTCATGTGTAAGACTGATGTCACCTACTGGCACGTGGCCAGCGTGGGCACGCAGAGCGACTTCCTGTCTGTTTACTTCACTGGGAACCTGTTTCGGTATCAAGGCCTCTACCAGTCCGTCCTCACCCTCTTCCCCATGACTGGCATGACCGTTGACATGGAGATGGAGCTGACAGGTGAGGATCCCATCACGAATCCTTCTGGTCTGAGCCAGTAATCGCTGTCCCATATTTCACCATCAGAGCCGGGTGGACGCATGTCCATCTTCAGAAGCTGTACAGACTTTTGACTTGTCCCTGTCTCCTCTTAGGGGAGTGGGAGATCAGCGCCTTTGACAGCAGCCTGAGGAACCGAGGGATGACCATCAGTTACAGCGTCCGCCCTTGTGACAACGGAGACCTGCCGCTGTTTGATCGAGACGAAGATGCAGAAGATATCTCTGACTACATCGACCAGCTCAGTCTGATGCCACGAGGCAGCCGACCTCAGAATCACACCGTTCTGTGCAAGAAACGCCTGGATGACACCAACGGAACAGACTCTGAGGGACAGGCCAAGTGTCAGCTGCAGAGCGTCCCAGAGGGAGGAATCCCACTGGACATCTTGGAGAAACTGGAGGCAGGTGGGGAGTGGAAAGATAAGACAAATGAGACCAGAGGTGGCAGACAGAGACGACAGGTGGGGGGAAACTGGACGGATGGAGACATCAGTTCTGGAGCCTCTGGGGACCGAGGAGTGGAGCTGGGAAACATCACGGACACTGGTGCAGAGGTCAAGTCTGAGGAAAGGGGGGACGCCACGGGGGAGGAGTCGAAGGAGGAGCCTGAAGAGAGCAACGAGATCTCACCTAAGCTTGTCGCTGTGAAGCCCACCGCTGCCGAGGAAACTCAGAGAAACGTTGTTTGGAAGAACCACGTCCAGTCTGAGGAGGTGAGAGTGGACCTGTTGGGCCTGGACTACAACTACACTACCAACAATAATGGAACCCAGTTAGATCTGGCTCTGGATTATGACTACTACGGCCAGCAGGTACCTTCTGTCTTGTCCATGTTTCAGCTATGATCTACTCTCCCAGCTCACCTGAGCAATGTGTTCTGTAGGAGAACGGCACGTACGATGAGTTTGCCTCAATCAGCGTGGACCCTCGCTCTGGGGGGACCAGGTACCGGACTTACTACATCGCTGCAGAGGAGATCCAGTGGGACTACGGCATCAGAAAACCACATCAGCTCATCAAACCCAGGTACACACCCACAATATCACCTGATTCTGGACCAGGCTGGAAGGGAAGGAGGTTAAACTTTGATAAGATGGTCGGACCCATGAGCAGCATCCTGTAGACCGATAAAAGATGAACAGGTAACATATGACGTTAAAGCGTCGGTTTGGATCCTCCCTTCAGAGAGATGCGGCGAGGGATGAGGAAGTTCTTGCCTGAGTATAAGAAGGTGGTGTTCCGGGCCTACAGTGGAGAAGACTTCCTCCAACCCACCCACAGAGGAGAGATGGAAGAACACCTGGGAATCCTGGGACCTTTCATCAGAGCTGAGATCAACGATCTCATCACTGTGAGTCAGTCTGTAGTCAAATGAACAATTCTGACATTTCATGGAACAGCTGAGTTGAAACAGCTGAGATCCCTCTGCATTGACATCAGCTACCTCTTCATCCTGCTCAAGGTGATCTTTAAAAACAAGGCATCCAGGCCGTACTCCTTTCACCTCCAGGGAGTGTATGACCTTAGTCAGGGGGCCGGCATAGCACAAACTCATGCCTCTTCTGCACCACCTGGGGTCCCAGGAAAGCCGGTGGCCCCTGGAGAGGCACGGACCTACAACTGGAGAATAACCAAGAAACAAGGACCCATCAACACCGAGTTTGACTGCAAGACAGGAGCGTACTACTCTAGCGTGGACAAGGTCTGTATGAGTCCAGGCGCAGCGCTGTCCAGGGATACGGAATACGGTGAAGACGATTAGAGGTGGCTTGTTAGTTCTTATTTCTGTTGATTATGGTTCTATACTCGTTTCCAGGAGAGGGACATCCACTCCGGTCTGATCGGTCCGTTGGTGATCTGTAAGCCCGGCACCCTCCTCACCCGTCAGCACACGCAGCCCGACGTCCAAGAGTTCTCTCTGCTCTTCCACACCTTTGACGAGACTAAGAGCTGGTACCTGGAGGAGAACCTGCAGCGGCACTGTGCCCCCCCCTGCCGGGTCAACACAAACGACCCCTGGTACCACATCAGCAACAAGTTTGCAGGTAGCGATGAATGTCGATGGTGGAATTAGCCCCACAGCATCGTGTTAGCTTCTGTAACGCCGATGATCTGCTTGTATTGTAGCTATAAATGGGTACGTGGCTGAGACCCTTCCTGGTCTGTTGGTCGCCCAGCACCAGAGAGTCAGGTGGCACCTGCTGAATGTAGGAAGTGACGGGGAGTACCACGCCGTGCACTTCCACGGGTTACCGTTCACCCTGCACACTGAGCAGGAGCATCGCATGGGCGTCTTCAACCTCTTCCCTGGTAAAGACCGGCCCTCGACCAGCACCAGCCAGGCGTCACCTTCCCCTCATGCATCCCTCTGTTGCTTTGTGCAGGAGTGTTCGGCACGGTGGAGATGAGGCCCCCTACAGTCGGCACATGGCTGGTGGAGTGCACCATAGGAGACTATCAGATGGCAGGCATGAGGGCCAAACTCCTGGTGTACAACCCACGTAGGTGCACGTGACGGATGGAGTTATCATGAGGATGTGTTGTGTCATTTGTGGATCCAGATACAACAGTGGTGTTTGTTGTCTTTGTGTCCAGAGGATGAGCCCTAATGGTTTTCATATGTTGAGGAATTAGTCATTTAATTGTCATTGATAACTCATAGTTTAATGGAACTAGATTAAAGTGCTTTTGTGTTTTTGATGAACTCTGGAGCACTTCATAAATATTTATATCGTTTGGGGGTTTGTTCCTAATAAAATGAACACATGGTTTTCTGACCTGCAGACTGTGTTCAACCTCTGGGCATGAAGTCAGGACGGATTGAGGATTCCCAGATCACAGCATCAGATCACATTGGTAAATCATCCACTGAACAGGACAAAGGCACAGAGAGGACACGTCCTACGGAGACAGGACTCACCAACAGCCAGGCTGCATGATGAAATATTAAACCCTGGATATGGGTGCAACTGAATGTGATTCTAAACATGTTGACATAAATGTGTGCAGATTACTGGGAGCCCAGGCTGGCCCGGCTGGACCAGTCCGGGTACATCAACGCATGGATGGGCAAAAACAAGAGGTCATGGATACAGGTGAGGCTGCCTCCAACTGTGGTGCCTTCACAACCAGCCCTGAGATCAATCATGTGACGTGTGTGTTGTCAGGTGGACCTCCGCTGGCCAACGCTGCTGCACGGTGTGCAGACACAGGGCGTCAGGTCCAAGCTGAGGGACCACTACATCACATTCTTCACGGTCTCCTACAGTCTGGACCAGGAAACCTGGACCACTTACAAAGGAAACAGCACCAGGTCGACCAAGGTGCATCCTCTGCAGGATTAGTTCTAATAAAATGTTGATGCCTCAGGAAATGAGTTTCACTGCCGCAGAGTCTCCAGCAGTCAGAGAACACGGTGTTCTCAGTGGATCAAACCACGTGACACAGAACAGTTTGTGTTTGTCAGGAAATCATCACAATCAAGCAGAAAAAGGCCCAGTTAGACTGAGAGATCAGAACTAAGTTCTGTCACTAATGAAAGGGTCCAGGTGGAGAGGTCTGGTTAAGCCGTGATGAGCTGGTTTTGAAGGTTGACCAGTGTTTCATGTGAACTCTTCTAGTTCTTGTACGGGAACATGGACAGCTCCAGGGTCAAACTCAACCCCTTCTCCCCCCCGTTCGTGGCTCGCTACGTCCGGATCCAGCCGCTCAACTTTGTGCTCAGGCCCGCTCTGCGGCTGGAGCTGCTGGGCTGCGACCTCAACAGTGAGTTTCCCCAAACCGTGACATCACCTGTGAGAAGAGATGATTTCCCTGTGAGGGACACTGAGCGTGTGTGTGTGTGTGTGTGTGTGTGATCAGGCTGCTCGCTGCCTCTCGGCCTCCAGCGGAGGCTGATTCCTGACAGCAGCTTCAGCTCCTCCTCCTATCACTCGTCCCTGCTGCGGAACTGGAAGCCCAGCCTGGCCCGGCTCCACCTGGAGGGCGGAGCCAATGCCTGGAGGCCAATGGTAAACAAACACACACACACACATACAGCACACACATCTCTCCTCCCATCTGGAGCTTATCGATTTCACACTTCGCAGCTCTGTGCGTCAGAAGTGTGATTCCTGCCTCTGTCAGACTGTTGAGGTCAGACAGGCCAGGACAGGGGTCAAACACCGGGTCACCTTCATCTGCAGGATTTATAATACAGGGGCTTATATCTCTAGGGTTTTGGAGCATTTATTACCTTTCAGTCCGGACTCAGTTAAACCATTGCTCTCAACATCTTGAATACAGCCTGAGTTCCAAAGATGTGTCATATGTTCACTTCCTCGCAGCACGACAACCCCCACGAGTGGCTGCAGGTCGACTTGGGGAAGGTCAGACGCATCACAGGGGTCATAACCCAAGGAGCTCGATCACTGCTGACCCAAATGATGGTGACAGAGTTCTCAGTCACCGTGAGCCAGGACGGCCAGGCCTGGAGCAGCGTGTTGGAGGGCGGCTCCCAGAAAGAACAAGTAGACTAACAGTTCACAGAGCACCATCCTGTAACGCCAGGATTTTATGTTGGGTGAAACCTGAAACCTCAAATATCCACATCTATTTCTCATCTGCCATCTCTCCCTCCTCCTCCTCAGATCTTCTCAGGAAACAGCGATCCAGACGAGGAGGCCGTCACAGTGTTCGATCCCCCCTTGTTCAGCAGATTCCTCCGTATCCACCCGCTGGGCTGGATCAACTCTATCGCCCTGCGTCTGGAGGTGCTGGGCTGCGACACACAGCAGCTGCTCTGAAGCGTGTTAGCAGCGGCATGTTAGCAGCGGCATGTTAGCAGCGGCTTGTTAGCAGCAGCTTGTTAGCAGCAGCTTGTTAGCCACTCATGTTAACAGCAGCATGTTAGCAGCGGCATGTTAGCAGCAGCATGTTAGCAGCGGCATGTTAGCAGCAGCATGTTAGCAGCAGCTTGTTAGCAGCGGCTTGTTAGCAGCAGCTTGTTAGCCGCTCATGTTAACAGCAGCATGTTAGCAGCGGCTTGTTAGCAGCGGCTTGTTAGCAGCAGCTTGTTAGCAGCAGCATGTTAGCAGCAGCTTGTTAGCAGCAGCTTGTTAGCCGCTCATGTTAACAGCAGCATGTTAGCAGCGGCTTGTTAGCAGCGGCTTGTTAGCAGCTCATGTTAGCAGCCAGTGGTCAGGCCGAGCACCTCTTCAGTTATATATCCAACATTGTACCGGCAAAGCTATTTCTTCTGTTTACATTTTATTGTTTTTTTCCATGTTGATGGTTTAGAGAAATCCTTTGAAAAAACGTTATGTAAGCTTGTGTAAATAACCGAGAAGAGTGTAAACAGTCTGGTTGTGAATCATCAAGTTGTTTGTTTGTTTGTTTTTTGCTTTGTAAGAGTTTATATAAAATCTATAAACCTTGAATCTAACTACTGATTAAATAAATGTCTCTGTCTCCGTCTGTCAAAAACACAATAGGGTAAATTTAAACCTTTATCTTAGCGGCACATGGACACTCATTTTATGAAAAACATAATAAAATCTTCATTGAAGATAAACCAGGCAGGATGAACACTAACTTACCTTCCCCCCAAACACTCTCTGTCTCTCTCTGTCTCTAATGTCTCTCATGGACTTCAAGCAGCTCCAGAGTTTGAACACGGAGCAAAAGCTCATTTCTAGAGCTCAGGTGTTTGACCATCCAGGCCTCAGACAGCAGACACATTTGTCGTCTTCCTTCTCTCCGTCCCACAATCGGTTTGTTCCATTTGTCCTGAGTTGTTATTCTGGCTTATCCTCCCCCACCAGACAATGACGAGCTCCGTCCCAGCATTCATCTGGAAAAACCAGGAGAGGTGAAGTACGGAGGTAACTGGACGGAGACAGTGAGCCTCCACAAGGCGCCGGTTTACTTCTTGGTGTGTGTGTGTGTGTTTTGGGTTGAACACGCCTGACCTTTATCACCTCACTATCAGCAGAGGAAGTTTGGTTTGGAGGACAGAGTGTTGGCACATGGACACATGGACACATGGACACATGCCCGGCCGTCTGAAAACAATAACACGTCGTCCCTTATCTGAGCGGCCCGACGCTGCAGCTGCAGCTCTCTGCGTCTGCAGCGTGTGAACGAGCCGAGGACGAGGAGCAGGACGGACAGGCTGTCAGTGTCACTCAGGGGTTCATTACAGGGAGACCCTATGTGAGGTCAGAGGGGTCAGCAGGACTCTGATATGATTCATCAGTCAGTGGTGTTTCATCCAAAGGTGGGCACATCTTCCTCATCATCAGAAGCTAAAGAGAGGCCTCTCACCTGTGAAAAGTCACTAATAGATATAAATTACTGTTCAAATCTCAGTCATTTGCTGTAGCCCAAGAGCACTTTAGAAAAATGTAAATACCCTCTGATGAGAAACCGCTTCTCCTCCTCTCAGCTTGCATCAGCTCAGAAGTCCAGTGTTGCTGCTGCAGCTGAAGTTTCAGGGTTGCACCACTCAGCTGTGACATGCTGTGCAGCAACACACGGAGCGGCTGCTGATGCAACACTTCCTGTCGGGCTCCATGAGCCCCTGAACACCCACAGGCCCCTGAGTTTGACATAAAACTAACAAATCAGTGAGGAGCTTATCTTCTCTTTTGTTCTTGTTTTCTCCTTCACGCTGCCATGAGTTTGTGTGTGTGTGTTTATGCATACTGGAAATCATTTTCTCTGATGTGTTAAGAAGCTGTAACTTTCTCTTCAGATTTGATTCATAATGGAATTCCTGCATACTGACACAGTGGACTGTCTGTGGCTTATTAAGACCGATTCATGGCGTAACCTTGAACCTCCAGGAACACTTGCCTTTATTTTCTCAAACTGTAACCTTGGAGAATCATCTGTGATATTTGAGATTCCACTAACGTTAGCCACATCACAGAGCTAAAGAGTGAATATGAGTTATTTCAAACGTGCACTGTTCACGCTGAAACATTAATTAGGGTTGGGAAATAGTCTATGTTTATTCTTACATTGTCCTTTGCTCTTCTAGCATTAAAATTCTCAACATTCATATAAATCTTGATAAATAATTATTTTAAAAATACCTCCTAATTATAAATTGTATTTTATTAGCGCTTCTATAAGACCAGACATCTATTTCCGTCAAATTATAAGAACCGAGAGCTAACGTGTCTTTGTTGAGGGGGACCCCTAGTGGTCAAGCCACAGCATCACAGTAGCAGTGGCAGAGCGGCGCTGTAGCGACCCCTACTGGCTGTCATGTGCACTGACACAGCTGCCTCTGTACAATCTGTTCCCGAGCAGCGCCACTGGAACCACCTCCAGTTAGACGGGTCCTCAGTGTATTAAAGGAAGCCACAGCCCCGGGTCAGAGCCAGAATCTACAGCGCTGTGTGTGTGTGTGTGTGTACAAAGAGCTCTGCCGTGTGATACAGGACTGACGTTAAACAGAGTCAGGAGAGGACGGGAGGCCTGAATAAACTCAGCCGTGTTGTTGCTGTGGTGATAACCAGTCCTTTATCTGTTGGAGGAGCCTGGGCTGAATCTCTGAAAACACCTGACGAGGAAAACACAGGGATTCTGTTCAGGTTACATCTTTATTGTTGGTTCAATAGAAAACATGTGCCATTCCATGATACAGATCCACGTCTTCTAGCAGCTCGACTTGATCTCAGACACTGGCCTTGTTCATGTTTGGAAACAGAAATACAGAGATTCTTAGAAAAAAGGCATAGGACAGAAGCTTAAAGCTTCAAGACAGGTTAAACTGCAACAACACAGAAGGCTGCGGGGGGGGCCTGAGCACAGACGTAAAGGAGCACGTCACCTGTGAGAAAACACAAGGTGGCGGATATGCACGGAGAATGTTAATAATAATCCTAGAACAGCGTATTCAGAGGCGTGTGCATCTCAGTGTTACTTCAGTCAAATGCTGCTTCGGTGGTTTGGAGAGCTGAATCACCGCTGTGGTTCTTTGTTTTTTTTTTCTCTTGCCGGTGAAAAAGTCTCCTGGTGAACATCTGAGAAGAACAGCTCTGAATCGACGAGAGAAACGAAGTCCTGGGGTTTAAAGCTCCAGTGTCTAAGGTTTCCACCTGTTAGCAGAAGGTGCTAATCTAAAAATCATCTTTATAAGAGTTCATATTTACAGTGGGAGCCGGTCCTCGTGTGTTTTTACAGCAAAGACGACGTGACGCCATTCAGCTGCAACATCGGCCTCACCAGCAGATGTCACTAAAGTCTCCACACTGAATCTTTAACAGAAGCCTGTCCCTATTCAGGTGTGTGCACGTGCCTGTATCTGTCAGTGGCAGGCACCAGAGGAGACGTGTGGAGGTTTGATTGTCAAGAAAAACAATGAAAGTTCTCAAGTGTGGAACTGAGTGAGCGTTAGTGTTGACAGCGATGATTCGTCACTCTGAGACACACGCGTAAATCTTCTTCTCCAGTAGTCACTGAATGATATCATTACAACAACAATCCATCATGAAAAACAATCAAACAGTTTATGGTTAATTCAAAGTATCACACCAGTACATATATGTTGGTATACAGTTTACACTTTACTCTAGTAGTGAGAGTACTCCAGGAGTAACAGTCGAGTTAGAAAAGAGCCTCAGCTGGTTCTGACCAGAATCTGAAGCCGACAGAAAAAAACAGAAGTCATTTTTTACTCTAATCTTTAGTGTTAAGGCAGAATTCGGACTGTTTTTTACTGCAGTAACTCTAATGTCTGTGTTTTCTTTTTTTTACCTCATCACAGGTGAGGAGTGCACGTGTTCAACACATCGAGCGATTCAAGCTCGTTTCACTTTGATTCTGTGTCGTGCTCACAAACACAGTCAGGGGCGTCCAATATGGCTGCCAGTGGTTTAAAGTCCCTGCAGACTTTTCATTTAGAACCTTTATATTCTTAGAATAGAATTGTACTATTTGGTTTCTAGATTCTGAGACACGTGCGTCCAGTTCAGGAAACTAGTAACCGAGTGCAACATGTCAACAACGTGAAGCTTTCGCTGGGGTCGAGCTGTGCAAACAGATTCTGAGGATCCAGACCCAAATGTCCCCTCCTGATCCTCTGATAAACAAAATATCTTTAAACTGCACTTCCAAATGATGATAATTACTGATTTAAAAAAAAAAGGATTTTGACCTTTAGTTTGACCTCATAGAGAAATGAAAAGGAAAAGCTGGAAGTTAACGATCTGAGAAAAAGAGTCTGCTTATTATAAAGATGGTTGTAACGATATTAATTAGATTCTTCAGGTTCATGGGATCTGAAAGGGGATCAGCTAATCTGAAATAAAACGAACTTGTGATCACAGTTAATGATATTGGTTAGCTTATACAGCTGGTAGATAAAGACGATCTGCTCTGACGACGACGGACAGCCTCAAAGTCATTTTTCTTTTAAAACTCCACTGAACAATCTGCTGTTCAGAGACTTTAAAATTCTCTTTAGTTAAGAATGTGAGACCTTTAAAAAAAACTGCAGCTTTAAATCTCAGACAAGAGGCCGTGGTTAGGACGCACAGCAACTCACAAAGAACGCAACAGGAAGGACACACTGATGGCGAGGAATGGAAGTTAAAAATTAAACAGACACTAACGGGCTTTTGTTCAGAGGAGGTGGAAAAAAAAACAAAGCGTTTGGCAATGTGATGGTTTTGATGAAGAAGCGAATGAAGAACGTAAACTGCTAATTGGTTGATGGTCACTGAGGTATAAGTGTGTATTTCCTACTCAGAACAGGTTGTGTTCAGCTCGAACAGAAAGAACGGGACTGAGCAAATAACGAAGGGAATTAACCGGCGGAAGCTAAGCAGCTAACTTCTGTTCTGTAACTCTTTGTGTCGTGGCGGCTAACACAGTGACCGCGGTGCTCCGGGCTAAACTACAGCAGCAGATGTTTCTGCCCCTGGGCTCTCACCCACAGACCCTAACATCTTAGTCCCATTGTACACATCTGCCTCTGCTGCTAATGCAAATACACACACCGACACACACACACACACACACACCGACACACACACACACACACACACACACACCGACACACACACGGGTCTTCCTCTCTCAGCCTTCCAAGAACAATGCCATGACTCACAATAACCACACTTGATCCAGCTCTCACCTGTCCTAACTAACCACCTGTCTAACCCTAACCCTGGTCCCCATGAGGTCTACTGGTCCTGACAAGGTCAGGTCCTAAAGAGGCACCAAAAACAAGCGCACACACACACGGTAAAATTCCAAAAAATTTGAAAATCTGAAGCTCACAGGTCTACAAGTCTACAAAGTCATTTAGCAGACGCCTTTATCCAAAGCGACGTCCACTGTTCCCCGTGTGGATCATCTGCTGACGTGGCCTCACGGAGAAACAACACGTGACAACAAACACGTTGAATCTTGAATCAAAGAGTTCCGGCCGAGACAGAAGAAGAAGAAGAAGTGATGCACCGAGTCACACGAGTCCGTGGCCAATCAGCAGCTACCATGGTTACGACTGTGTCGAGCACTTTGAGCACTGCTCTGTGTGTGTGTGTGTGTGTGTGTAGCAGTGTGAACTGAGGTGGTTGTGTCTCTGATTTTAAAACACGTCATTCGTGTGATTGTGTGGCTCAGCAGGAAACAGCAGACAAATGAAAACTCTGAGGTACGTGAGGACATTTGAGACGATCCCTTCACTGGTCCGTGTGTTAGAAGCCCGTCCTGCAGACAGAGACCAGTAGGACCGGTCTGTGTCTGCAGGACGTGAATATCTGCCGTGTACTGGTAGTCACAGATCCTTTCTTTCCTCTCGGAGGTACGGGGTGTATGTGAGTATTATTATGATCCCATTCTTGTGCTTGTCCTCCTCTCTGCAGCCAATGACGGCCCGCTGGGGTCGGAGGTCAGCAATCAGAAGTCCCAAGGTGCTGGTGGGCTGAATCCCTGAGGAGAACCAAAAGGAACGTGAGCCGAGTGTTTCCAGGTGCAGACCCTGGCCGCGTGCACGGCGAGCGCGTTTCACCTTTGTACAGAGCTCTCAGATGTGCGTCTCCACGTCAGTGTAGCCGGGGAGGAGGTCTCCGTTGGTGCAGCTCTTGGGCTCCTCCCCTGGGGGCGTGTCTGGCAGCATGTGGGCGGTGGTCTCCTCCGGGGGCGCTCGCTGGAGCCGGGAGTGCATGAGGGGCACGGAGAGCAGCACCACGGCCCCCACGATGGGAGGCACCCCGGCCAGGGAGAAGGCCACCGTGTAGTTCCCAAAGTAGTCGCGCAGGAGACCTGGGGGCGGGGCATTAGTCACATGCTGCTGATTGACGTTAGCGTTAGCACGCGTTAAAACTGGGTTGGTGTGGTTTCTGTTTCTGAACTTTGGCTGAACCGTGGTCCCGACTTTAATCCGACAGGAGGTGACAGCGTCTTGGCTGCAGCTCTGCACACACACACACACACACACACACACACGTCTGCAGCTACTCTGTGTGTGTCACATCACTACTCAGTACATCATTATTTTTCACTGGCATTTTCTTAATTTCTTTAACCAGCACCGGTTTGGATCAGAAATATCTGCCCCCCCCCCGAAAAATCTGCCCCCCCCCCCCCCGGCCTCCTCGGCGGCAGGCAGCAGGAGCATGACTGCGTCTGTACAACAC
Source organism: Pseudorhombus dupliciocellatus (assembly GCA_016785235.1). NCBI lineage: Eukaryota > Metazoa > Chordata > Actinopteri > Pleuronectiformes > Paralichthyidae > Pseudorhombus > Pseudorhombus dupliciocellatus. The sequence goes on along the minus strand of JAFBJW010000129.1, from coordinate 1,818,735 downwards.
TTTAACAACACGTGTGGAACATCCTGTTTAGTGAAGACAAACCCTCTGTACCCACTGACAGAACGAGGTCAGCAAGTTCACTGCACGGAGCGTGACATGAGCCCACTGGGAGGGGCGGTGCGCTCGCTCTTACTGGGGAACTGAACACACTGTTCAGCAGCACTCTCCTTCTCCTGGGCTCAGGGTGATATAACAGCGTGTGCGCTGGTCTAACTGCAGGAGATAAAGAGTCGGAGGGCTTTGTGTGTGCATACAATCAGTGCAATCATTGCCACTCTCACGTGCACCGGAAGCTCGGAGGCAAGATGGAGACGCTTCACACACACGTGTGCAGGAACATCAGGGAGCAGCACTCACAGGTAATTGCAGCTTTTTTCATCAAACTATTATTTAACGGACTGAGGGTTCCTGCTGCCACACAGCTGCACACCAGTTATCAGCAACGGGCCAGAACCGGGCTCCAGATGTGAGGAACAGGTTGGAAGAACTGACTGAACAACAGCCCTCTGGCCTCGGACCCAGATCTGGCCGACACGAGACAGACCCTTCCTTCAGGTCCTCCAGGGCGTCCCTGGAGACGGCCTGGCTACGGGCCCGGCCCTCTCTGAACACAATGAGCCGCACAAATGACCTGCCACGCATTCTGTTAGATAACGCACTGCCAGCCCACCGGATACCTGATGGGATGTCCTGGACAAAAACAGGAAAGGGAACTCACCAGCGATGGGCGGACCGGCCGTCATGGGCAGAGCCATGAGGCCCAGCAGGTACCCGATGGCCTGCGAGGCCTGCATGGGCCCGACCAGCTCGAACGCGATGGGCGCCATCATGGTGAGGAAGCATCCGTCGCACAGGCCCAGGAACACGCAGACCGCGGCCAGCGCCTCGAACGCACGGCACTGAGGGATCAGCATGGACATCAGGCCCAGAGCCATGAAGGACACCACCTGAAACACACAGAGGTTCATCTCCTCGCTGAGGCCTCCAGCTTTGAGCTCACGAGGCAGTTTGGTTCCTGAACAAAGAGCCTCAGTAAGCACCAACACATCCAGTTAATGAGTGAGGCACATGTGTTAACAGTTAACACACTCAAACACCTCATTGTTTCAGGTCGGAGTTCAGAACATTCCACACCTGCATGTAGATCTTTCTGAGGCCTGAAATGAGGTCTCCGATCTTCCCGAACGCCAGGCGCCCGACCCCGGACGAGGCTCCGATGCACACCAGCAGGACCCAGTCCTTCTGGGTGCCCTGGAAACGCTCCTTCACGAAGTTGATCTGAGACACAGAGACAGAATCAGAAAATGACCCAAAAGCTTCAGTGGAACAAAAACAAAATGTCTTCATCCGCCGGCCTGACGCATATATGTCTGAAGCGCCCTCTCCGCTCAGCCCTGACCCCCCGATTCAGATGCGAGACATGAAACCGCCGTCTGAAGTCCTTCCTGAGCCGCCTGGGCCTGTGGAATATTTGCTCTGCTTTGAAGGGCTCTACGTTCATCAATGGCCATAGGATAGGCATGTTTAGGGACACGGGGAGGCCATACAGACGCTTCCTGAGGGGGCCGAGCCAGTACAAAGGCCGGGGCTGTGTTTACATCTGGGCCCGGGCCTGAAACAACAGACCTGACAGAGGGAGGCCGGAGCTGGAAAGTCCGACATCTGGATGGAGGGAGATCAACTCCCATCCATCACTCAAAGTGGGTCAGAGTTCACGTGGACATTTTCTAAATACACCGCAGCTTTGACCACGACCAAAGGCAAAAACAATGTCAGGGTGTTTTCATTTGGAATCAGTGGAAAAGGAATCAACGCTTGGAGGATAAGAACTACAGAAACTGACAGATGCCATACTCTGTACTGAACAGATACTTTTTATTCTGGCCCATGTCCCATCCAGTAACATGGAGGAAGTCATGACCTAAGCCTTTGGTTCCTCTGCCAGGACCACAGATGCTAATGCTGAGCTTTATACTTTCAGTTGTATCAGTACAGAAGTACTTTATACAGTAATAATAGGAAGAAGCTGCATTGAATTTGCTTTGGTTGAACCGGGTCGCTGTCCCTCACCCTGAGGACACAGACAATGAACGGGAGCAGCTGAGGAGACTCTGACTAATTGTCTAAACGTCTTTACACGCACATTACACAAATACCCGAGAACAGTATGTATTCTATATGAGGTGCTGTTCACCACGGCCTGAACCATCGGTCACGTTCTTACCAGGTGGATGTACGGAACAAAGTATCCCAGCACAGCTGTGGCCACGCCGAACGCCCACAGTCGATACGTCACGATGCGAAACACACGCAGGTTGAAGGATTTCCTGAGCCCAGCTACGACCCTGCTCCCACAGCTCACGCTCGGAGCCCCGGCCTGGGTTTGGGGCTCGGCGGGACCCGGACCCGTGCCCGGCGGTGCCGCGCCGCCAGCGGGCATCAAAGGTCTGAAGGTCAGCGCCAGCAGCGCCTGGACCAGCATGAAGAGGCTGAGGATCTGGAAGGTCCTGCCGAGGCCCAGAGGTTCCACCACCTTGTTGAGGAAAACCGGGAGGCCCATGGAGAAGAGGCTGGCGCCGGCCGTGACCATGCCGTTGGCCAGGCCCAGGCGGCGGCGGAAGTAGTGGCCGAGGATGACCAACGAGGGCTGGAACGCAAAGGAGGAGCCACAGCCGAACAGTATGCCATACGTGAAGTAGCGGAGTCCCAGGGAGCTGCAACGACACAACAGGTTCATCGCTCTGAGCCCAGCCGCTCTGCCATGTGACCCCGTGACCCCGTGACCCCAGAGGACGAACTGGGCTCTTTCACGAACGTCCTCTCGCTTACTTTGCAAAGGATGTACTGAGCAGGCCTGTGAACGCCAGCAGCGCCCCGCCCACCGCCGTCCTCCTGCAGCCGAAGCGGTCGGTGAACATGCTGACCACCGGGGAGCAGAAGAAGATCATGCCCATGGCCAGGGCCCCGACCCAGGCTGCAGAGGAAGAGGAGAGGGGAGAGATGAAGACGCAACTGAGGAAAAACTGAGTTTCTACAAAAAAGGGTTATTTCTAAACACCTTAATCACATGGCACTACCTATAGTACCTGACAGTACTTATAGTCCCATCACCATGATGTCCTCAGACAGAGGACATCATGGTGATGAAGCAGACCCAGGACACATCCGTCTCCTGATGTCCAACCAGAGGTCAAATGTCCAGGCTGAGCAAACAAACAGCGGAGCAAAGGTAGTTAATGTAGTTAATGTCTACCGAGCGCTGATCCGAATCACCCACCCAAACATTTAGCTGCGCCACAGCCTCTTCATGGTTTATTCATTCAGAACATTCTGCAGTACTCTGTGTACTTTGTGTACCCAGGTTCATCTCGACACGAAAACTGACACACAAACTGGGTTAGGCAAACACGTGCACACGTTACTGCATGGACCTGAGTCACAGCACTGCTGATGTCTGCTGGTCGACCCTGACATGCGGACATGTAAACACACAGTCCTGAGGAGGAGATCGGAAGCACGAGGTCAGATTAACTCTATAAGCCCCTTAGCATCACAATGGGCCCATATTGTTCCACGCGCACATTCTTCGGAGGCTTCCGTTGGAGCCCTGCTCCGTCTCTGGAGGTGGGCGGGTGTCCAGCCGCAGCAGATGATGGGCTGTGACCATCTCACCATCAGATCCTGGGGAATATCTGCTGAATGGTGCTGGTGGTTCCAGTGGAGTCACGTCTTCACTTAACCTGACACGATGCATCCAAAACAAATGAATGCTGGAAACATGGATTACAGCTCCTTCTGAAGCCAAACACTGACTGATCATCCAGGTGCTGTGGTCCTCTTTCTTGGTCAGCCCTCCCACCAGCGGCCCCTCACCAGGGGCCCCTCTGCCCTGGCACAGGCCATCGACTGTGACCAGACAGAGGACGAACATTCATTAGAGAACAGGAGAGAGGACTCAGCCAGGAAGGCTGCTGCTCACTGAGAAGACAGTGTGTGTGTGTGTGTGTGTGTGTGTGTGTGTGTGTGTGCTTGTATTGTGAGGACCATTTTGAGCACAGACCTCCCAGGGATTTAGTTGTGGTGGTTAATGTTACGGTTAGAGGCTGGGGAATGCATGTGAATGCACTCACTGACACACAAATATACGAGTGTGCGAATGTGTGTGCGTGCGTGTCACGTGTCTGTACATGATGGCCCCAGTCTGACAGACACGGAATAGAAGCCGTCTTTACATGAGAGCAGAGGGAAACGCTGTGGGACTGTTAAAGAGTCACTGAATGCATCAGGAGCTTGACCCCAGGTCACTGGGTCGAGCTCGTATTAGGCAGAGCCTGTTGGTTCCTGAGGTGGAGTCATATTCAGAGAACGCTGTTTTCTGGCCTCACACCATTTAAATAACAAGCAAAGCAGCTCCTCTGCTGCGGCGGCGAGGCTCATTCAGGAGCCACTTCAGGACCCACGTTTCCATGACTCACCTGAACGCAGCGCAGTTCACCTCTAATCAGCTGATTTTCCCCTCAGACAGAAAGAAAAGGGTCTGTTCTGAGATTATCCTGAGAAACAACAGAGCAGAATAAACAGAGAATGTTCTCGGTGCTGCAGCAGAGAGCTGAGCCACGGGACATTTAATTTATTTCCCATTGTTCCATTTACAGTCAGGCACTTCCAGACCTCCGCGTGAACTCAAACTTTCCAGCTGAAGGAAAATCACACATGCCCAAACAATCTGAAACTAACATCTGTCGGGATGATTTCCTGCCTCAGACCAGCTGACGCTGCACATACGTGTGCAACAAACACACAAAGGTAGAAGCCCATTTCCTCGTGGAATCAGCAGAAGGTGGGGCTGCTGTGACCTGTGACCTGTGACCTGTGGCAGTGGTTGTACAGACACACTGAACCAGGAGCTGCTGCTGGAACACGCTGCGTGTGGTTAGCATGTGAAGCTTCTTCAATTGGCTGGGCCGGGTTCTGCTTCCCAGTCAAAACTTGTTTTTCAAGTTCTTGTTTAAAGGTTTAAAAAGTTGGATGTAGCCGTGTTTGCTGCCGATGAACCTGATGAACTTTCATCCTTTGTGTCAGAAAACTGTGACCCTTTCTCACTGCAGTGCTGCCTGTAGACAGGGTTAAAGGTTAAAAGGTCAGGGTCTCATGTTCCTTTGGTACCTGCGTGTGTGCAGCTCACAGACTCAGGTCTGGAGTGAACCCAGTGCCCGGCTCACTGGAATTCCAAAAATGCTCCAGTCCTCCCAGATCTGTCAGCCCGGGGTTTCTGCCCCCGGAGACGCTGCTGAGCTCAGCCGCTCACCTGAGACCGACACTGGATGGTGACCACATCTCATACAAAGACAGAGTTCAGGTCAAGGCCACAGGGACCCTCATGACCTCTGACTTCTCTATGAAAACACAAACAAAGGTTCCATGGCAAGAGGGAGAATACCATGTCATTCAGTCAGATGAAAATAATCGCTTCTTGAAAACGACGATGAGCCGGGTTCAAACACACTAATCCCCTGACACGTGAAAGCACCGTCTCTAATCTGGGCTCAGGGGGTTTGGTGGGTGTAGGAGATCAGCAAAGTACCCATAATGCCCCTGTGCCCATGTGTCTGGACGACGCCCTGTTTCTCCTGTAGATGGAAATCGTTTCAGGATCAATGAAAAATTCATCACATGCTCACTCAGAGTCTTTCCCCCCCCCCCCCCCTCTGTACACACGTCCCAGTAGGAGTGCACGTCTCACGCGCCAAGTGGACACAGGTGAAGCCGTGTCTCTGGGTCTGGAGAGGTCAGAGGTTAAAGACGCCCCAACAGCATGTGACCTCAGCTGCTGGATGTGGAACTGGACAGGAAGTGCAGTTACACCCCCCCCCCACCCCCCAAAGAAAAACATGTATTTCCTGGAAGAGCAGAAGTGATGGGTCCACTCCTTCACACCAGGCCCAGCATGTTCCCGTAACAGAGGCGGGGCTCTGGTGTGACCTCCAGAGATGTTCAGGGGTCACCAGCGTCTCCAGTCTTTGTTCTACAGACTCACTCATTCACCACAATGAACCACCTCGTGCCTTCAAACTGACATCACTTTATAGACTTGTATCTATACATCTATATACTTCAACATGTCCCAGGACACAGCCGGAGGAACACTGGCCTGATTCTGCTGCCACACACACACTTTATTGTGATATACCATGTCACAGGATTTCATCTGGAGCACTGGGGCCCCGCTCTGGGCCCTCTTCCAGTGGCCCCTGATCTAATCTAATCCAGTTCTGTGCCCACCGACAGTTGATGAATATTCATACTAGAATAACAATAATGAACAACCACAACAAACAGTTCTCACAGTCTGTTGAACATTCCACTTCTGTGGTCACAGGAACAACAGGTTCAGGCCACTTTGATGACAGCTGATGGACAGACAGGTCTGTCCTCAGGGACTGTCCTCTGGGACAACAAGCACACATGGACAAAAACAACACGTCTTGTTTAACATGTGGAGGAAGAACTCACATGCACTGCGCTGACCCACTTCTCTGTCAGACACACAAAATATGTGTCTGTCCTACCCCAGGGACACAGTGGACCTGTGTCCCTCTGTTACTCACCCACTTTGAACTGAGACGTCTGGTCGTGCGGGTCCGCGTGCTCCTTCACCAGCATCGTGTGCAGGATGCCGAACGAGTTCTGGATCCCGAAGATGGACCCGTTGCACCAGGTGGCTGCGAGCACCACCAGCCAGCCGAACCCGCCCTCCGGAGGGACGAACCCGCTGCTCTCCGTCTGTCCCCGCGGCTCGATCCCCGCCTCCGAGTCCGAAGCCGGGGAGACGGGGGGCTTGCCCCCGGCCTCCTGTCCGCTCGTGCGCTCGCTGCCTCCGTCCTCTTCGTGCGGGGCATCCCGCGGCTCCATGCGGGGGTCTGCAGCCGGCGGCTCCGAGCGGCAGCGGGCGCCGATCGGCGGCTGTTCGGAGCCGTTGGTCCCCATGCTGCGTGCCGTGGTGCGGAAGTTACTGCGGGCTGTGGGCGCGCACGCATGAGATATAGGTCACTGAAATAAGAGCGGGAGCCGCCGCTTCGATTGGCTGTCTGTCGAACCGCTCACACGCTGCTCGTTGCCCGGGTCCGAACTTCAGCCGGTCCGGTCCGACCCGCCGACGGTGGAAGGCTCATTGCGAAGGGATGTTTGTGCGGGTCCAGGATCCCGCAGGCGCCGCCTCCTCTTCCCTTAACGTATGTCTGTGGCGCGCCCCCCCCCCCCCCCCCCCCCCCCCCCCCCCCCCCCTCCCTCCGCCTCCCCCCCCCCCCCCCCCCGTTCCGTGACAGGCCAACCTGTGAACACGTCCGGTAAACCGCCTCGGCCCCGCCTCGGCCCCGCCCCGTCCTGTGGCCCGTCACGCAGCTCGGACAAGTGTCCTCAGCCTCCAGCGGCATGAAACAACCGAGGCTATTAAAGGATGACCCGTGATTATCTTTGCAGCCTCCGGACGTGGTTTCTTGAGGACAAGTGTGACGGTAACTGAGTTGACAAAATGCCGAAACCCGGGATCGAACCAGGGACCTTTAGATCTTCAGTCTAACGCTCTCCCAACTGAGCTATTTCGGCTGTTACGTCACACCGCTGCGCCTGTCGCGTCATATAAGACGTGATTGTTGCTGTTGTTGCATCTATTTTTCAAGCACTTCACGTTCCGCCATTGGCTTGGTGAAGAATAAATAGAGTGCATTCGAACCTTCTAAAACTGTCCCTCTACTTTATCACCGTATGTATGAGACGTGTATTTGTGGCCAGGACCGAACCGTCACTGACTGGACTCTGCACGGCTTCACTGAAAAGCTGAAATAGTTGAAATAGTCGAGTGTTCTTTGCGTCGCCACACGCCGCTTCTCTGGGCGGGACGCTGCTTCCGCCGTGACGTAGCTTCACTCCGACGTCGAGCGCAGTGCCTGCTGGGAAGAAAAGGTCAAGAATCGCAGGCTGTTGAACGCACGGACCCGCGGCGGCTGCAGACATGATCCGGCGGCCACCTCAGGTAACAGCGGGCCTGTAGTCTGAGATGAGAGACGCACGGGCCGCCTCCCGTGACACAGAAGAAGTTACTCCGCGCTGCCGTCCCGTGTTCCTGCGGCTCAGCCACCCTCCGTCTGGCTAGCTAACGTTAGCCGGCTAGCTGCTGCATTGTTATTGTTTTCGCTTGCTTGGCGGCGGCCATATAAGCGCTACTCGCCCCCGGAGGTCCCCCGGCCGAGGCAGGGGTCCGGACTGCCTGAGGGATGTGTTTCTGTTCCACCTGGGAAGATGGATGAGAAATCCAGCGGCAGCCACAACCGGCTCCTGATCGCCCTGCTCATGTCGTTGCTCTTCGGCGTCATTATGGTCCAGTACGTGTGCCCGAGCAGTTCGGAGTGCCGCGTCCTGCACCAGCTCGGGTCCTGGCTCAAAGTCGGCGGTGCAGCTGGTTCCCGGGGGTCCGGCAGCGGAGCCCCAGATGGGCCTCAGAAGGATCCGTACATCGCAGAAGACGGCGCCCTGGTCCGCTTCGTCCCTCGATTCAACTTCACCAAAGCTGATTTGAACCGCGTTGTAGACTTTAACATCAAAGGCGATGATGTCATAGTGTTTCTGCACATCCAGAAAACAGGCGGCACCACCTTTGGGCGACACCTGGTGCGGAATATTCAGCTGGAGAGGCCGTGCGAGTGCCACGCGGGCCAGAAGAAGTGCACCTGTTACCGGCCAGGTAAAAAAGAAACCTGGCTCTTCTCCCGCTTCTCCACCGGCTGGAGCTGCGGGCTGCATGCGGACTGGACCGAGCTCACCAAGTGCGTGCCGTCACGCATGGACACTAAAGAGGTTCCACAGAACCTGCTCAGGTTAGTGAAGGTGGGGAGGTGCCGCACAACACTACAAGAAGTGTTTCATATATATTTGATGAGGGTCGGTGTGATCGTTAAATATTTACAAATGGATCAATGAATACTCATATATAGGCTTTTGTCCAATCAGCTGTTGAATTGCATACCTCATGTCCTGCTCTTCTTTCTAGGAGAAACTATTATTACATAACCATCCTAAGAGACCCAGTATCCCGCTACTTGAGTGAGTGGCGTCACGTGCAGCGAGGCGCCACGTGGAAAGCCTCCCTGCATGTGTGCGAAGGACGGTCGCCGACGTTGTCCGAGCTGCCGAGCTGCTACTCTGGAGACGACTGGTCGGGTTGCTCCCTGCAGGAGTTCATGGACTGCCCCTACAACCTCGCCAACAACCGACAGACCCGCATGCTGGCCGACCTCAGCCTGGTGGGGTGCTACAACGTCTCTGCCATGAGCGAGGAAGAGCGATGGGCGGTGCTGCTGCAGAGTGCTAAACGGAACCTACGGGGCATGGCTTTTTTTGGGCTCACCGAGTACCAGCGTAAGACCCAGTACCTGTTCGAGCGAACCTTCAGCTTGGCGTTCATCGCACCATTCACGCAGCTCAACGGCACACGGGCCTCCACGGTCGACGTGCCTACTGAGACGCAGCACAGAATCCGCCAGCTCAACCGATGGGACGTGGAGCTGTACGAGTACGGCCGTGACCTTTTCCTGCAGCGTTTCCAGGTGGCGCGGCAGCAGGAGCGCAGGCAGGCCAGAGAGCGGCGTCAGCAAGAGAGGAGGCGTCTCCGGGGAAGGCTCGCAAAGCACGGGAGGCAGCAGAGACCCACCGAACCCCCCCGTCAGCCTGGCAGCCACTCTGTGGGGACTGAGGAGCAGCAGAGGGAGAAGGCTGCTGGGGACAACGTGGAGTCGGAGGTGCTCCTCCCAGAGTGGTGGGACCTGGATGAGAATAGCACCATGGAGGACTACATGGACAACGTGGAGCAGTGGTAGCGACAGGAACATGCAGTTGGGTCTAAACACTAAGTGTGCCATGTTCTGCCTTGTTGTCTCTTGTTAGTGAATCCAATTCATTTTAACATCCCACTACACATTAATCACCATGTCCTGTTTCAACTGACACATTTATTTATTTATTTATACTGATCGTATGTCTTTGCATCAACTGACAGTCATCATAGAAAATGGAAGAATTTCTTAATGGAAAGGGAGACTCCTCTAACTACCTGTAATGCAGAACCGTTCACACACGCCTTTTTGACTCTTCATTCGCCTCTTGAACTGTTGTGACGTAGCTTGGAGCAAGTGGAAATTCATAATTTCTTGGTCAAAAGAAAACGCAATACCCGTTTCTGTTTTAAAAAAAACAACAACAAAAAACTCTGGCATTGTTTGTGATTAACAATCTGTATGTTTGCCAGATTGTTCTCTGCTATGAACTTTATACATTTTAAAATGTACTGTGTTTTTAAGTTTGTCTGACAGAAAAGGTGAATGGGATTTTTCATAGATACCTCAATGTGTTGCATTAACTGCTAATGTTGTAAAATAACTGAATGTGTCCCAAGTCTTGATTTATTTTTTTTATATATAAAATAATCATTTTACATCTACTGAACTTTTGGTCCGTTCTTACCACAAAGAAACCGTATATCCTGACATGTGCATAAGTGCCCTCTGCCCTCTTCTTCCCAGAGAGAAGGTGCCCCTTTAATATTATATGCCATTTTGCACATAGTTTCCCTGTCACACAAATAAATGGATTGAATCAAAAATTGAAATATCAGGTCGGACGATTGGACTTCAACCCTCCATGTCTCCTGCATGGTGGTGAGCATACAGTCAGGCAGCACCCACCAGTTTCTGCTTTCTCCACTAAAGAGAAAAAAAACTTGATGCAAGGTGAGACAATGCAGTCAAATTAGTATCTAATGATGTCATCACAATCATTACCTTTATATTCAAATCAGATGTTAACTAATAACAGTGCTTTTATCTGCATGTTTGCCAACTGGCCTAGCAGGTGAATAGAAATCAAATTATATTATTTTTTATATTACATATATATTTATAATTTCTATGTACTTGTCTCTATAATTTGTTTGAATCTTTATTAATCCTGAAAGTGATTACATCAATATGACAGTACAAACATTAAAAATAGGCAATAGTAAAGAAAAAGACAATTACATGTAACGCTAATGGGATAATAAGGTGAAATATACAATATTTGTACAAACCTAAATATTATCGTACTTGTTGTCATTGCTTTAATTTACTTTAGATCCCTATTGTTGTTGATCTTATTTTGTAGAATGAGGTCCTGACCCCAACGTGGTTCAAATAAATGTTGATTTAAGAATTGCCTGTATATAATGAAAACGCTTCTCTGGGGTGGAATATATAATCATATAACACTAAACCTCGAGCACTCGTTCCCTCCGACGTGGACGTGCTGTGGACAATCTGTAGTCCCGGTTGAAAGGAGCAAGTCCACATGTCCCAGAGTGCTCCGCGGCACGCTCACCTCCTCATAGCTTTTGCATCCGGGTCTGAACTTCCTTTTCCTCTGTGCCCAGATGCGATGAGGACCTAGGTATTTTCGGACCTCTGAAAAATCCGAATCCATCCTCGTCAAAGGCACCGCCGAACCTCGCCAAAATGACCGAGCAGATGACAGTGAGGGGGACCCTGAAGGGGCACAGCGGATGGGTCACCCAGATCGCCACGACGCCCCAGTATCCCGACATGATTCTGTCGGCGTCCCGAGGTGAGGCGTCCTCCCCGCCGGCTCCGCCAACATGGCTCCCGTAGCGCTAATGCTAGCCGCTTTGCCGCAATAACGGAAGGCGAGCAACTACACCGACATACGTGGAGCGTGTGGTGTGTGCGACCCAAGCCGCTCGGTCGCGTCGTGCGCTCGTCTGCGGGTTTTCTACCGAGACCAGGAGCAGCCGCCGGAGAGAAAGCTACCGGCTAGCCGTGCTAGCTAACAGCGCCAGGCGTCATCTGCCATTGGGCTGTAGAGAGACAGTGTGTAGTCCGCTACAGTAGTGTAACTTCATACAAACCAGTAGTCACCACTATATCAGCCAGTGTACCACGTCATGCTGAAGTGTTACTGGCAGAACAATATGTGGTTTAACCACAAATGTGTCGGCATGTATAGAAACGTGCTAAAACAAACTAGATAAAAGTTCCACTACATGGCCTTGGCAAAGCGAGGTATATAAATATGTCGTGCACAGGTGGAACCCCACATAGCTCAGAAATGTGTGGACACAGTAACACCTGTCCCTCAAGTGTGTTTTCCTGTGTTCCAGACAAGTCCATCATCATGTGGAAGCTGACCCGTGATGAAACCAACTATGGCATCCCCCAGCGCTCCCTCAAGGGCCACTCTCACTTCGTGAGTGACGTGGTCATCTCCTCCGATGGACAGTTTGCCCTGTCCGGCGCCTGGGACACCACCCTCCGCCTGTGGGACCTCACCACGTAAGTGCCCGGGTGGGACAAGTCTTCAGTGGCATGTCAGTTGTGGGGCAGACTGATTCAATGACACACACCAATGGTCACCTTTGACGCTGTGCATCCTGGGAGAGGGCAAAGCCATCGGTGACATCATTAGTGGCATCAAGACTTTCCCTTGAATATCTCAGGAGCAGTAAATGAAGCGTTAAAGCTCAAGTGTAAAAGGGCGGTGATGAAACTCAAATGCCAGCTGTATTCTGTGATGATAAAGAGGCTGTTTCTGAGCTCGAATGGAATTCAACAGTTGCAGGTTCAGTAGGATCAAGTTTATTTACTGGATCCTACCTCGGTTGCTAATTTACGATGGAAATAAGGTCACATTGCAAGGCAGGATAAATGCATATCCTCCTCGCTGATGAGTAATAATTATTAAGCATCTGCACAACACGCATAACGAGGATGAGATGACTCGTCCTCACGCTTGTGTTTGTTTCCCCAGTGGCCTCACCACGCGCCAGTTTATTGGACACAAAAAGGATGTTCTGAGTGTCGCCTTTTCTGCTGACAACCGCCAGATTGTGTCTGGATCCCGGGACAAGACCATCAAGCTATGGAACACTCTCGGAGTCTGCAAGTACACCATCCAGGTGAGCTGTGCACGGAGGCGTTAGGGTTAGCAACAGAAAGACAGAAGCACTTTAATTTGGCAACAGGGAATTTCTAAAACTTTTTTTGATCCGCCTCAATTTGCAGGACGAGGGTCACTCTGAGTGGGCGTCCTGTGTGCGCTTCTCCCCCAACAGCAGCAACCCCATCATTGTCTCCTGTGGCTGGGACAGGCTGGTCAAGGTACGGTTTTCATTTCAACCTGTCAAGCTTTTACTTGCGTATCTTACCTGTGACTGAGAGCCGTGTAAATGCTAATGCTGTCTCTGCTGCTCGCAGGTGTGGAACCTGGCCAACTGCAAGCTGAAGACCAACCACATCGGCCACACTGGCTTCCTGAACACAGTGACCGTCTCTCCTGATGGCTCCCTGTGTGCTTCTGGTGGAAAGGTGCGATAGAAACTCATGGCGGAGGATGAGCTTGTTGAAACAGTAGCGATAGAGAATACCTCTAAAGCCAAGCTGTGAGCTCTGATTGTGTAAATATTCTGAATGCACCACAGGCTGCTGAGACATTTTGTTGAAGGATGCCCTTTGCCTCTTTCTGCAGGACGGCCAGGCCATGCTGTGGGACCTGAACGAGGGCAAGCACCTGTACACCCTGGACAGCGGTGACACGATCAATGCCCTGTGCTTCAGCCCCAACCGTTACTGGCTGTGCGCTGCCACCGGGCCCAGCATCAAGATCTGGGTAAGATACTCAGCCCTGAATATCTGGTGCCCAGTGTGTGAGGTCTTTAAAGCAGTGATGAAACTTTCATGCCAACTGTATTCTGTGATGATAAAGAGGCTGTTTCTGAGCTCTGTCGCGGTCGTGCTTCTCTGTTCACTTGTTTGTGATGCAGTAGCGCCTGAGGTCTTAACACAGGCTTGTGTTATTCACCAACCCTGTGCTTTTCCCTCTCGTAGGATTTGGAGGGCAAGATCATTGTGGATGAGCTCAGACAGGAAGTGATCAGCACAAACAGCAAGGCTGAGCCCCCACAGTGTACCTCCCTGGCGTGGTCTGCTGATGGACAGGTACCATCTCTCCACCTCTCAGTACATGTCTGGCATACCCCCCCCCCCCAATGATTATACCCATTCACTTCAACTTCTGATGTAGACTGGTGACAGTCCTGACCTCTCAGTACATGTCTGGCATACCCCCCCCCCCCAATGATTATACCCATTCACTTCAACTTCTGATGTAGACTGGTGACAGTCCTGCAAATATGAGGGGAAACTAAAATGTAGTTGACATTTAGAATTGTGACGATGAGGTTTCTGTGCTAATGCCTGCTCCACTGTTTGTTTTCAGACCCTGTTTGCTGGCTACACTGACAACCTGATCAGAGTGTGGCAGGTCACCATTGGAACTCGATAAGAAGTTGAAGTCAGTTTGAATAAAAGACTTGTTTGAAATGAATGTGTGCTTTCTTGGTTTCAGCTCCATATAGTATCAAATAAAACGTTTAGCCCCACAGGTTTTTTAAAAGATTAAAATATCTTGAAAGCCATTGAATTTATGACTTAAAAATAAGGCCTTAATTGTCCTTAAAGTGTCTTAAATCAATCCGTCCAAGGTCTAAAGTAGCATTTCATGATTGTAAAGCTCAAATCTAAAAATAAATGGTGACATTTATTTAAAAATTTACTGAGTGTCTCTTGCAGTAACGTGATCGTGATCATCACGATCAGTGCGACCAGCAAAACAGTGATGTGTTCGCACCTGGGGCTCTAAAAGTTGCACGTCATTTTTAAGGCAATGGTGCCTTTGTGTAAGAATTGCTTCAAACTTGATGTGACAGGAGTCAAAGCAGTGGTCTTCCATTTAATTTCAAATGCCATAATGTCTTGAGTTGGGCTTGCCTTCAGCTCTTGGAACTCCTAGATCAGTTCTGTAAATGTTCCGTTCAGACATCTGAGGTGATGGTATCAATTAGAAACTGGTAGATGAGTGAAGTTCAGGTTAAATATTCAAGCGGGATACATGAAAGAGATTGGCCTGCTGTACACTGTTGTCTTTGAATCAAAGGCACTGAAGGCCACAACAGCCTGTTCTCTCTTCTAGTTTAACAGCTATACCTCTGACTGCTTGATGAACTCAGTCGTTAAAGATGGAGCCTGACTCATCTGATATCAACCCCTTGGAGAAAACCCTGGCCATCATCAAACCAGACGCCTTCCACCTGAGTGAGGAGATTGAAGACGTTATCGTCAAAGCGGGATTCACCGTGTTTGAGGTCGGTTTGATGTCAGATGTTGCACTCAAGGGTCGTAGAGCAGCTGAACACCTAAAACATTTCCTAGTTTGTCCATCAGGGGGCGCTGACAGCACACTTGACACCACCACCTCACCCACATACACTAAAACCTAAAGCTCCAGGAGCTTTGAATAAATGCCTTCATTCTGCTGCTGGGAATGTCAATTTTGAATCCTCCATGTGTACCGCAGAGCCAGACGCTGCAGCTAAGTCCAGCACAATGCAACGAATTCTATGCAGCCCACGGTGGAAAGACCTTCTTCCCCAACTTGATTGCCTTCATGAGCTCTGGCCCCATCGTTGCCCTCATCCTGGCCCACAAGGATGCTGTTGCACACTGGAAGTCGCTCTTAGGGCCCGTCAACAGCATCACGGCTCGAGTTACTCACCCAGAAAGGTCAGTGTGCTCACGTATTAGGTCGTGATTCACACTTCTGTTGTCAGGCTTTTAAGTTGAATGAATGTTGTTATCTTTTCATTTGGTATAATTGTGGTCTTGAAAGCTTGTTACCTTTTACCTGCTCATGACAACTTCAGCTTCGGCTTCTCCCACAGCCTCAGAGCAAAGTATGGCACATGTGACATTAAGAACGCCCTGCATGGCAGTGCGTCAGTTCATGCAGCGAAGAGGGAGATGAAGTTCATGTTTCCAGACGGTAAGGAACACACACATTGCCCATATGGAACTGTGGTACTGAGCACATCGAATGTTGTTGTTCCCTCTGCAGTCATTACGGAGCCCCTTCCTAAAAGAGAAGAAACAGATTACCTGGACGAGCATGTGAACCCCACGCTGGTTCAAGCGCTCACGGAGCTGTGCATTCACAGGCCACACAACCCCTGCGTACGTTTTCAGCGCACTTGTTCTGAGCCATGCAGATGGACAGATTCATTCATCCGCCCATTTATAACTGCTGATATCAATTGCTTCCATTGTTTCCAGATGTGGCTGGGTCACTGGCTGATGAAAAGCTGTTCCAACAAGACGGAAGTCGACGGGGAAGAGGAAGAAAACAAGAAGAAAGAAGAGAATACAGAGTAACATCATATTGTGAAAAATCTAACATTGAAAAAAAATGAAATAAAAGTTTTAAACATTTCTGCCTCAAATAAACTGTTAACTTTGTTTTCAGTAAGAAGGGGTTTGACTTGATTCATCGTGGAATGTTCAGTTGTCTGTTTCCTGAGCTCGACCCACGGCTGCAGCTGCGTTAGTGTCACTTTCCGTCTCCAGATCTTTGTGCTTTCAACTGTTTGATATCAGCGCTTTATATCACAGAGGACCTGTCAGAGAATGTTGGGTACTGCAGGTTTATTAGGGGTTAGGGTTAGGTTTGAGCTCAGGGGCAGATGAAGAGGTTCAATAATTAGGTCAAGTTGAGAGAGGCCGGATAATCCAACTCAACGCATGGGGTGGATTGTCCTGCGGGGCTTGCCGTAGACTGTTGCGGTATCTTAGGAACACAGTCATCAAACACCACAGACGCTTTGAAGTCTGTAGTGTTTCGCCACCTGATATACGTTTGGGTTCAGTACCGACAACTCCCACAGCTTCCTGGACCCAGTTGAAGATGGACCCTGACTCTTCTAATCGCGTGCACGTGGAGAGAACCCTGGCTATCATCAAACCAGACGCCCTGCACAGAAGCGAGGAGATTGAAGATATTATCCTCAGAGCGGGATTCAGTGTGTTGCAGGTCGGTTGGTCTTTAACGCGTCATGGCCTCAGGTTCAGATGCTCCCACACGAACCTGTGAGCGGCTTCTCAAAATGCACGTGAAGTTTAGCTGACGGGCAGCAGAGCCGCTGAGCACAGGAAACATTGCATGCTTTGTCCATCAGGGGGCGCTGACAGCACATGCAATGGCCACATTTAAACAAATACAAGCGCCCAGAAATTGTGACGTACAGATTAGTAACAGTGGTTTCTTATGGTGCAGCTTTCTCCAGCAACACGTTTTAACACTAATGCATATATCCCTGATGGCTGCACTGGCACTCTGCTCTACCCTCCAGTGGGTTTGTATGTCTGGATTCATTCTGTTAATGTCAATGTTCAACACTCCATGTCTGCTGCAGAGACGCAAACTGCAGCTCAGTCCGGAGCAATGCAGCGACTTCTACGTAGACCATTATGGAAAGAGCTTCTTTCCCAACCTGACGGCCTTCATGAGCTCTGGCCCCATCATCGCCCTGACTCTGGCCCGCAGGGATGCTATCGAACACTGGAAGTCCCTCATGGGGCCTGTCAACAGCGTCACGGCTCAAGAGACTCACCCAGAAAGGTCAGTTTGTTCACTGATAAGGTCTTGATTCAGAGTCCTGTTGTTTACGCTGGTCCATCGAAACACAAGTACATGTTTGCTCAGAAACAAAGGCTGCCACGAGTAAAAAAACATCATACCGAATATTTGGGGGGAATAAGACAAAGTCAGCACTCACGCTGTAGCGACTCAGCATGTGAATGCTCCTGTGATGGAACATACTTAACCCCTCTTATGAATGTGATTTTCTTGTTGTGGTCTTGAAAGCTTGTTACCTTTTATCTGCTCCTGATAGTGTCAGCAGAGGTGTGCATGTGATTGTGTTGGTCTCTCCCACAGCCTCAGAGCAAAGTACGGCACTTGTGACCTTAAGAACGCACTGCATGGCAGTGAGTCCGTTCAGGCAGCTGAGAGGGAGATCAAATTCATGTATCCAAACTGTAAGTAATACACACATCACACATACTGGGGCCCATGTGGACATGTGGTACTGAGCACGACTCATTCCCCTCTGCAGCTATTATTGAGCCGTTTCCTTCAAGAGAAGAAAGTAGAGAATACCTGAGCAGGCACGTGAACCCCACTCTGCTGAAAGGGCTCACTGAGCTCTGCAAGCACAAGCCTTTCAACCCCTGTGTGAGTTTCCCTGCACAATTATTTTGAGGTATGCAGATGGGTGGATTTATTCATGCATTGTTGATATCCTTGTTTACAATAGCTTTGGCTAGCTCGCTGGCTGGTGAACAACTGTCCCGACAAGCCCAAAGTCAGGGTGGAAGAGGCAGAAGATGAGAAGAAAGACGAGAACAAGACATAACTTTAGACTGTCCAAATTAGAATCTAACAAATGTATTCCATCTTTTAAATAAAACAGTTAATAAAAGTATATTTTCAGCACGAGTAAATTGTTTTCTCTGGGAAATGTAGGAGTGTGACATGGTTCATAATGAAATTTCAAATTCAGCAGATTTCTATAAATGGTCCTTTATTTTTTCTAACAGAAAAAAAAAATAATAATAATCACAGAACTCAAATACCCAGTTTGTCCACCAGAGTGCAGGAACTTTTGTGTGTTTGTACTGCTGCAAATACATTTGCCTGAAAGGGAAAATGAAGACACTTGATGTGTTTTAATGACATTTCTATTTCCGGTCCCCCCCCCCCCCTACTTTGAAGTACTTCTTCTAATATCTTTATTACAGGAACAATACATTGCAACACAACTCAGCAAATGTGGCCTCATGACTTGTTGAATCAGCAACTTTTCGATACACAGTAATAATAATAATAATAATAATAATAATAATAATAATAGTAATCAATAAGTGACATTTCCATCTCTCTCCTGAGTTGACTGCGCTTGTGTGACGCGCTGCTGCGGATTCCTCAGATCCAGGGTCAGTCAAACGCTGAGAGAAACATGATTCGACGCACCAGCCGCGGACGAACCGTTTGGATCCGAGGCAGAAAATGTGCCCGGAGTCGCTTCCTGTGTGAGGAGGGCGTGACCAGCTCCTGCCATGAAAAAGAAAGCAATGCCAACGATTGGCCTGCGCTGTAATTGACAGCCGCGACCATCCAATCAGACGCCGCCTCCGCAGAAAAGTGTTTTTTTTTTCTGCCGGTTCTAGAAAACCAACCACGAGTTGTCGTCGAGTGGGAGAATCCATCTTGAAGAGAGCTCTCCGGTGGTGGTGTGACCAGTAAGCAGCTTTCTCTCTCTCGCTCTCTTTTTAAAACTTTAACCTCGGGTTGTGTCGCCGTGTTGTTTCGCGTGTGCTCGAGCGGCCGCGGGCCCTTGGTTCGCTGGATGCGTGTCAACAGGAGACGCGGCCCTGGCTGCTCGGCCTCTGCATTACGTAACCGCGATTTCGAGTCGCACGGTTCGGTTTATCAGTGTGGTGCACGCGCTGGGCGTTTTAATCTTAATCTGTGGCTCCAGCACAAATGCATTTAGGATGATGGGGGGAGGGGGCACCAGGTTTGGTTTGTAGACCGCACTCCGCTGCCATTTCCCGGCTCGCGGACGAGGCGTCCCGTGGATTCACGGAGCGCGACGGTGCCGGTCAAAATGGTGGGAAATCCATGTATTGGCACCGTGTAAATGGCGAGGCATGGGCTGCCTGCCTCGTTATGTAACCGCCCGGGTTCTTTTTTTTTCTCGATAGCCTGACGCGTTGTGACTTTGCCCTCCCACAGGTTTAATAGTTCAAACATGTCTGAGGCGGAGCAGCAGTACATGGAAACGTCGGAAAACGGCCACGAAGTCGAAGACGATTTCAACGGCGCCGGCCTCGGCGAGGAGGGCAACGACGACAGCGCCGCGAACGAGTGCGAGGAGGAGGAGGAGGAGGAGGAGGAGGAAGAGGAGGCGGCGGGGCCCGACGCCGACGGGGACTCGCAGAACGGCGGCAACGAGGGCGGACAGATCGACGCCAGCAAAGGCGAGGAGGATGCCGGGTGAGTGTCGGACGCCATCACCGCCAACCCTTTCATGCGAGGCCGACGGTCGTTGAGCGCCCCCGCGGGGAGCCGTGCTCCTTTGTTCCGCCGGCCTTTGTTGGCGCCATGTGCAGAGTGGAGGGGGGGATGGGCGCGCGAGGAGGAGGAGGAAATCTAACGTATTGGCTAATGGAGAATGGTGCACGCTGCCCGTGCGTCCATTTCCATCATATTTTATTAATGTTGTAAAATGGCCACAAGCTCGCGCGATTGTTGCACGGCCTTCCCACGCCACGGGGTCAACAGATGTTCTGGAACAGTGTGTACATTTACACACCCCACCCCCATCAGCCACATATGAAGTTGCAGGAGCAGTGCTGCCGGGTGCACTCAACGCCCCCTTCCTCGTTTGTGTGTTCAGGAAAATGTTTGTCGGAGGTCTCAGCTGGGACACGAGCAAGAAGGATCTGAAAGATTACTTCTCCAAGTTTGGTGAAGTGACAGACTGCACCATAAAGATGGACCAGCAGACGGGCCGGTCAAGAGGCTTCGGCTTCATTCTCTTCAAAGACTCAGCCAGCGTAGATAAGGTGAGGGACACGGCGATGTGAGGCTGAGCTTCTCCGTGGTGTTCACAGGTCGGGCCGTTTTCAGTGTTTCCTTCTTGTGTTCTTGTCCTCTAAGGTCCTGGAACAGAAGGAGCACAGGTTAGACGGCCGACAGATTGACCCCAAGAAAGCCATGGCGATGAAGAAGGACCCGATCAAGAAAATCTTCGTTGGAGGCCTCAACCCCGATACTTCAAAAGAAATCATTCAGGAGTACTTCGGAACCTTTGGAGAGGTAAGAAATTCACCCTGTGTGTGAATCACGTGTCTGTACGGGTCTCATGTCAGCCCCTCACATCGTCTGTGTCCTTGTTTAGATTGAGACCATTGAGCTTCCCCAAGATCCAAAGACAGACAAGAGGAGGGGATTTGTGTTCATCACGTACAAGGAAGAGGCTCCCCTCAAAGTAATGGAGAAGAAATACCACAACGTTGGTGGAAGCAAGGTAATAACATAACATGCGTCTTGCATGTGGGTGAAATTTCATCCTGATGTGCTCTTTTCAAAACGCTTTTGTCGCCTGTTTGTTGTTGCAGTGCGAAGTTAAAGTAGCCCAGCCCAAAGAGGTCTACCAGCAGCAGCAGTACGGTTCTCGTGGCTATGGTGGACGCGGCAGGCCCCGTGGAGGTACGTGTCTGCTACATGCACGTCCCACCCAGCGTTCTTGACTAGCCTGCATTGGGTGGTAGAACCGTGTTGGTGTGAATTGGTTTCTGGCTATAGTTGTGACAATGGCTTCATCTGTCATTTCTAGGCCAGGGCCAGAACTGGAATCAAGGCTACAATAACTACTGGAACCAGGGATACAACCAGAACTATGGTTATGGACAGCAAGGCTACGGATATGGCGGCTATGACTACTCTGCTGGTTATTACAACTATGGGGGTGGCTACGATTACAGTAAGCGATAAGTGCCCCCAGGGAACGAAAAAGAAACTTTATTTTCTTGGTCCTCCTTGTTGTACAGAAGAACTCAGTCCCTTTTTCTCTTGTCCTCCAGACCAGGGCAATACAAGCTATGGGAAAACTCCAAGACGTGGAGGCCACCAGAGTAGCTACAAGCCATACTGATCACACGTAGTGCAGGTATGCATTTTTGCATCATCCGTGGTAGTATGAGAACATAGATGTAACCATTGGTGCCTTTTTGATCCCAAAGATCTCCATCTACTCTAAATCCATACGAGCATTGTGGTGGGGTTAGGGTAGGCCGTGTTGTGGGGTCTGTGATCATTAAAGATGGATTCATTCCACCTGTCAGCCATCTTAAGATGCATCTCTACAAACACTACTTGATCACTAAGGGTTGAGTTGGTGGTGGTTGAAAAACCGGAATAAGGACCGTTTCACCTTTTCCACATGGTGCTCCATGTAATAGTTAGCGGTCGTGTGTCCCCCCCCCCCCCCAAGTGTGTGTTCATTCACTGACTTGTCGAACTCATTCATGCACCTGTCTGTCTCTGTGTAACAGCATGCCACATTTGGTCTATTCTCAGTAACGTTAAGCACCATGTTTTTCTCTTAAGGTCTAAAGTAAATAAGAAAAAGAGATCCATGGTCTGACCACAGCGAACATGGGCTCTGGCTTTTCCTTTGGAGTTGGCAGAAATTTGGACTCATGCTCCATTTGTACAGATCAAGTGAGGAACTGGGGAAGCAAATGTCACTTTTCCACTTTTTATTTTGTATTGTTTTGTGTCCATTTACATTTCCAGTGATGGAAGTGTTATTTTTACTGTACTTTTTGGTACCCCTTTGAATCTAATGTATTGTATGGTTGTATTTTTACATGTCTACTGGATTTACAGATGAGCAGGAGCAAGAGCTTTAAAAGCTCACAAATAAAACAATTTTGCTTTTTTATTTTATTTTATTTTTTTGGTGTTCCTAGATCTTTAGTTACTTTCTCCCGTGCTGAGTGTTGGATGCGAGTTGCATGGCTTCATATGTGGGGTGAGGTAAAATAAGGGATTTAAACTAATCAAAGGGTTCATTGTCAAGTGAATGTTTGCAGATGGCAAAGTAGACGAAGACAACCAGCATCTTTTTTTTTTTTTTCTTTTCTTTTTTTTTCGGCTTTTAAGGAGATTCTTCCCCCATCATGTCTGCAATTTTAAGTGGCTTTACTAGTGTTATTCAACTGAACGCAAGCCTGTTAATGTAAGAGGGTATTCCCTCTCTCACTGGAAACTCATTCCTCTAGTGTCTTGGGCAAATTGGTAGAAATAAACTTTTGGTTTCTATTACACTCGGATCTTTTTGTTATTATTTGTAAAGTTAATGTTAAATGTTTTGTACTGTTTTAAATGGCTTGCTTGTTTTGTCTCGAGTAATGTTAATACCACTACGGATGCCTCTTTGAGAAGCTGTGGGAGAGGGCGTCACTACCTGCAGGATAACTGGCTGAGTTTTAATACCCACCCCACTAGATGAGAAACTGCGATACTTGAGCAATTTTGTGAGTGTGTCCAGGAGTTAAAGCTAGTGCTCTGGTAAGTGCTTATATAAACCATATTGTGTATTGAGAACATGTTGCTGATCAGTCTAATAAGCTGGGACTCTTCTGGGATATGACTGGGGATGAAAGAACACAGAGAAGTCAAGGGGAAATTATTATAAAATTATTTATTGACATTTCTTTTTTAAAAAGAGTATGGAAGTTCATTAGTGTCAACTTAGAATCTTATGTATGAAAGCTCTCCCAGGTGGTGCTGCTGTGTTTCACCTAGCCTCATTTTATTGAAGACTACCTCTAATTGGCTGGGTCTGGTGAAATTGCCTGTCCTCATGCTACCAATGTCCAAATCCTGAAGTGGCGTCGGAGACCTGGCGGGGGGAAAAAAAGAATTCAGTTTATTGTTGTAGAGACGTTATTCTTCAGTATTTAAATTGATCTCATGTCTCCTCTTATATTTAAAGATTGAAACTTTTGATATATAAAAATGCTGTAAGAAGACTGTTGCATTTCAAGACGTCAGTGATTTATTTATTAAAACGTGATCTAGTCCCTACGCTGATCTGTGCGTGTGAGGCAGCAACATGTTCTGTGAAGTGACTGAACTTGTTTGATCTACTGGAATCCCAAGTTTAAACATTCATATCTCTACCTCTGAACTTTATGAATGTGACCATCTGACAATGTCTGATGCAATTAAAGGTTTTTCTACAGGTTTAACAAACCTTAGATGTCTTCCTTTTCCAGTTTAAGGTTCTTGGCCTTGATGTCTGTGAGAACAAGCACATGTCATGAGTTAGTCTGCACTGAATGAACATAAGAAATCAACATGCTAACGGCTTCAATGGGTGTAAATGCATAGAATTTCTTGAAGGCTGGTTTGTGTCAGTGACCTGTGAGGATGCGGTCAATGCATCGCACCACCAGCTCGGCGTCCTCCATAGAGAAACACATGGGAGGTTTAAACTTAATCACATTCTCCCAGGGGCCATCTGTACTGACACAGATCTGATCCTCCTCTTTCAACCTGCAGTGCATGGGAGACGCGGTGAACTCACGAGACGCACCAAATTCCTTTCTCCCTGTAACAATGCATTAAAAAGAAAAGTCATATGGTGAACAGATACCTCTTGGTCACCAGAGCTGCAGTTTGCGTGGCAGGAGTCTTCTGCTCTCTGTCTGTGACCAGCTCCACTCCCACAAACAGCCCCACGCCTCTGATGACACACAAGCACACATTTATATATTAGACACACTTTGGTCAGTTGAAGGTTCTGAAGTTAAATATCAGCCAAGGACCTCACATTGTGCTCTGTCTGGGTTTATTGATCTGCACAAGCACAATTTAGCTGTGAGCCACATTTCCTTATTAGCTCTTTCTAAGCCCTCAATATTCGAGCACTTATTACTATTAATCAGTAGAGAGCCCGGAGCCACTCGTCACATGATCCTTACCTGACATCTCCAATGATTTGATGCTGGGTTTGCAGCTTTGTGAGCAACTCCTTCAGGTGTGCTCCCACTCTCGTGGCGTTTCCTCTGAGGTCCTCCTCCTCTATCACATCAAGGACTGCCAGGCCGATGGCACACGACACCGGGTTCCCTCCAAACTGAGAGAAGTTGGACAGAAGATGAAACTTTACTTTGTAAGTCTACTCTTCACGTATACTGTCTATCCACATTCTAATGTGAATAACTCGTTGCGGTAAGATGTATTTATGAGTTGACAGCCACAGCCACAACCCCCTGAAGGCATCCGGAAAACTCACAACAGCGGGTTGTGTGAGGATAACTGACGTTTAAATATTTTCCTCAGTGACAAAGACCAAACATACAAATAATCAACTGGATATAGCGTAAGACATTTGACATCATAGTGTCTGAGAACAATCTCTGGCTCGTTGTTTTATGAATGGGTTTAGTAAGAGTGCGTGTGTCAAGTAATATGATAGGAGTCAAAGTCGTTGCCATTAAACTACAGACCCCCATAATACAAAAAGGAACATGTGTACAAGTTAAACTGAACTGTGGAGTATTACCAACTGTCACTGCGTTGCCAGAGGTTTGGTGTATAGTCACCGTATTGAAGTACTCCACTCCGTTGGCTGTGAAGGCTCCAGCTATCTCTGCAGTGGTTGCCACGCATGCCACCGGATGCCCGTTGCCCATCGGTTTCCCCATCGTCACAATGTCAGGACAGAAGCCCTCCCCCTG
Source organism: Pseudorhombus dupliciocellatus (assembly GCA_016785235.1). Taxonomy (NCBI): domain Eukaryota; kingdom Metazoa; phylum Chordata; class Actinopteri; order Pleuronectiformes; family Paralichthyidae; genus Pseudorhombus; species Pseudorhombus dupliciocellatus. Next base: position 1,793,488 of record JAFBJW010000129.1, on the reverse strand, counting down.
CAGCTGGAAAGCCCAGAAGTGACTCCCCACACGTCCAAAGCCTGTCTGGACTTCGTCCGCCACGAAGACTCCACCGGCCGAGCGCACGTATCTGAGGAGCGTACGAGGGAGGCGCAGCTCGTCACTGTTATTACACACAGATGAGAACTTAAAAATACGCTTGGCTTCCTCTTACTCTGCAACTCTGGCTGAGTATCCTTTGGGCAGGATGATTTGTCCTCCAACACTTGGCATTGATTCAGCGAAGAAGGCACAGATCTGAGGGGGAACAGCAAATAAGGAGTTCAGTACTGCCTTCTCTACTTATACGTCTTCATATAATGGGGGGCGTTAACTTTCATTACAAACATTTTTAAAATCCACAAAGAAACGTAATGTTGGATGTTTTACAGTTGAACAATCAACACATGCAACTCTAATGTATATAAAGAATACTCATATGATAAAGATCTATACATTCTCTGGTGAAAAAGAAACACAAGCACAGACAGCACCTGCCAATCAATCAGTGTGGCCATGTTTCAAATGTTTCTGTGTTCAGGTGTACCTGACGGCCCCTCCTGTGCACGTCCTCTATTACGTCTTTCACTGAATCAGCGTAGGCTTGGCCGGGGTTGGGGTGGTCCTCCCTGTATCTGCCTCTGTAGGTGTCTGGCAATGGGGCCTAGGAGCAGATCCAAACAAACGCCCTCAGACTGGCGGCAGTTCACTGTGGGTCACCGGTTAGTGTAACGATGCTCATTTAAATGTACACACCACATGAACCCATTCTTTCTGTCCTTCCAGTTTCCGGAACTTGTAAGGGCTAATGTCGATGAGGGACATGAGATGCCCATGGTAGGCACTGGTGTAGAAGCAGAGGTCATTGCCAGTCATCAGCCAGAGGAGACGAGCCTGTTCCATTAGAACCCAATACTCACTGGTCGAGCACGATGACGTCCTTCTGTCGGGTGTACTGCTGCGCCAGGCGCAGGGCGAGATCATTGGCCTCTGAACTGTAGGACATGTAAAAAGCATCTTTTACACTAGTTAAGATGCCGACCTCACAAGGATCCCAAGCAGATATAAGAGCTTCAACTGTTACACACTGTCACAAAAACCCTTGTCTAAGGAGATCAGATCAGTGATCAGATCAGGTAAAGGGCCTTTATTCAGAATCGGCTGCATGCCACCTTGTGGGATCTGGGGTCAGATCCAGGCGCGTGACTTACCCCGAGTTAACAAAGTAGAAGATGCAGAGCTGGTCCGGCAGGGTGGCCGCCAGGCGGTCTGCGTACAGGACGATGTTGTCATGCAGGAACCTGGCGTTGGTGTTCAGGAGCTCCATCTGTGCAGCTGCAGCCTTCGTCACACTGGGGTGACAGTGGCCCACTAGTGGGGGGGGGGTGTCAGTGGAGGAAAGTTTGTCATGAACCACAATGCATGTGTGTTTTACCATGGTGCACGTTACTGATGCAATCCAGGTAGCGCTTGTCATTCTCGTCGAACAGATACTGTCCTCGCGCTCGGACTATTTTCACCGGATCGTCTGAGTAGAAGAGTCTGCACGACTGTCTGTCATGAAGTACACGAATGCGTGTCAGTGTGTCACTCAACGTGGACATCTGCGACCGGCGGAAACAACCTCAACGCACCCGATCAGCCTCCTCCTCAGCGCGAGCGTCTCTTCTTTCTTCAGTTCATGTTGCGCCATGTCTCACCGCAGCGGGAACTTGTGCGGACTCTTTCTCTAGCGGCTCCCTCTCGGTGGTTTCTGCAACTCCTGAATACCCACGGACGTTTGCAGACACTCAAATGATCTAGCAGCCTCCTTCGGAATCGATAAACAGTGCAACCGATTCCCTCCGCGGGTTGCTCGGATTACAGAGACGAAGAAGTGCTGAAGTTCATCTGTGATCTTTATGGGAGCGTTTTCATGAATGGCTTAGGTGGCGCTTCCCTGACGCCCAATGCGCATGCGCCGAGGAGAGCTCTCGGTCCAGTTCACTCGAACTCGCAGCACGCTCCATTTGTATTATTCTCATAGCAAGGCTAAGCTAGAGTTAGCATTAGCATTGGGTTTATAAAGTATGAACACATGAGGAAACAATACATCCCGCTGACGTGTGCTCACTTTTGATGGTCATGCAGTCACTTTATTCGGATGAGTCTAACTGCGGGACCGACAGCGGGACCACGTAAACCACATAAAAGACACATGGCTAAATAAAATGTTCCAGGAGGAAACAAAAGGGATGGACGGCATATTAGAAATGTAGAAGACAAACACGTTTTGCCGTCTTTTGTCCACTTGGCACAACGTATTAAAACCAAACCCTCCGTAGTGGTATGACCCAAAGGCTATAAATACCCGCCGGACTGCTCCCTGGCCGCTCCGCTGAGTGCAGCGACGGTTGCTAAGGAACCGCGGAAAGCAGGTAATGCACCAGGACAGCTGCAGCATGCTAGCGTGCAGACAGGCTGCGTAACCGAGCTAAAGCTACCACTGACCCACATGTACACGATCGATCCGGCCTCTACGTGCTTTGTCGCCCCTTGACACGCTTTAGCCGAGCGATTGGTGGCCGCAGCCGGCTTCAGTGACAGGCTATCCCCCGCTAGCAAACAGACCGAGTGCTCCCACACTTGGTTCATGCTCGTTATCAGCTTGCTAACACCGCCGGCTCATAACTCGGGGCTCCGCCGGCTGCATCGTGTCGCTGAGCTAGCTCACTTTATATGTCCACCAGGCAAAGTCGCCACCGGGTTTATGTGCCAAATGTAGCCTCGTGTTTGATAGTGCTGCCCGGCCAATGACAAGCAGTTGCCCTGCAGCTAGCGTTGGGACCGATGCTATAGGTTTTTAATTTGCTAACACACGTCGTGGGCTTTAGTTTTGAATGACAGTCACAAACTGGCTGCTGTTGGTTTGCACTGTAGAGCAGAACTACTTTGCTAGCCTAGCATAGGAGCCCTAACCTGCATTGCTTTGTGCTATGTGCTGTTTGGGGATCATGCGTTTGTCGTAACGTGCTTGCGTTTCTCTTTGAACAGTGTTGTTTAAAGTTTGCAGTGATCTGGTGGTTGACAGTCCTGCTCGCGTCTGTCTGTGAGGAGGGGAGAGCTTCTCCTTCCCCACATGATGAGCTCCAGCCTGTGGCCCCTGGCCCGGTGAGGTAGCTTGTCTTGTGGCATGTGGAATGAGGCTAACAGTGTAGCACCGTGTTCGCCACAAGGAGGAAGGCCCGGAAAGCCACATCTGACTGGCCCCATCGTCAAGATTCAGATCGAGACGCACAGTCTGAAGTTGATGCTGTGTTGCTCTTGATCCACTTTGTCAGCATTAGTTCAGGCTTGAGGTGTGTTCCTCTGCACATGCCAAGAGAAGCAAACACTAAATGAGGTCATGTAACATGTTATTGCATCCGCTTAGTGATTCATGTTTGTCCCTGTAAGCACAGCTATTTTCAGTGTGATTCCTGGGTGTTCCGGAGCAGGTTAACCTCCATGTGCCTAGAGATTCAGTAACCAACCACCATGTTAATATGTTAAAGGAGCATGTGTTGATGAAATGCACATGGAGGCCGAATGGTGGTCCTGCTCACCATTTTGGCTTTTCCTTGGTAACCTAAGCTCTTGAGACCTGCTCACTGTTCTTTTGTCCCTCTTGCAAAGATACCATGGCATGCGTCCAACCTCTATCCCCATTCATTTTTCACACACACTTCCCCCATCTTTCCCCCTTTTCGTCGCTCCCTCCCCCTTCCATTCTCTTCCAGCTCACAACTCTTGCCATTTGTTTTTATAGGACCCAACTCACTTTGATTGCCCCAAAGGGTTTCACTTGCACCATACTCAGCATTTACTTCGAAATAGCCCCAGTTGAAGTTTGCAGAGATTCCCGTGTTCCATGTGCTTGATGGAATTTGAAGTGTTTCTTTGTTCTGCGTCCCCTCACAACCATGTGTTCTCTGCCTTTTGTGAACGTGAACTTCTGCCTCTGCCTTTTCACGTGAGAATGGGGTGGGTCTCAGTTATACGTGGCCTTTTTCTGTGGGCTTACCACACAACTGCAGTTCGACCATGTTGCTGGAAAGTCCCCATTAGCACATTTCACACATGAATCTGAGGTTGCGTGCATCTGTTTGGCAAATGTCTAGCTTTCTGTTCACTGATCTGCTGTGTGTGTGCGTGCGTGCGTGCGCGCCATATTTGTCTCTGTAGGTGGCGTAACGATGACGGTGGCATAGTGATCACAGCGGGTCAGTCTGGCTGGTTGAGGTGTGGAGGGGACACCACAAAACCACGCCAGGTTTCTGACGAACACGGTTTCCACTGCCCTCAAACCTCTGCATGATCCATGTCTGTACCTGGATAACAGCTTCCACTATGGTGACACTCATCACAGAGCAGCTCCGTAAGCAGAGTCTGGAAGAGCCTTATCAAAAGGCTTTCTCATTCAATGTGAATGTGGTGAGTTGGACAGGAAAATAAATGTTGTCCTGCATATTAAACATACTGACCACTGTTTCACTGACCACCTGTATTCTCATATTGCTCTTTCAGTCATTACCTGCAGTGGGCTCCAGTCCCACTGTCTCGTGGAGCACTGGGCGATCAAGACAAGGCAAGTTTATTCACTCAAGTCCAATGTTTGTATCTGTTTGGAGGTCTGTCTAATGTGTGTCTTTTGGCCATTTTAGAAACCCGCCCAACTACACACCCATCATCCAAAGCCAATTTTCTAGATGAATCCTGTGGACTTGACTCCATATGGCTTCCATCGCACCAGAGAATGGAGGTTTCTCCCTTCACAGAAAAGGCTTTACAAAACTCCCCGCCGCCGCCGCCTCCTCCTCCAAAGCGCCACTGTCGCTCCCTCTCTGTTCCCGAGGACCTGTTTCGGTGCCGCTCCACCTGGCATCCAAGTGCATCCAAGGTTTGGACCCCGGTCAAACGCGGCTGCCCAAGTGGAGGAGCATCCAGCTCTGGCTCTGGAGCCAGCTCTTTGCTACTTTGTGGTCCCAGTTCCTCTTCCTCTGTACACTCATCCTCTAGCCCTACCTTCTTTAGCTTAGCACTCTCCTCTGACTCCCCACTACCATGGAGCTTCCCGTGGGACCCCTGTGACACACTGAAAGAAGCCTGCTCTGCCTCCTTTGCGACTCCATCCTCCTGCTCGTCTTCACCGGCCCCCCGGCTGTCTCACTCGATGCTGCGCCGCCGCTTCTCCCTCTCCCCTGTGCACATTCAGGACGCCTCTGCTGCACTGCTACCGCCCCAGCCCTCCCCTGCTTCTGCTCTCACATATGTCTGTTCAGGAATGGAGCACCCTGCCCTGTCTCCATCTCCCACTTCAGCGTGCAGTACGCCATCCTCCTGTAGGCGTGACCTGCATCCAGCGCTGCCACGGTGCCACTCGCAGCCCTGTGACATGCGCAAACCACGCTTAAAGAGGCGCCATGATGCAGATGTTCTCCCCTACCCCAGGCCAGGCCTTAACTTCAGCAAGATGACACAGGTGAGGCTGGTACTTTCTATCAGTTGTTGGTACAGGCGTAGCTGCTGCTGTCAGACATGAACAACATCTGGAGAAATCAAAAAGGAACTGCAGAGTCAAGTGCATGTGTAGATGCAGATGTCACAGGGAGACGGTGCAAATTCTGTTGATTCTATCCGCATGACCTCCGTCCAAGTCTGTCCAAATGTTGATTTGTAAACACAGCAGGGGATCCCTGCTAGATTCACTTGAGAGCAGATGGGCTTGTACCTTTTCACCCAAAACTCTGGCTCTGCAAAGATAAACAGTGCCTTTATCTCTCCTCATTTCATACATGACTCATGATGCTTCTCTCTCCTGTGTAGATTGGTATTGGTGAGAGCCTTGCATGTGCTACAGATGGCTGTGTAATTCCAGTGTCTTCCCAGGCAGAGCCGTGCTCCGCCTACTCCCCTGCAGAGTTCCTGGGACGAGGCAGCATCGGGCCACTAAGTGAAAGTGAAGAAGAGGAGGAGGAGGAGGAAGAAGACAAAAGAAATAGGACTTTAATAGATGGAGGACAAACGATTGTTTTTGAGAGGGACTGCACGGAACTGGATTTAAACCTTATTGAAGAAAACTGACCACTTGCTGGTTCTCCTAGTGTAATTAGAGCCTCCATATCCATGTTAAGCACAGCAGTAGGCTTTGCGTGCTCTTCGGGCAGAATCCTTGGGAACATGCTGACCTCATAAGGCTTTCATCCAGACTTGGAACCAAGCAATTAGAGTCATGTAATATCCAATTACAATGTAATGATTGTAACTCTTGGAACTACTTCACTGTTGAACATTTCACACAAGTGTCAGTGCCTGCCTTTTCAACACTCCATAGGGAAATGTGCATGAAAAGATACGCAAGTTTTCATGCTTACAGACTTTTGGCTAATATTTGAATATTGATAAAAGTCTTGAATTAGCATTCACTGTTGGTAAGCATCTTGATATCCTTATGGAAGAACATATATTGCATTAAGCACAACATTCTTGGGCCAGATTACTTTGGAGTGTTATTGAGCATTGCTCAGTCTCAAGAGTGTGGGACTGAATAAGGCAGAACCTAATGCTACAGTGCGTAGTTACAATACAATGGAACTAGCCCAAATATAGGAATTATGTCCATATACAAATGCTCTCTGGTAGGCTGAACAGGAAATACTCCAAGATTTTGCTGCAGTCCCTTAAATCTGTCAGAGACCCTGGAAACAAAATTTGCTTTTACTGCTGTTCTGTCGTTGATTTGTCCTTTTGGACCAACTCTACATGATCAGAAGGGTTTCTTCTGATTGGAGAAATGATGCCTCCCTCTTTTTTTTTCCTTATATTCATTTTGAGTTTGTTTGGACATTAGCACAATGTCAGCAGTCACACTGATGATACTGTAAACTGAACATTGCCTTAAGCTTAAAACGAGAGTCCTGGTCTTCTCTTTCACAACAAGACATTTTTGCAAACTCCATTTGCGCTAATTCAGATATTTTTGAACTGGTGGTACATGCACTATTATCGCTTTTTGAAAAACTGGATCGATGCTGCAGCTGGACCTAAACAGGGCACAATGAAATGTAGTGTACGGTGGTTCCAGTTGGTACACATGCCGAGCTGCTTCTGAGTGAATGTGACAAAGGTGGGAGTGATGCAAATGACTTGGTGGCCTTTCAGAAATGATCTGCCTCGTGTTTTCAGATGGAAATATTACTGTTGCACAATTTATGTACAAATAAACTTTAATAGAGAATGATATTTTTTCCCAAACATGGTCTCGTCCTTCATTTATTATCGCAAATAACGTGAATCTAGTGAAATGAAAGCAGGAGTCAATGGGCTTGTTATATTCTTGTGGGACCTCTAGTGGCTAAATCCAATACTGCACTCTGTTTAAATGAATACTACTCAGTCCGTTCTGACTTGGAAATTCAACTTTTTGTGTGAAGATTCATATTAATTTTATGTTTCATTAAAAAAAAAAAAATCTCTAACGTGTGCTGATTATGCTGAGCTCCAGATGACCCTGTCTGCATCAGGGGAATGCTGTTAAATAGCTGGATCACTGAGTAAGACGAATAGCGAGTAAAGTTACAGAAAAGTTTTTGATGATCGCGCTTGCGGGCTTTGTTAAAGAAAAAAAGAAAAAAGTTTTGTGCGTTAACTTGTGTCCATGTCTAAGTGAGATAACCGTTCCGCCGTGGGAGATGAGGGCGCTCCTTCCAGGTCAGCGATGCTCTTTCACAGGCCGCCTACCCCCCCACCACCACCACCACCACCACCGACGACGAGCCACTTCCTCTTTTGTCTAATTTCATGGCGATCGGGAGAAGGGGAACACCACCGACGCACGCACACTGTCTCGGCACTCTTGAAAGAGTTGATTCGGGGTAAATAATCGACTATTTCTCGCATGATTCGCTCACTGGCTTTCAAAGCGGCGCCGTTAGGATGCAGCCACGCGGGCGATTGGCCGCCCCCCGCTGAATTAATCCAAACCCGCTCCGGATCAGATAGTTCACATTGTAGCGCCACTCGCTGATAACAAATCGGACGGAATGGGCTCCCCCTCCGCCCGCATCTCTCCCCCACACACACGGCGGCACGCTACTTAACGGCGCTGGCTAGCTAGCGTTAGCAAACGCCTGATATGTGGAGCTGTGCTGCTGGTTTATTTTTGACCCACCTCGCAAGTTAGCGGCAGTCAATCAACGACGAATACTCTGTATGCACGAGAGTTGGTAATAATTTGAGCTTCCGCCAGAACGCTGGCTACTTTAAGTCCTTAAATGTTTGTTTGGGTTAGCTAGCCAACATCGGCTAGCTAGCTGTCGCGCTATGGACTTAGTTAGCATTAGCCCGAACCGCGATTGCAGCAACCATTATGTGAATGTGTACACCGGAGCGGGTGGATTAAGTGTGTTGGATGCTCTTACTGGCGACAACTACTTGAGGACTGTTTGAATTGATTAGACAACTGTCCGCCATTCATTACTAGAGTCCCGGCTATTCGCGGTAGCTTTGGAAAAGGCTAGCTAGCACCGCGGGCTAGTTAGTTAACGGTAAGTGGGCTTAGCGAGGGGCTCTGGGATGTTTCCACCGCGAAGTTGTCGTACAAGACAAACTTAGTCTCAACTTTCACTGTGCGCGCGTGTGTTTTTCTTCCAAGCCAACGAGCTAACACAACGCAGTCTGCAAAGGTAAACAAAAAACAATGGTGGTCGCCAACATAGTGAACTCAATAAAATAATGACATTGAAGCAATGAGGCGTCAGGTAACTTGAAGACGAGCGATGCGCTCCAAGGAACTTTTTCACGTTCTGTCGACATTGGTGTTTGAAATCTTTGCGAGATGAGCAAGTCTGGAGTGAACGTGCTGCTGGACACTAACTCCAGGACATAATCACGTCTACTCTTTCTCTGCTTCCAGTGTAAACTAATTGTCAACCGGACGGGCCCGAGGCGGATTAATCTTAAAGTGAGTGTCTCTGTTGACATTGTTCTCCGTCACAAATATCTGAATGTAATAATATCAATTTAATTTCAGTGGGGATCAACCTGAATTTTGTATTATTATCTTTGTTTTTATTTTCTCACCTAAAACCCACCCCGTCTATTAGTGCCAGGTAAACTGCAGCAGTCCATGTTAAAATTAAACACCCAGAATTTAATGTATGGGTAAAAATATATATGATTCTCCCAACATGACCTAATTAACAGAAAATAAAGTGGTTTGCTTCTTTTTTCTTTACTGACTTCCTTTTTGTGTGCAGGTGAATCTAAGTGGTCATCACTTGAGGGGCCCCATCGTACTTCTCTGTCCCAGGTTAAGACTGCGTAGTCTATGGCGCTGATGGACAAACACAAACAAGTCAAGCGGCAGAGACTTGACCGCATTTGTGAGGGTGAGTTTCTCAAATACCTTTGAATACGATGTGTCATGCATCTCATTAACTCCATGTTAAGTATGATAGCTTTATTGTATAAATGCAGCCCACACACTTAGGAGCCAAGCTGAAAGGTCCTGTACAAATAGAAGATGATTTGACACATGAAGGCCACTGCTTTTTTTTCCTTTTGTTTTTTTTTTTTTGCAGCTCTGCATTCCCCATGTGACTATGCAGGCAGATCATGGCAAAAACAGATATTTGAATGTTTGATTATTTCCAGTTGTTTGGGTCATGAAATGCTGTAGCTTGATGAATACTTCTGGGTTTTCCTGCACAGTATGTCATGTCTATTGACTGGTTTCAATGCAGCTGTGTTTCTATTGCTTCTTCTCAGCGTGTTTGAGATGGAAGATTTGTTATTTTTTAATTTTAGTGAAATTTGAATGCAGGGGGCGTTCAGTGTGATCATTTGCATCTTCAACACCTTTCATTACGAAGATTGTAAATTCCATTTGAATTTTGTCAAGAGCATGTGCAATCTTGGCCGTCGCCCTCAAGGATCCTGGGAGAGACATTGTTGTGAGCTGGGGTAGAGGGTAGCGCAGGCAGATCAGACATAATGGTGCGCTAAAATGGAGGGAAGAGTCTGGGAGCGTCTGGGGAGACGGGTGAGAGGACAAGGTGAAGGGTCGTGGGGCAGGGAAACGGCCCAGCTGTCTCTTTAAAAAACGACAACAGCCCAGAACGACCTCGGCGTCAGCCTCGGCTATGCTAATGAGGTTAGTGCTGGTTGGCTGGCCCTCAGCGGGGCCGCGTGTGATTGGTGGCTGCCCGTGGGGGAGGGGCTGGGCGTGGATGACAGCTGGGATCCAGCCAGCCAAGAGCAGGCTGACAGAGAGAGAGAGGGGCGAGAAACAGCCATCGAGAGAGAGAGAGTGAGAGGAAGACAGGCTGGCAGACTTCAGAATGCAAGGTTAGGCCCGCTGCTCGTGGCTTTTCTATTTTGGCGTGTGTTTCTGAACTGTGTGAGCTGCGCAGAGGGAACCTGAGATCTGGGTGTGGTGCAGCGCCGTGCGGCCACTTTCTCTTTGGCGCTCGCCGCGTCTTGGTCTCGTAGCGGCGATAAAGAAGGAACTGAATAGCCGAGTGTGTGTGTGCGCTCGCGCGTGCGCGCGTGCGTGTGTACGCGTGTGTGTAGCTGCTTCTGGGTGGAGTACTGCCGCTTGCTGCATTATCATCGCTCGCTGCCCCTCCCCCCACACCTCTTATTCCTCCAACTGTGGCCAGAGGGAGAGCGAAGAGGAGGAGGGAGTGAGGGGAAAGAAAGGGAGGAGGGGGGAGAATGAATGAATCACTGAATGAATTGTATTGTGTGTGCCGCCATGCTTGTGCTTTGTAGGCCCTGGTTATGCCAGTGTTCTTTACTCAAATTACTGCGTGTGTAGGCTTACTTGTATGTTTCCATAGGTCCTTTTTTTCCGAGAGGCTCTTTGTGATGAGCCCCTGTGGGTTTCTCTCCACACTCGGCGTCTCTTTGTGCTTTCAGCGCGTTGCAGTAGGCCTGCTAACACTCTCCAGCCATTTGCTGTGGATGTGATGCACACTGCTGAACCGCTGGCCGTGCATTGTACATTTGGTTTCGTGAGCGTTTTCTTATTTTGCCCGCGTGCATTCAATATACACGTTGGTAAATGCACCGACGTCAGGGGAAGCAAATATTTGTTTCCCAGCCAAAGCTACCAGCTCCCTTCCCTCCTCTGCAGTCCCATCATTATCCACTGCACATGGAAATGTTCCAGGAAGACACACTCCCCCACCCGGAGACATAACACACACCTGTCACGCAGCAGGGACAAGATAGTGTGTGCTGGTATATGTGTGTTGTTGGTCCATGCCAAATTCTTCTGCGAGGGAAGAGAGAGAAGGGGAGAGGTGTGAGAGGCAACACTATTGGTGTTGGTTTATTTTTGAGTATCCCAAGATATCAAACTGCTTTGGCAGAGATCTGACACGATTTGTAATTCGCATAATTTCTTTTGTTTTGAGCCACATGAGCAGCTTTCCCCCCGAAGGTGTGATCAGGGAGATCGGTGTGTGTGTGGCGGTGACGGTGGCGGATCAGAAAAATTGGAAGGAGAGTCTCTTCCAGACAGAATTTAGGTCATGACTCAGACCCAACCATGAACCCCCACCACCTCCTTTCCAAGACCCTACAGTTTTCTCCACCCCTCCCCCCAGCCGCCACACTCCATCACCTCTCCCGTCCAACACCCCCCTCCTGTGTGTGTGTGTGCTCTGCACATACAGTAGGCCGGTCAAGTTCCCAGAGTAAAAACTTGGATCAGAAGATCTTTGCCTCATTAACCAGAATCGAATGTTCACGGTTTGCGGAGACTCAGGAGAATTGGGGTGGATTGATGAAGCCTTGATATTGGTTCCACACATTCCTAAACAGAGCTGCAGTTCAACAACAACAGGCCAGGATGCTGGACACCCTCCATGGCCCATCACAGATTTAGTTACACATTACTTTTGTAACCAAAGAACATATCTCGTCAGTGGGAACACACACATACACACAACGCATCGTGGTAGTTTCCTTTTGCAGCTGCAGGATGCGTCGGGTTGTGGGCAGCAACCATAAAAGTCTGAGTTGTTATTGTCTGGAAAAGTGTGGCAGCTAACCCAACTAAGTTAGCTGTAGTCATGTGTGAATGGGGGTGTATGATGACTTGCATCATGTGGTGTAGTGTGGCCATGGACAATGCAGACAGTCGAGTCACTAAATGGTGACTGAAATGGTTCAGAAGTGGCTGTTGCTGTATCCACCAAGTGTGTCGCTGCAGTAAGAACGATGGTTTTTGTATCCTAGGGTTTACTGTATTTATAGGCATTCAACGCAGTTTTCAGGAAATATGAAACCACTTGTTTATATAATGCTCACACGCAACAACGAGACCTCATTCCCTCCCCCCCCCCTCTGAAATCAGGTATCCGACCCCCCATCCTGAATGGGCCAATGCACCCACGGCCCCTGGTAGCCCTTCTGGATGGACGTGACTGCACTGTGGAAATGCCCATCCTCAAAGATGTGGCCACAGTGGCCTTCTGCGACGCCCAGTCCACACAAGAGATACACGAGAAGGTAAAGAAACGGCTGCACACGTTATTCTCCATGTTCAGTGTAGCTTCAATTAAGTTTGAACTGGAATATAAAATGAAAATGTCATTCTTGTTTTTATTTGTAAAGTCAAAACATAAGAAGTAATTTATGTTGAGCTTTTAGGACTTCATTCAGTTTCATGATATTTTACATTGGATTATAAATGACTCATACTCAGCAGATTGATGAAGTGCATTTTCACTGTGGTGAATATTTGAATCACTTTGTCTTCATCGCTTTGTCTTCTTTAGGTGCTAAATGAGGCAGTGGCTGCGTTGCTGTACCACACCATCACCCTGTCCAGAGATGATCTGGAAAAGTTTAAAGGCCTGCGTGTAATTGTCAGGATTGGCTCAGGCTTCGACAATGTTGACATCAAAGCAGCTGCCGAGCTAGGTGAGCTCCCATCCAGACAACACGCAAATGACAATTCATTATTCCCGTTGTGACAGGGGCTGTTGTCTTCGCTGCTCATCTTCTCCACCTGTCATTGCAGGCATCGCTGTCTGCAACGTGCCAGCTTCCTCAGTGGAGGAGACGGCCGATACGTCGCTATGTCTGATCCTAAACCTGTACAGGCGAGTCACCTGGATGCACCAGGCCCTCAGGGAGGGAACCCGTGCCTCGAGCGTGGAGCAGATCAGAGAGGTGGCTGGCGGTGCTGCTCGTATCCGAGGCGAGACACTGGGCATTATTGGCCTGGGTGAGTATAGAGCGCTGGCAAAGGTGGCCACATTAGCGGGGGGGCGGATTGTTGCCACCTATTCCAGTGTGCCTGATTTGAGATTGCCTTTGTCTTTGAGTTATGATCAAACATTTTGTGCTGAGGCTCATCAGGGGATCAGTTAAATCCAAGCTGACAGTTGATGGTCAGATGCACTGTATGCTGTGGGAGCTGTTTGGTATTCATCATTTCTATTTTGGCTCCAACAAGAGCACCGCAGTGGCCGTTAATAACCTTACCGTGCCTTTTTGTCTTGCAGGGCGCGTCGGCCAAGCAGTGGCTCTGCGGGCCAAGGCCTTTGGCTTCGGCGTGATATTCTACGACCCCTACCTGCCTGATGGTGTGGAGCGCTCACTAGGCCTGCAGCGCATGGCCACCCTGCAGGACCTGCTCATCCACTCGGACTGTGTGTCCCTGCACTGCAGCCTCAACGAGCACAACCACCACCTCATTAATGACTTCACCATCAAGCAGGTGAGCGTTCAGCTTTATGTCAAGTCCACGTTGCTGCCTCCGCTTTACATTGAAAGCAGCATTTGAGTGCAGACAAGCAGAAACTGAGATGCTGCAAAGAGATGACGTAGACGCATGAAGAACAACACCAACCGGTGTGGAGCCCTGCATTGATTATCGCTTACAAGCTTTGATTCTTTTTTTTGCCGCAGATGCGTCAGGGAGCCTTCCTGGTGAACACGTCAAGAGGCGGGCTGGTTGATGAGAAAGCCCTGACGCAGGCCCTGAAAGAGGGCCGGATACGAGGAGCCGCTCTGGATGTCCACGAGACAGAACCCTTCAGGTAGCTGTGATTTACCAGGGCCGAGTTCACACCACGGGTGGTCACTGATGTCTGAGATAACACAACCCTGGCACTCCTCTAAAGTCGCCCTTTCCCTTCTTAACAGTTTTTCAACAGGGCCTCTGAAGGATGCTCCCAACCTGATCTGTACCCCGCACACATCCTGGTACAGCGAGCAGGCCTCTGTGGAGGCGCGCGAGGAGGCAGCCAGGGAGGTTCGGCGCGCCATCACTGGTAAAGCACACACGCTTTTCACTGATCGGAAGAAAGGCTGTTGGTTCACTGAAATGAACGTGTTTTCAGTATAGACAGGGACATTTCATTTTCAAGATCGAGGATTCCCATTAAAGGATACAATAGAGTCAAATGAATTCCAACTTTGACTTCAATCTGTTTCCCATCGCCGTAGCATTTTAAGTTAGTGTCTGTTTGAATCTATGGCTGTTTGTTTGAAATGTTTAAACCAGATACTGATGAGTTCAAACAGCAGGACGGGCGTCAGCGAGTGGCTTGTTTACCTCCAGCTCTATGAGGTAGTGATGGTCTGTTGCTCCTCCTCCTCCTCCTCCAGGGCGCATCCCTGACAGCCTGAAGAACTGTGTGAATAAGGAATACCTGATGGCAGCCTCTCAGTGGCCCAGTATGGAGGCAGCCACTGTCCACCCAGAGCTTAATGGAGCCACTTACAGGTGAGTGGGGTGGATGGATATGATGTGGAGAAGGGTTAGACACCAGACAGAAGGTTATGAGGTTGAACATGGGTCTAGTGGAAGCAAGCATCAGCAGTCATATGATGCTTTGTCTTCTCTCTTTCAGATTTCCTCCAGGTCTGATCAATGTTGCAGCAGCGGGGGGTCTCCCTGGAGCCGGCACAGGGGTTGAAAGCCTGGTTTCAGGAACCCTGCCGCACGGCATCGCCCCCGTCTCTCACCCTCCTCACGCCCCCTCCCCGGGGCAGCCTACTAAGGCCGAAGCCGACAGAGACATCCCCTCTGACCAATAGCCCCGCCTGCCACCGCCAGCACATTCCGTCACCTCTGGAAACCCACCCCCCCCAAAACATCAGACACAGCCCACGACCCTTGGATACATCGGGCGGCACCATTTCTGACCTGAAGTGGATCAACACAGTCTCGTTTCTCAGATCACATAACCAGCCCAGGAGTGACCCATCCCCAGCTACCTGCATCCCACTCTCGTCCCTCCAGAACACACACATCCCTCCATCCACGTCCTCATGTCATCCACTGACCCACCATCACCTCCTCCCTCCACCTCCCCACAATGTCAGCAATAACTGTTCTCAAGGATTGGATTATTTCCTTAGTTGGCTGTTGTTTTAATGAAAAGTTGTTCTGTTGTGGTTCTAGGTGTTAATGTTTTTGTTCGCTAAAAAATACAAAAAACAAAAAAAAAGCATTTCTGACAAGAGGCTTTTACAGTCTCCTGTCCCTCTCTGACCAGTAGAGGCAAGTTTGAAGACCACCCCCCCCCCCCCCCCCCCCCCCCCCCCCCCCCACCCCCCCCCCCCCCCCCCCCCCACCGTACATTAATGGCTCATGTTACTGCTCTCACTTCCTTGTTTTCTTTTTTTTTTCCTCTCCTCTACGTTTCTTGACATGGGGGAAAATTTGTACTTAAGTAAAGCAGGCAGAATCACAACCAGTACATCCTGTCTCTCCCCATCAGGCATCACACCTCCCAGTTTGACCCTGCGTTCTTCCCCCGGCACCGTTTGGTCATCAGGGGGGATTTATAATTCTGTCAGTGCAGAGCACTCCCAGACCTTTAATGCGTTTTATCTGCTCAGCTAATGTTTTAATAGACTCGATGTAGTGAGAGAGAAGATCACCTATCAGGGTCGTCTTGTTCAATTTGCTAAAGGTTTGTCCCCCGCAGTTTGTACTGTCCTGACACAATGGCTTAAAGACTCATATCAAAAAGCACCTAGGCATGAAATTCTGTCTCGCGGCAGCAGCCCCCGCTGTGCGCTGGGTCTGCCACATGGTGCAGGCGTAGTTTCAAATGCAGCAGCTTTTTCTTGCTGCAAAGACTAGACTCATGGCAGGGGCCTCACCAGCAGAGGGCGCTGTCTAACCGCTCAGAGATCACCTTCAAACAGACGGATGGACAGTCACAAGCTAGCTTTACTGATGATCACACACTGCCGACATTCAGAACACAGGACGGGTGACCGGGGTTCGACTACCGCCTTATTCTTTGTAAAGATCTCACAGCACCCCCCCCCCCCACTCTGCGCCTTTTTCTTTGTAAAGATCTCACAGCCCCCCCCCCCCCCACTCTGCAATCACCCACCCACCCACCCTCCACTCTTGTCCCACTGTCATCACCGACCCCACACATCATCGACCAGTATGCATCCACCAATTCCTTTAAGCGGGAGGGAACAGTCGAGATTAGGGGACAGCTATTCTTGCATGCTGGCTTTATTGATGACAGTGGCGTGCGCGCATGTGTGTGCGTGTGTTTGCGTGCCTGCCGGTGGTTTTGTGTGAGTGTTTGTATGTTCCCTCACCCTGCTATGATAACAAGCTGTTGTCTTTCCAAAGGAATAGTCCCTAGGAGTAACTCTTTAACGCTGTTGCCCTGGTGTCAAGGGAACACCTTTCTAGTACCTCAGTAACAGATATTGAATGTACCGTGCATACCCTTTTATTTTTTTGTACAGATTTTCTAGATACTTCTTTATTGTTCTTCACCGGAAGGGTTGTGAAATTGTAGCAGTAATGATACAATAAATAAATAAAAAAAACCAACAACATTGCCCCGGGAAATAAATTGACAAAATCTTTGTCGGTTCGCTATAGGTCACTGAATACTCAGGCTTCAAAACCAGTGTGTGTCTATTTCCCTTTAGCTTTATTTCCTCATTGCGGAACATTCAGCACAAAGATTTCGCATCATTAGACTTCAGACTGTAGTTGCTGTGTTTCCACACCCATCTTCTGGCAAATGAAAAATGAGGAAAAGGAAAAAAACAAAAGGCGGTCAGCGTGGTCTGCTAGTTCTTATTAGAACAGTGGTTGTAGATGCTGTTTTTATTTGGTTTACCCCTCCCCCCTGCCTCTTTATTGTCGAGCTGCTCTACCTTTAGTGCATGCAAGGTCATTTTTTTAGGGGAAATCCTATTGGCTTAAAAAATTGGTGTCATCATGCTGTCTCCCTTCTGCTCCCCGGCCTTCTCCCCCTTCAGAGTGTTTTCAACTCGAGTTGCCATTTTTGTCGTGTCAGTTTCCCGTGATGTACAGTTTTTCCCTCAGAGTCTGAGAGACATGGAGCATGTCCTTGTCCTGAGATGCTAGGCTCCTCTGTCATGTGATGAGTATATATTTTTAAAAAAGATAACCCCCATAGTTTGGATTATGAGCATTATAGTAATCTTAAATTTTGCTGTTGATGATGATTATATATATTTTTTTCAGTTCAGCAGTGCACTGTTATGAAAACCATTCTGTTTTTATTGTAGGATTTTGTTTTATGGATATGCTGTCTGTGTTCTACATGTTGTACTGAGACATTTCAGAGAAAACGAGATCCCTCTCCTGGTGATTTAAAAAAAAAAAAGTATATATATATAGATATATAAATTGTCTTATCCCAACTGTCCTTTCCAGCTGATCTCCTCTGGGCCTTACTTATTCTCTCCCTGTAGTAGCTGTTATAGAAAGTCGCCATGGAACCACTCACTGCCTTAATACAGTTGACCACAGCAGGTGAAGTCAGGAGACGCACCCAGTCAAAAAGTACGGGCCACGATCACGGCCGCTCCGCAAAAGCTCGTCAGACCCCGACCGGCCAAACCCCGCAGCACCTTGCATTTCTTTTAAGTCGTGAACCACATTAAGCCTTGTTTTGACCTTTTTCGGATCGTAACTCCAGTGTGAATTCTTAATGTGCATTCAGGTTATTCTTACTTTTTTTTGTCTCTTTAAGTTTGCCCGGTAGTGTACATGCACAGGCTAAAAGATAAGCACAGTGTGTATGCTCACAAAGCCACAGCTGATATTTCACTCTAGGGTGAGAGAATGCCCCCCCATCCCCACCCCCACCCCCCCAGACACACCACCACCTCTCTGTGACACGTTTCGTGTCTTTCACAGTGCTGCCATGTGGGAGGGCATCGCGGACACTGGTGTGGTCTTTCAAAGAAAATGAAGAAAGGAAAAGGAAAAAAAAAAAAAAAAAAAAACAAATTCCGGTGAGAATCGGTCACTATTTCTCTCAGGGTTCAAATGCACACATATCCTCCAGCAGTCGCCCTCTGTCTCGTGTCCCTCTTCCCAAGTTTTCTGCCCTCAGAATGTAGAACAGCCTCCTGCGTTTTTTTGGTGTATTTTTTGGAAACTCCTCACCCTTTCAGTCCCCCTTCGTGCACAGGTCTGAACTTTTTTTTTTTTTTCCTGTTTTGCTTTCTTTTAGCACTGACATCTAACCATCTAACAAGGAATGAATGAATGAATGTTTGAAAGTGACTGTGTGTAATGTTAAAATTGGGAAATGTATTTTTACAACATGTGAACCTTTTTTTTTTTTTTCCCCACTCACTCTCATTGTGATTTTTTTTTTTTTCTTTCACCAGACTGCAAAAACAAAAAGAAAAAACAACAATGAAAAAAAAGTCTCCTGTAACTAGGCTCTTAAGCTTTATTTTTGTTTTGTTTACTTTTTTATTAGAAACAATCATGTTTGTGATGGTAACTTCCGATGGTAAACTCCACACCGTATTTTAATAAAATCTAAAAAATAAAAACGCTTGCTGTCGTTTTTTTGAACCCTTCAGCTCGCCCTCTGTCTTCTGGTCGCTAGGAATCTGCGTCTGCTCTTTTCACTGGAACAAGTATCTGTGCCTGATTACAGCGGTCAGCAGCTCGATCCCAATTAATGCCAGTTGTCGTTAAGTTGTTCTCCGCTCAGCGGCTTCAGGACCTGAGCTATGTTTACTGGGCTTTCTCCATTAACTAAATAGTTTGCTGTCACAGATTGTCGGCTCTCTTACAGCACTGAGGGTTGAGCTGTGCCATAACAGGCACGGCTTTACAAGTGGGAGGATGGGGGGGTGTACACCCACAGGGCAGAGGAGGGTGGAGTATTATCAGCCCCTAAATTGCTACCACATGCGTGAAACCAGGAGTCTGCTGTTAAAATGGAGTGGAGGCTCTGGGGGCCGAGGTCCGTGGCTGAAGGCTCGGAGCCTCGGGTCCATCGCGTGGTTCAGTCCTGTAACTTGCACTAATGTCTCTATTTCTTATTTTACAGACAACTGGGAGAAAGTGAAGCAGCTGAAGAAGGGATGTCATCTTCTTTTGAGGGTAAGTTGGAGAACACCTTGATTCATTTGTCACCAACTCAACTTTGAATGTGAGAGTTCATGACAAGCCATTTTCCCAAGTCCATTGTGTGACATATATAAAACAAAGGCTTCATCCTCTGGAGGTCAACATGAGCTGGACTTCAGTCTAGGGATGGTGACCAGAGGAGACAGGGGTCAGGTGACCAGACATCTTGTTCTGGCCAGTTTCAAAGTGAGGGACAGTCGGCGTGCGGCGTTACGTAACGGCGTGGGGCTGAAGGAGGCCCAGGATGTGAGCAGTTTTTAACAAACCTGATTCACACACACTTCAAACACATTTGGACCCTTTTCTTCCCAGGACCGATTCAGGAATGTGCTACGTCGTGCAGGGGCGCATCGCCCGCCCCCGTGCTGTGCAGCCGCCCCTTCTTTTATTTGTTTGTTTGGTTCCAGAGGAGAAATATGAGGCGGCAGCAAAACACCCGCAGATTTCCTCAGTTCTGGGAAGAAGGTGGTCAGACCAGTAAAATGAGAGCAACTCACACTGGCTGAGGTGTTTGGGCGCAGGGAGAGGGAGAAGCTTCAAGTGGGTCAGAGGTTGTGTAAGATTGTGTAAATGGGCCCAGGACACCAACATCACAAAAGCATCTTGAGTCTCTGTCGGGAGGAGGAACAGTAGGTGATGAATTAGTCCCCAGACAGATGACCTGTCCCACTCCCAGGGACCACTGGGTAAATATTTGTCCTTGCTTGTCTTCAGAGTGATTAAATATTATTCCAGCCACTGGAATTGGCTCAGATGCTCAATTTTGGCAGACGGGCCAGTGGCGTGTCCAGCAGCCGTGCACCAGTGTTTACTCAGGGACCGTCCTTTATGGGTTAGCATCGCGGTGACAGCGTGTGGACCGGTGGCTGTAGATGGAGCTTGAAAACAACGACCCAACTGTCTGTGTATTTTTCCATTCTGCTTTCTAATATCACAGTCAATATTATCCATCTGTTCCTCTCCTGCGTCCGTCTGTCTGTCCGTCTGTCTGTCTTCAGAGACAGAGACACAGGAGCTGGTGCAGCTCTGGCCAGACTGTCTGTGATTAGCTCATCGCTTTCCTCTCGTTGCTTCACTCACCTGGCTCGAGCACGTGATTGACAGGCAACCTGTAGATACACTGTGTGTGTGTGTGTGTGTGTGTGTGTGTGTGTGTGAGATAATAAAGCATGTGCAATCAAAGTACTGATTGAATCTTGGTGTACAGGTACACATTTGGAAGGGTTCTGTGCCTTGTACACACACACACACACAGTGTATTGGACAGTGTGTTCGTGGTGCGCTGAGATCACTGTCATCAATCAGCAGGCAGGTCTGCTTTTCTGTAACCTACTTTCCCATCGACAGACAGACAGACACACTTCACTCCTCCTCTCCCCCTCTGCTCTTCATCCCCACTCGTTCCTTGAAGGTGCACGGCAGAGCCACAGTGACGTGGCCTTTATAGGTCCGCGCTTCTCCAGTTTCAGAGTCGTGTGTCGAGGTCTGGCCGATGTCGGCTGATGGCGACTGTTTGATGAAATGTAGGCTGACTGCCTCCCTGCGTCATAGCCATGGATAATAATCAGGAGAGTAACTAGATTTCCTGTCACACACACACACACTCCTGCGTTTAGTCTGAGCCTTGACACGTTGATAAGTGAGTTGCGGCCGGTAACAGAAACCTCCCTGGTTGTCCATGTGTGTACCAGCTGTGGGAACTGGTGGTCACACACACACACACACACACACACACACACACTCCTCAGCTGTGATCACAGGAAAACTATTTGATTTGACTTCATTGTCCAATCAGTGCATTAACCAGAGGAAGAAAACGTTCCTCCAACTCCTCTTCCTCACGTCTCCCTGCAGTTCCCGGCCATTATTCAGCAACTGGACACCAGGGAGCAGGGAGCAGGGAGCAGGAGCGACCCAGCGCCGATAGAGCCTAGTGAGGCGTTGATAACTTAGTCAACAATGGAGCTGCTGAGTTTACACTGGAAGACATGAGGGAGCGAGGAGAGGAGAGAGGCAGCTCCCCGCCTCTCCATACAAGGAGAGGTAGGGGGAGAAAAGAGAAGGAGGGGGAGGAGAAAGCGAGAGAAAGAGAGAGGAGGGTAATATGAGGAGATACAATGAGAG